>JBBPBO010001985.1:25142996-25521787 GCA_037974295.1 Cicer cuneatum
AATAAGAACTAATTATCCTCTTATATTTTAAAGAAAAATTATTGTTGTTAAATTTAGTTGGGATACTTATCCATTAAAATTTTAAATATAATAAATAAATTTATTATATTTTTAATTTAATTTTAATGGCAGTTTCAACTGTATTTATCAATTTTTTATTTATTTGACTTTAGAATTTTATTTTATTGACTATAAATTTATCAGTAAATTGAATGTTTTTAAATTAGAAAACAGAAAAATATTATTAATAACCGCGATACCAAAGGTTATTTTAGAACTATTTCATAAGATTTGAATTTTTTGTTAATATTAATGTCAAAACATTTATCACTAATTTATATGGAGAACAAGTAGTTGCATTAAATATATATATAATTACATTAATGTTTGAAAATCTTAAATTAACACAATAGTTATTTAAAAAGTATATTATCATTATTTTTAATAATAAATAGGATAAAAAAGTACTTCACATAAGATGAGTTTAGCGAAAGAGACTAAACTCTCACAACGTGTTGAACCTGAGTTTAAATTTCTGATAGAAGAAGTACTCAAATTCAGCGTTTGATATTCCTTGAATATGATTACTTCAAATTAAGAAAACCTATAAATATAAAAAAAGACTAATTTTTTTGCCTCAGTATAAATTTAAATATTATTAATTAATTAAAGTAACTTTGAATAGTATATTATATAGGATAGATATAGATATCGATATAAGTATAGATAATTTAAATAATATTTATATTAACTTAAATTTATTATTTGTTTTATTTATTGATAATTTGAAATACTAAAATTTTTACATTTGGAAAATATTTTAAATTTTGTAGGGAGAAATAAGGAGAGATTGACACTTATCAAAAGTTTATTCAACATCTAGTAAAATAAAGTTTTATTCAAAATAGCTTTAATTATTTATTTATTTTTGTAAATTTAAAATACTAAAAATTCTTTATTTAGAAAGTTTTTAAATTTTTCTTAGACAAAATTAATGTACGAATGACATATGTAAATTAAACCATAAAACAATGCTTTTAACAATTGAAAGAATTTTGATAAAACTTGATAACTTGATAAAACTTTGATAAAACTTGATAACTTGAAGTGTAAGAATAATGAATTAAGGACAAGAAAACACTAAAGATTAATAAACATGTAGGAGCAATGCTCCTACATATGGGAGACTGAATCCTACTTCAAAGATTTATTATGATTTGAGAAAATTACGGTTATGAGAGTTTATGAACGATTCATAATCATCATTCCTTTGTGTTTCCCCCTCACTAGTGTTTGATTTCTCTCAATTTTCTCTATCCCAAAATGCTTATCAATGAATCCGTTAATTTCTTGAATTACATGTGCAAGGCTTTATATACTAGTCATTGGGAGTTATAAATTGTCACAACTAACTAACCAACTCTAACTGCCAGCTAGCTAGCTCAGCTGACTGGCTGGAGCTTGTAGTCAGTCTAACTTCATATCAACTCAACTAGAGCTGGCTGATGCTGGCTTGTTCAGTGCACAAGCTAGCTGGGCTGGCTGATTTAGTGAATGGCCTGAGGCAAGGGTTGGTCCAATATAAGTCCGAGCTTGGGCCAAGTAACTCGTGAGCTCTCAAACTTGTTGAGCCAATATTCAAATAGATAGATAGATATATATATATATAGGTATAGATAAAGATGAATAATTCAATTATATTTATAATGATTTAAAAAATTAAAAGTGATTGAATTTAATGGTTGGTGTCGGATATATACCGACATGCGGTAGGCACCAAAGACAATTTTAATTTGAAGTAGCAGTGTGTGACTAAACTAGATTGTTTTGCTTACCGTTCAAGAGAGTGTTGCACATTAATTTTACTTTTTAGGCTGTCATATTTTTGTGACTCATGTGGTGTTTGTGATATTTGTTGGAACCAAGTTGGTTCTAAGTACTTAGGATTTTGATGGTTACAAAAGCACTCAATGTAATCTTATTTTGTACCTTGAATTATTAAATTAAATACAATCAGAATATGAAGAAATCAGAAGCAGAAGATCAAAGGAAAATGAATTCTGGAAATTCCAGAAGATGTTCCAGGATGTCAAAACATGACCAGAAGATATCTTTGATGGCCCAGATCAGAAGGAATAAAAATCAGAATGAAACATGGATCATACCATTGGAAAGCCTGCCAGAAGGAGAGTTGTTCCAGACAAACAGGAATCAAATATCAATTTTATTCCAGAAGTTATTCTGACCAGAAGATGGTCTGGCAGTGAAAAATTACACAGTCCAGACTTGTTCCAGACTTGACCAGAAGGTATGGTTATGAGTCCAGAACAAGAGGATCAATCCAGATTTGGCCCAGACCATAAGATAGCATGATTCAGGGCATTGAACTAAGTCCAGACCAAAAGAAATGAATTCCAGAATCAATCCAGACCTGATCCAAAATCAAAGGTAAAATGTCTAGACTGAAATATTTTTTGTTCAAGTTAATTTCAGTTTGTTCTAGACAAAATTCCAGAATCTGTCCAGATCAGAGTAAAGACTTCCAGATCAATGGTTCAGAAATAATTATTTGGTCCAGTGATGGTCCAGATCAGAAAATCAGACCATGGCCCAGTGTTGGCCGAAATCAGAGGAACAGGATGTGCAAGTCCAGAAATGGCCGAGTCCAGAAGATTTCAGCATATCAGGCGCGCATCCAGGCTGGCCGAAATCAGAAGATCAGAGGGTTAGGAAGTGTGGTCCAGGAATGGTCGAAATCAGAGGATCACAGAATACCAAACAGGCTGGTCCAGATGTGGACTATCGCATGAAGATCCAATGGTGCAGATTTGATCATGGGAATTAATGGTGAAGATCTCATGATATTTTTATCAAAGTATTATAAAAGATTTGTTATAAATTAAATTGGAGTAGCATGGAAGTCAGAAGATGTGGCGGAAAGCAATGCACAGATTTGATTGGCTAGTACGTTTTTGAAAGAAATCTAAGGATGAAAAAAAGATATGTTTTGCAATTAATTGAAGCCCGATTGGTCAAGATATTTTTGCCAGAAAATCTAGCAAGATCCAGCTCGAATTTAAGCATTGGAAGAGGCTTAATCTGCATCTATAAAAGGAGGCTCAAGGCAGAATGCTCAGAATCGAAAATCACAAAAGAGTCATACACTTCCAAAGCAAACACTCTCAAATTTTCATAGAAGTCAATTGTGAGTTCCAGCTTTCAAGAAGCAAGTACTCGTGTTATTTTCCTTCCACTATGTCAAATCTAAGTTGTTGAAGTAGAGTCTACAAGCTGAGGAAGTCAGTAGGGGTAGCAGGTTACTTGACAATTAGATTCATAGTGTTGTGTGTTAAATCTAAGTTGTTGAAGTAGAGTCTACAATCTGAGGGAGTCAGAAGGGGTAGCAGGTTACTTGGCAATTAGATTTATAGTGTTGTGATTTCTTCTACAATCTGGGATTGTCAGATTGGCTGAAGACAGGAGCTGCATTCCTCAAAGAAGTCTAGGATTGTTAGACTGTTTGAGAAGACTGACTTGGAGGGTCAGTAGCAAGGTTGTAATTCAAGGTTTGAATTAGTGAAATCCTTCAAGGTGAAGGGACTGGACGTAGTCTCGTTAACGGTGAACCAGTATAAAAACTGTGAGTCTTATTTTTAATTTTATCCGCTGCTAACTCTGTTTTTAATTATACATCAAGTTTTGTTTTAAAAGTATAAAAACAGGAAAAATATTCAAGTTAAGTCAAACACAATTCAACCCCACTTCTCGTGTTTGCACCTTCAATATTGATAGTAGAAAATATACAAATTAAATTCTATTAAATTCTGTACGATTAAATTAAATGTAAATTAATAATTTTTTGGGTCCCGTCCAATTAATTTCTGGATCCGCCCTGACAATAATAGAGTATAATTGATATAGATATGTTGTAAAGAATGCCTTTTTATTTGCTTCCTTTTGCAAGAATAAAATCATGTTTTGAGTCACTTGTGATTCTTGCTTCTGCCACTAAAAAAATATGACTCAGATCATATAACTAGTCCAACAATGCTACTATGTAGTTATTTACAACTTCATCTCAACCACAATACTAACTGCACTCTTCTGAGTTTCAAGATTTTGCTTTCATTTGAACAAAAGAGCTTCTTTTGGCATTTCCAAAAGAGATAAAACTGTGGCAGCAATATGCTTTGATGAAAGACCAGCTTCATCAATCTGATCATTAGGTGATCCATGTTCAATGTACCTATCAGGAAGCATCATTGATCTCAACTGCAGGTAAAGTTCAGAAAGGAATTAATACTGCACAAAGGAACATTCAAGAAGAAAAATAATTTAATGAAATAATGGAAAGGAGAGTGACCCTCCGGTTTCCAGGGAAAATGGACTCTGGTAATCCAGAGTTCGAACTCGGGTATTTATGATCGATTCATCCTTAATGAAAACTCATTAACCACTTAAACCTATATTCTGGTTGAAAAAGAGAGTGAGTCCTCCATAGAGGAAGGTGTTTTTACCTTAAGTGGTCCATCAAGGATACCAGCTAAGCTTAAGAACTGTGAAACATGTGATCCAAAACCTCCAATAGAACCCTCTTCAACTGTGATGAGTATTTCATGCTCTCTAGCTAGTAGCCTAATTAGATCAGTATCCAAAGGTTTGCAAAACCTAGCATCAGCAAGTGTTGCATAAACTCCCACTGTTTTAAGCATTTCTGCTGCTTCTTGACATTGTTGAACTATACAACCGAATCCCAAAATCGCAATTCTGCTTCCTTCTCTCAGAATTCTTCCTTTTCCTATCTGCATAAAAAAAAAAAAAGAAATTCAATTCGGTTGGCTAGCTACTCCCGCTGGAGAGAGGTTGACTGAGATAATAAATAGTTAGGAGTATTTAGGAAATCAGAAATAACAAAATTTATTAGTTATGTATGCTAACCTCAAGGGGGGTTCCTTTGTTATTGAGAGGAAGATTGCTTCCAATTCCATTGCCTCTTGGAAATCTAAAGCAGCTTGGTCTGTCATCTATAGCTGCTGCAGTTGCAACCATGTGCATCAATTCAGTTTCATCAGATGGAGCCATGACAACCATGTTTGGCAAGCAAGCCATGTAAGTGATATCAAATGCTCCACAATGAGTTGGTCCATCTGCACCAACTAAACCAGCTCTATCTATCGCAAATCGGACTGGTAGCTTTTGAAGATCAACATCATGGACCACCTTCATTCCAAAGTATAAAGCAAAGTGATGGTAAGATTGTGTTTTGTGATAGTTAATTGTAAGCAAGCAGACATAGAAAATAGGCAAAATACATTATGCGGTCCTTTAATTTTATTTAATTGTGCATGGCTTTGCCATTTTTTGAATTTTCCATTAAACTGTTAAAAAAGTATATGTGGCTGTTATGATGCTGATGTGTCTAAAAACAGTGTTGATGTAAATCTAGCGTTTCACGGTGTGGCCTATTTATTATCTAGTGTTATTGTCTTACCTGATCGTATCCGCGTTGAAGGAATGATGAATAAATAGCACAAAATGGCTTGAGGCCTTCAGCAGCTAACCCTGCTGCAAATGTAACAGCATGTTGTTCGGCTATCCCGACATCGAAACATCGCTCTGGAAACTTTTTCTGGAAATAATTTAGGCCAGTTCCACCACCCATTGCTGCATGAATTGCTACTATCTTATTATCTAATTCAGCTTCCTTTATCAAAGATTCAGCAAAGTATTGTGTATATGCAAGTGTTGTGGGTTTTGGCTTGAATTGGTGACCTGTTTTAGGGTCAAATTTGACAACACCTGAAAATTTGAGAAAATATGAGCATCCTTAAAAATTTGTTCTCTTCATGATATTGTTAAGATTTCAGATTTTAAAAAACAATCAAATCACTTTCTCACCGTGCATTTTATCGGAAGCTGCTTCGGCCGGTGGATATCCTTTTCCTTTTTCTGTCACAACATGAATCAAAACTGGACCTGGCGCTGGCATTGATTTCACTTTCTCAAGAATGGTAACCAAATCTTCAATGTTATGGCCATCCACCGGACCGATGTAGTATAAACCAAGCTCCTCAAAGATTGTAGAGCCAGAAGCACTGATCATACCTCTTGCATACTTATCAACTTTTGATGCAACTTGGTGTGTCTGTCCTCCTATTTGCTTTGTGAAGCTCTTCAGCCAATAAAATTAGAGTCAGATTCCAAAAGGGTATTGAAATTTGCGAGTAATATCGACAAGTTTAAGGGACTTACTTTTGCAACTTCTCGAAGTTTTCGGATTTGAGTGCTTGCTTGAATTTTGCTTAAAGTACTACTAAGAGCTCCAACTGGTGTTGCAGGGCCATCAAGTGTTGCAGTTGGTAAAGAAACTTGTTTGTTGTCATTAAGAATAACTATCAAGTTAGCATCAAGGAATCCTGCATTGTTCATGGCTTCATAAGCTTGTCCTGCAGTCATTGCTCCATCTCCTATCACTGAAATCACACTGTTGTTCTTTCCCAATAGATCCCTTGCAACTGCCATGCCTATTGACAATATAATTTTTTGTAAAAAATGAAAAGTTGTTCATATATGAAAAGCACACCTGTGTCCAGAAGTATACTTCCAGACAGAGAGAAAAAAATTGTGTTTTGGTCTAGAAGTATACACTCTGATGGCATATAAACTGTTTTTTTCGGAAAGTATACTTTCCAAGTGAATGTATTGGTCTTAAGATTCAAGAATCTTACCAAGACCGGCTGATATACTTGTAGAACTGTGCCCTACACCAAAAGCATCATGAGCACTCTCATCCCTTTTAGGAAAACCTGCTAGTCCTGATGTTTTCCTAATGGTGTGCATCCTTGACCTTCTACCTGTGAGAATCTTGTGTGGATATGCCTGCAATTTGTTTATTTATTCTTAGACCCTTTTACACATAACAAAAACATTTAATTATAATGGTCAAAGTTTGAAGGCTATGTCTAGTGTAAGAGAAATTATGTATAACTAAAGTATTAATGGATATGATTTGGTGACACAATTTATTGTCACCTTTGTTAGCACATGGGTGAGAATATCATAAATTAGGAAATCGATTGCCTCACAGTCACGTCTGTGGATCATAACTTGATCGGACTTTCCGTGTTTTAACTTTATATTTTGAATCGATTTAGAAAAGTTGAAATACACGTCATCCTATTGAGATCAGATGACCGAGATCGAGTGAGTACGTGAATAAATGCTTATCCAGACTTACCACAATTGCAACTACATTACATTCTTGAAACCACAAACAGTTATGGACATGACATAAATGCCGTTGATCAGTCAAAATTTTCAATTATGATGCAAATGTGGATATTTCTAAAATCTTAAAATTACCGTTGTAATTGTAATTGCAGACTACAGTTCAAAACACTAATTATAAAAAGAAAAACATATAAAAACCTAAAATTTTGCTACCTAGAGAAAATTTCTCAACATACAAGTAGATTATTTATTTATTTTTCTCTATTAAATTTTCTATTAGAATTACAATGTCAAATAAGAGGATCAAAGTTTAACCTGATGGCCAACATCCCATATGATCTTATCATCAGGGGTGTTGAAAACATGATGTAGAGCAACTGCTAACTCCACCACTCCCAAACTTGAGCTAAGATGCCCACCAGTGTTTGACACACTGTGTACAATGTCAGCCCTTAATTCTGCTGCCAATTGTTCCAAATCCTAAAACATACAACACATAATCATACACACAAAACCACCAAAATTCATAGAAAAACAAATTCAACAAAATCAATTATGTAATTTTTTTTTTGTAAACTAAGGATTTCTGCGCAACTGCCGGGAGACTAATCCATGAAGATAACTAATATCAATTTAAGGGTTCATCAGTCTCAACATATGTTTTTCCATATTCACTAGTCAGGAATCAAAACTCCGACTAAATAATTAAGCGACTCGAACATATACCACCGATGTCACACCATGTTGGTAATTAATTGGAAAACAAACTATTCATATAAACTGGTTACAAGTTTTAAAGGGTTCAAACCTTTGTGGATAGACTCTTCATATGAATTGGATGATTAACTGTATCCAATAATGGTGTTACTGGTTTCTGAGCTGAGAAATTGATCTTCCACTCATCTTTCTCTTTCCTTATAATTGTCCTTTCTCTATCATTTGTGTCACTGCTTGATGAAGCCATCACACAGAACTAACAACAACAAAAAAACACAATCACACATAAACATCACCATCATTGCATATCAATGAAAAATTCAGTCTTTTACATAAAAATGATGACCCATTATTATCTTTTTAATACATGTGCATGTGATTTACCAACCTGGTTTCTGCAACCAAGGTTAGGAAATGGAGATTTGTATTTGTGGCATTGAAGAAAAGAATGGTTTGGCTTAAGGAAGGAACTAGAAAAAGCCATGGTTTTTCTTCTTCTTGAAGCTGTGAGAGAATGAAATGAGAAAAGATGTTTTGCAAGTTTTATAAGTTGAAGAATTATGATAAAAAACAACACAAGAGTTAACAACTGAGATGGTAGCTATGTTGTGTTGGTTTCTTGTATTTAAAATTAAATGGAGAACCTCTCCTTATATTGAGAGAAGATGCTTAGTGAAAACAATCCAATGCTGATTTTTTTATTAGTTAATTCTTTGAACATTTTTTATGAATAAAAATAGAACTCAATTCTTTAAAACTATACTAGTCACTTGCATTAGTTTCGATAATAATTATTTATAATTGTTTTTTAATAAGTCAAAAATAAATAAAATAATTCTTTACCACATAAGATGTGTCATGAATAATAAAAATACAAGACATTCACCAAATTTACCTAATAAAAGTAATTCTTTATATACCTTAATTAGGATTAATCTTATTAATATTATTATTATTAAGTTTATTTATTAGTATTATTTTTTATGTTATTATTATATATTATTAGTTTTTTTACAAGGTTTTTGTTATTACTATTTATTTTGTTCCATAGTGATAAAATTTGTTAGGATTTCCATTAATTTATTGCGGATGAAAAATGACCATCCGCCTAATGTAGTAAGAAATTGACTTGTAACCAAAATTGAAGTTTCATTTAATAAGTAATAAAAGTTCCTGTCGCAAATCATTAAAAATAATCATTTTCATGGAGACAACGTGCTCCTTATTCTTCTTACATATTGTGTGTTTTTTTTCTTGGGTACATTGTATGTTGAGTTTTGAAGCTCTAACATTGAACAACATTTTATTTATTTTTTAATATAAATTTTATAATTTTTTATGTGAAAAATATTTGCATGAAGATTCTTGTTTGCATTATTATTTAAATAATTTGGAGTGTTTAACTCTTTTGACAATAAATAATAATTTTTTAAATTTGTTTGTCGTGAAAATATTTGCAAGCAAATAACAGAAAAAAAAAATTTAAATAATAAATTGTGGCTGTTAAATATTTTTACTGTGGTAATTAATTGTAGCTTTAGATAATATTTTTATGACTGTAGAAGGGAAAACTTATTATTAATTAAAATAAGACTAAAACCTATTTTATAATATTTTTTAGGATTATTTAAACTTCGTCTCCTAGAATAATAAAGTCAAATTTTTATTATTGATTGATTTTTTTAATGAATCTCATTGTCCTCGTTGGTTGTAACATTGTCCCACTTTTTTTTTTATAAAATAAAAAAAAGTCATTTGGAGTATTCAACTCTTTCGGCCATAACATCTTTAGTTACTAAAACATTTGGAGGAAAATTATTTCCCTGCATTTAATACATTTTTTTTCTTTCTATTGAGTAATAATGCAAATATTTGCCGAGTATGCAGATTCACAACCATATAGGTAGAAAAGAACCAGAACTACATTTTATTTTTTAGCTGAACTACCTATATGTTGGTTCTCAAGCTTATAGAAGAAAACTCTATATTTATAGAAGATGTCTAAAAAACTAAAACTGTAGACATTTAAAAATAGTCATTGTCATTTATAGTTCTTTCTTTCTCTTGCATAAAAAAGCAATTCTAAGACTTTAATGCAGAAGAAAAAGTGGCTTTGTTGAATAAAAAAAAGACTTTTTAACAAAAATTATTGGTGATTTATTACTAAAAATAGAAATTTTTATTTCTTTTATGGAATTTACGAGATTCTCTTTCGTTTTAGAGTTCCTTTCGACGTGTGGCTATCAAAAGTTTATAATTGTAGTTTTAGGATTTTCACGGGGAAGCGAGAAATTAAGATACATAATACAAATTCAAACGCAATGATGGCAATGCGATCAAAGGTTTTTTTTTACACAATATAAAAAAATTATTTCCATTAAACTTGAAATCTAATTTTACGAACCGATTATTATATAAATATAATTTTATTCTATAAAATTCAAATTTTACGAAATAAAATTAATTTAGTGAAATTCGATATTGCTAGTAACAAAACTAATTAATTTATGTTCTATAAAGTAATTTTGTATTTGGTAAAACTTAATCTCGACTTTTATGAAAGTAATAAAACAAAATTTCAATTTTTATAGGTGGAATATCTTAAGTTGAAGATTCTTTAGCATTAATTTTTTACGTTGTACGTATTGTTTAATCAGTCTTTTCAAAATATTTTTTAGATATTTTTTTTAGTCTTCTCAACAATTTTATTATATTGCGTTGTTGAGAAGATGAGTATTTAATTGTCTCTCCAAATTACAAGTATTGTTCTAACCTCACTTTAGACTACCCACTAGATATCTTCTAGTCTTCTCAACAATTCTAGTAAATTGAGCTATTGAGAAATGAGTTTACCTGTCTCTCTTCTCCTGCATATCTTTTACAAAGGTGGTTGCCACTACTTAGCAATATTACAAATGGTTGAGTTTGTGTCAATCATGAACACAAAGTCATTTGAGGATTTTAATTCTTAGAGAAAGGATATTACATTATAAATCCAAGTAGTATAATTCATTTAAGAGTTCATTTTGAGTGTAATTGGTTAATTTCCAACAAGTTCAAACGACTTTCAAGAAAGATGATATTTCAATTTCATACAACTTGTTCAAGGTTTTTTAAAATGTATATTCTTTTGATATTGAACATATCTTTTTCTTTTTTTCTTCTTTTTATTTTCTCTCATACAAAGGATGTTCAATTGAACTATCATAGAGACTTATGTCATATGATCTTAAATATTTTCTTCTTTATATCTTCATAGACATTGTCATTGACATGATCATGATGATCATTGTCGAGATCTTTGATTTGAACAATATTACTTATATAGTGTTGAAGATATAGTCGTTGAGAAAAGAGTCGGTATTCCATGAAGAAAAGTTGTTGCAATTGTACATATAGTCGTTCGAATTTGTACATATCATCATGTTACTTTACAAGCTATATCTTGTACATTGTACTATCTAGAGGATCATGCATATTGCTTTGGTTGATCACTTGTGTTGCTCCATAGACTTGAACTTAAAGCAAAAACTGTTCTACCAGAGAAAGTGTTGTTCTAGAGGAAGTTGATTGCTGTAGTAGATGATTGTCGTACCATATGATCCAAGTAATGTTTTTTGAGATGCGTTATATGTATTGGACCATGTTTCCATTTGTTTAGTCAATTTCACCAAACAATGACTCATTAGATGATGTTGATAATAATATTTTTTTATAGTACCATACTCGTATTTTCTTTCATTATATATACTATTTCTAAGTTATAACTTACTCTACCATTAGCAACTATAATTAATTGATCATTAGTTAATAATATTCACAATGTTTTTTCTAATTAGTAACACATTAATAATTATTACTAAGTCACAAAAACTTACATTACTATCATAGATAGTTAATAACATAGATTCTAATTAAGCTTTATAGTAAATGCACACTTAAAGAGCCTGTATAGTGGATTATTGTTATCTTGTTTTGTTATCATCAAAACATCAATAATATGTATTGTATTTGAATCAATCTAGTTCTGACAAAAAAGACTTATAATTTTTTTTTGGCTTTGTCTATTTAAAAATAAACATAGCCTAATGTGGGTTTGTGTAGGCTAGGCCACATGTTTCTATCAATCGACTTGACCTATTCCCACCTTAAAAATAGGAAAGCTTAAACTTTGCAAGCATACTTACTCTCTCAAAATCCATCCCCAACTTTTTACCTTACTACCATATGCAATATTATAAGCTACCAAAGACCTAATGTGACATGATGGAAAAAATTCAATAAGGTTTTGTGTTGGTATAGACACTAATTAAGGCCGTAAAGCTCATTTGGTGGATTAAGATGTTTTTTGTTTCCCTAAAATGGATGGTGAGCTTGGGTTCAAGAAGACTCGTCAGATGAATAAGGCATTCCTCATGAAGATGAGGTGAAACCTTATTAGTAACTCGAGTGAGATATGATATATAGGGTTCTTTACACCAAATACAACAGAAACAATGATCTAATTGTAACTATATATTCTCAACCTTATGACACTCCTTTGAGAAAAGTGTTAAGAAAAAATCTCAATTAATTGTTTTGACGAAAACAAACAAAGATTAATTAAAGACTCTAATTATGATTCTAAATTATATGTTATTTAACATGTGCTTTTGAGTGTGACAATCCAAGTATAGGTACTAAGCAAAAGCAAACAAAATCAGTTTAAAGAATAAGCTAAAAATGAACTGCCAAGAACGTTCTGGACATTTTATGGAAAAAACCAAGAACGTTATCCATGTTTTTCACTTCATCAAGACCGTTCAAGTCAGTTGTTAATGAAAGAAAAGATCATGCTTATTTCGAATGGATTACCAGCACATATACAAGGGATATACAACTTTCATAATAGCAAAGGAAGTACTCCAAAAGATCTAAGAAAATATTTGAATCAAGACAAAGAGATAAAATCAGTAAAGATCAATCATTATCCAAGCTCCATAACATTCTCCAGTTTCTGTCATACAGCTCCAGAGCGTGCTCCAGCTTATGAAGCACAAACCAAAAACGTTCTTGAAACTTCAGCATGAACTTATGACACATATTCTCATGATCAAGTGATCCTCAAGCACTATACATATCAGAAGAAAGAGAATACACAAAGACGAAAAAGTCTTAAAGTCAAAAAGAAGGAAAATTTCAGTCAATAGTCTTACTTTGAAAGGCTGATTATTTTAATCCAACCCTTGACCAAAGAAACCCCTCCAACGGTCACATTAAGCTGACATGGACCTCCTCAAATGTCTATAAAAGGAACCTCACAGCTTAATAGAAATCACGACATTCAAGTGCAATAGAAAAATCATAAATCACTCACATTCATGGTTGAAAGTCTCACAAGAAATCAATAACATTCAGTTTCAAGTTTATTGTCATTAATTTACTGAAACATCTTGTAAAGAATCTAACCTCAAACAAGAGTTGAGATTAAACAGATTCTGTCAAACACTTTAAATCATTATTGTGTAAACTCAAGACTATAAGGTTTGTTTAAAGCTTGAGTGAGTTGTTTAGAAAAATCCTTTTAAGGTTAAAATGTGAGTTGTAAAAATCATATCAAGGATTGATAGGTAACCTGATTAAATATCTTTTTGGGTGGAAAGGATTGACGTTTGTGACAGATCAAGGCTGATCTAAGCTAGGTGCTGTAAAACCAAGAAGGTTCTTTGTTTTTAACACTTAGTGGAAAATCTAACGGTTGTGAGGACTGGATGTAGCCCGGGTTGGGTGAATCAAGATAAAATCATTGTGTGATATCTCTTCTCTATCTCTATTTACTTTCAGTCTTCCATTTACTAAAGTTAAAAATCAATTTATGTTTTTAAACCAAACCAAGAACGTTCTCCGTTTTTCTACTTTCACTATCAATATCATTTTGCTTTTTAAACTAACCAAGAACGTTCTTCATTTTCTGTTTTCTTAACCAAGATCAATCTTGAGTTATTTTCAGTTTAACAGGGAAATTTTAAATAGACACCTTTACAATTCAAACCCCCCTTCCTTGTAAAGCGACATTTTTACTTCAAAAAGCGCTAACAGGTATTTGGGACACTTTTCAACATAAGGTGATTTACAAATTAAAGGATGATAAACATATCAACTTTTAGTTGGACAAAGGGCGCCCACACAGTGCCACAATAATTTCTTTAGCTACCCAAGCTGATATTAGCATTACACTTTTTGTGAAAAATATTCTCACACCGTTTGGAGACTAGGATACTAATTTCCTAGTTAACATTGTGAATCAAGTTCTAATTGTTGTAACCCCAACCAATTTTGATGGTCTAAATACTTTTGGTCGGGGAGGCACATGCACTCATCATATCACAATTAAAAGTGCCTACAATATGCAACGTGGGATTTTCTTCATTTCGAAGGTAATGGAAAGACTTTGTGGAATTGGAAGGACCATTATCTCATCCAAACTTTCGTATGGTTGGTTTATCATTGTTGTATCTTAATCAACTATCATAGAAGCAAGTATGGGTTTGGAATATGTCCAATTTGTCCTTGCTATGGGAAAAATGATGAACCAATGCTCCATGTGATTTATGAATGTGTGCATATGACTCAGGCATGGTTTAAACAAGTACTCTCTAAATGTGTAACTCATTTTATTTCTTCTAATTGTAGGGACTGAGTTTTCAATAATCTCAACAATCAAGTGATTGGAGCCTACAAATAGAAGATGTTGAATTATTTTAATGACAACTTATTAGTTCTTATGGTTGTGTAGGAAGAAATATGTCTTTGATGTTAACTTCCCAAGACCTAATAACCCTAACTTGGTGATTCAGAAGTTTATAAGCGATATAGAAGATTGTATTCTTGATCCGTAATATAATAGTCCTCAATAATGAGAAATTGTTTATGTTCGTTGTAAGCGACCTCATAATAGTTTGGTTAAGCTCAACAGTGACGTGACATGCAGGGGGGTGGTAAGATTGATGGATGTGGTTGTCTTCTTCGCAACTCTAACATCATATGGATCAAAGTTTACACTGGAAAGGTTGGAGTTGAGATGCATTTCATGCAAAAATGTGAGGTTTGCACCTTGAGTTGGACATGACTTGGAGAATGGCTATTTCTTACCTTAGCGTGGAGAATGATTCTAAGATTCGTATAGACTTAATTATAGAAACTACGACACTATAAGAAACATGACTTATAATGACGATAACTCGTTGTAGGTAAAATTAAAAAAAAAAACCGTATGTATAAGCCCAAAAACCTATATTGAATACATTTTTTTTGTAGTCAAAATAATAAACCTTATACCTACAGTTTTTATGCTATCAATATAAGTTGTAGGGTTAGAATTTTGTCTGTTGGATAAAAACCTTGGATTTTACTCACAGTTTCATACCATGGGTATAAATTTTAGCCATAATTTATAATTTTTATACCTACAGTTCAATTTTCATCACTATTCCATAAAGTGTGCACAAGTGGATAGTTACAACCATTCAAACTCTAAATCGAAAGTTACATACATTACAAGTAAAACTCCAACAAAACTACACCCAAAGACTCTTATCACATATCACCTCAAGTACCCAAGAAAACACATTGTTTGTTTTCTTACCAGCAGAATTATGTAAACCCCAAATTATATTATCACAAAAAACTAGGGCAATAAAATGCACTCAATAAATACTCCCTCTGGTCTTTTTATAAGAGAATATTGGAATATAATTTGGTCCGCAAATTTTTTAATGTATTTGATTCATATTATAATCCAATTGTTTCTTATAAAAAGGACCGGAGGTAGTAGTAATCATAGGCTATAATGCCTTTATTGCTATTGTTCCTATTTCACCCTAATGATGCAACAACCACCCAAACCAGCCAAACTGCGATTCTTCCTTTCTTTTCCATTCATTAACAAATAACTCCTTCAAGTGACGATTTGGTATGCAAATTTGGCTATTTCAGTGATAGGATGAAATTACGGCAATGATTATTAGGGCTTGTTACATAAGTCATTGTGTTAGGGTTCACAGAGTGTGAGTTTGGAGGTGAAATGTTTTTCTTGGGGTTTGTGTCGGGTTAGCTAAAGGATGAAGTCCACAATGAGTCAAGGATAAGGTCACACTACTTGGGAGGTGAGGTTGCAATTTGAACTTCTAAATAGAGTCAGGGATACAAGGTTTAAAAAAGGAATATGGGTTATTTTTGTTTTGATCTTTAGACGGAGTGGTACGCACCAATTGAAATTCATACGCACAACTAAGAGTTCTCATGTTCGAACTGATGACATGATTTTCAACCTAACAATATCGATTTTTGTCAGTTGAATTAGGTCTTATTAACAAATAAGGATTTTAATTTGGTGGGAAATATTTTGCAAGCAATGGAAAATTTAGAAATGTTCAAGCGAGAAAGTAGGGATTCTTAGATAAATATTTAAAACAATATTGGGTCCATCGAAGTTATAGTGAAGGTACTAAGCATATGTAGGTATATGCTACTATACCCACGGTTCATCACAATGTTTGTAGTTTATTGACACTTATAACTAGGGTTTTATTGACTGTCACTAAAAACATCCATAGGTATATGGAAATTTTATTGTAGTGCTTCTACTAAACAAATTGAAGAACATTATAATACATTGATTATCATTTTCCATATAAATCATGAACGAGATAAATTTTAATCATTTATCAATTAGTTAACGTTATCTTTCATGAATCAATTAGTTAAAATGTGATTATGTATTTTATTAATAGTGTGTATCTTGAATATCTTTTGAAAAAATTGAAGATAATTAAAATAAAATAGTGTCTTTTGAATATATCTTCAAGATAAAATTTGTAAGAGAATTATATTACAATAATTATAATTTGCTACATAAAAAAATATACAAGTGACAAAAGTTTTTCACTAATATATTTGTTAAATGATGGTCTTTCACAAATCCAATAATTAAGATAAAATGCAAGTGAATCAAATAGTAAACCTTGAAAACCACGACCAAAAAAATCAAATATATGTTTTTATTCAAAAAATTTCATCTTTAAAAGATAACATTATCATTTTACATCTTATTCAAATGATTAATTCCAATATTCATAACACGTCTCTCGAATGTCTTTTACTCAAAAATTAGAAAAAAATTATAATACATTAATTATTATATACCGTATAAATCATATACAAGACAAATATTTATTAATTAATTAACTAAAAGATTATCCTTCATGAATCAATTAGCTATCAACATGGATTGTTGGAAAAAAACTTTTAACAAAATCCTTTGGCATATTTGCAAAGTGATTAATTAATCCACTATTTTTTATTAGGGTTGGAATATCTCTTTGCTTCTTAAAAAATGAAGCTATCAGCAGAGAAATTTTAAAAAATTATATATTAAAATAATTTTAATTTTTTGTATAACTCATACACAAGACAAATATATTTAATTAGCACTCTATCTCTTAAATATCATCTAGATAAAAAGCACTCTATCTCTTAAGTATCTTCTAGATAAAATTTTGAAAAAATATTATTATTTACTTTATAGTATAAACTAAACAAATATTTTTCACAGGTATGATAGTTAAAGATATTCTTTTACGAATTAAAGATAAATAAATATTTAGTTAGTAGTATATATCTTGAATATCTTTTAGATAGAAATTTAAATACAAGTATAATATACTAATTATAATTTATTGTATAATCATATATGAGATAAATATTTGTTATAGATAAAATTTAAACAATATTATAATAATATATGACATCAAATCATATTCTCATTCTAATATATTATGGAAAATGCTTATTGTTACAATGAAAAACATTAACGAAAGGAAATAACGTATATATGTTATTTTATAATTGATTTAACTATTTCAACTCACTGTCTTAATGTATGATTGGTTTTCTCAATTTAACAATTTAGCTTTCGTGATTTATTTGTGAAAAAACTTATCTATTATATAATATATCATACAATACTATCTACGATTTTCAAAAATAATTTTTAAAAATAAATAATTTATTTTTCTTTGTAAATTTCAAAATTTATATTAGTAATGAATAACGGTCTTAAATAAAACAAACACAGTACTACCGATGCATTCACACGGATATTTGGCTAGTTTTCTTAAAGAAATAAATTGTCCACTCCAAAATAAATTAAACAAAAGCCATTTGACATTTCATTAAAAAAAAAAAATCTATCTGACATATTGAATCCTCTTTTTGAGAATGGTCCTTAAAACGACATCAGATACCTTTTATTCTTTCATTCTTTGGTAGTCCACCTCTGATTATCGAGGGCTATTTACTTTTTTCTCTAAATATTTTATACATTTTTAATCAATTAAGTCTTATATTTTAATATGTGATAATATGATAAGGGACTGGCGAGAAACTATAAAATTATAGTATAAATTATCAGATCTGTACCGCCAAAAAATAGTACTAGATTTTTTACGAAAATATTACTTGTTATGTTAAATACATGCAGTGGCAATCAAAATATTAACAAATTCTAAAATTTATATGCAAGAAAAATATCATCTAGCTAAGGATGAAAGAAATGATGTAATATGTGACGGGAACTTCAAGTTTGTCTCCATCAAGGAGCATCAATAAGCCGGCGTTTATGCTTAGATTCTACAAGTAATGTTTCTTTCATCTTTTGTCTTTTCAAACAAAGTAAATTATTTAAGATGTGTATTTGGACCAATATTATCCACTAACGATTCTGTCAAAAACATCCAACTATTGCCGTCCTTACCAAACTTTATGATGCTGTCACACCATATATATGATATACTCCTCAATTCACTGTAGTCACATATTTTTCTTCCAAAAAGTCTACTACTAGTATTATATATATATATAAAGAAAAAAAATATATTTAGTATTTTAAATTTAGTTTAATTTTTGCTTTAATTTTATAAAAAAAAATTCGATTCATTTGCAATATTAGTCTTAAAGAACTATTAAAGTACGCATGTAATCTTTTAAGTTTGAAAATTTTCTCGAATTACTGTAATGAAATGTTAAGATGAAATCGTAATAAGTTGATTATCCAACATACTTTGGATGTTAAGGAAATTAAATATATCGATTATGTAGATAGACTTATATTATCTTGTTTTTAAGATTATACGTATATTTAAATTGTTTTAGATAAAATCAAGAAATATATACAATTTTTTATAAATGTTTTCTGAAGGATTAGTATGAGAAACATTGTTGCAGTATTTGATAGAGTTTCAAATTATCAAAAACTTTCATTTAAATTAATTGTTGTAAAAATTAAGATAAATTAAGAATTAACAGAGCAAACAAATATAACTTAAAGAACTAAATCGAAATAAAATCAGCTTACATATCTGTGTATTTACATGCTTCATATAAATCCAGCTGTAGGTGAAGAATTCTTGTTTTTTTACAATATGTATTAATGTAAAATGGTTTTATGAAAATTTGTCTTCTACTCATATATTTTTATAAAATACACTAATTATTAAATGATAAATAAATAAATTTATTAATTAATAATATAAAATATTTTAATTATTAGTATATCATAAAAGATTATGTGTTAGTGTATATTTATAAGACCACGTGTCACGACAGTTTCCGATATTTTTTTGTAACTTTGATTTACCATTAGAGATCAACGTCGATTTGTTTATGATTTTATAGAGACTAAATCAAAACTAAAAATCTTATAAGACTAAAATAAAAAAGTAGTATATTTACAAGAATCAACGACATATTTAAAATTAATTTTAATTATTATATTATTTAAAGTATTACATATAAATTATTTATTAATTAATACTTTAATTTATTTATTAAATAATAAATTATATAATGACATTAGCGAACGGTGGTGGGGACCACGGTCGCAGGTGGTGTAGTGGCGGTGGATAACATTGGCGGGTGATCGAAGACAAAGAAGGCCGCCGGTGGCTGTTCCTAGGGAGTAGGGGTGTACATGGGCGGGATCGACCCGCCAACCCGCTCACCTAACCCAACCCGTTCTTGATCGGGTCAGGTTAAATGGAAAAAATACGGGTTTAGAACTTAACCTAACCCAAAGATAATCGATTGGGTCGGGTATCGGATTTTGTCAAAACTCACCCAAGCCAACCTGCGTACACCCCTAAAAATATGAAAATCCACACTACAAGAAAAAGTGTTATTACCTACGGCAAATTTTATCTTTACCCACGGCAAGTCTGTAGGTAACCTAAAATTACCCACGGACACGGATCCGTAGCTATTTCGCTCGTAGGTAAATATTTACCCACGGACAATCAGTAGGATATGGGTACCTAAGGAAAATCCGTGGGTAAATTACCCACAGATTTTCCGTGGGTAATATGAACATAAATTAAAAATTGTGACTAAAGCTGATGATATTTCAATGACTTTTAAAACTTTCAACCCCTACATATTTGAGGCACCATAAGATATAAACTGCAACTTAACTATAATAGATTAGAATATAATGGGATACATACAGCTGACAGAAGTTGGTGAAGGATTTAATGAAAGCAATGTATTAAACGGTTTTAAATAACCATTATAAGAAATAGAATGAATGTGCTTAGAAACAGAAATAGAATGAACAGATAAGAACATACTGTAGGTTGATGTATCAATCTGCTCGGGAAGCTGTTCTATATCCACCTCAAACCGGGACTGAACCTGAAATACACAACAAATAAAATATGTAAACGCCAGTTGACCCAAAATCAGTATTATTAGGGATGAAAGCAAGCCAAATGTGTAGCAAGAAATTATGGCAGATGGCATTGCAGAAAATGGACGCATGATGGCCATGTTAAAATACAAATATATCTGCCACCATAATATAAATATTACAACTACAACTTATTTCATGTTCTTGACAAAACTAAGAATGATATTTCTGTTGACATCACTTCAAATCAGGTAAAAAAATATGAAAAACCGGGCACATGTTGGAAGGGCTAGAATATGCCCTAGGTATTAATATGGATTTTCTTGGTTAAGGTAAGAAAAAAGGTAAGAAGAATGTGGGATAAGTGACTCAGTAAGGTAATGCTGGAGATGCAAAGACAACAGGCTAACACTTGATTTAACAATAAAACAAACTCCAAATTGGTGACAAAAAAGAGTCAGTTGCCATACATTATTGAGAACATCCACATCACTTGAACATGAAACAAATGTAATTGCAAGGCCTTTGGTGCCAAACCTTCCAGCTAGAGCCTAATCCGAGTGACTCATAATGGATGGTCCAATGGATCTAGGATAGACTCAAACAACATTGTAGAATTTTGGTCGGACCTAACTCAATCCTACAAATCGACTTATAAAGTGAGGGATGTCTCTCACTTATCAACACTTTTCAGGTCATCTTACATGCAATGTAGAACTCTCAACAAAAAATAAATATGAATACAGGTGAGATTGACAGAAAACTTAAATGAACTGGTACAAAAACATCTCTCCCTAGTCCCTACCTTGTTTTGGAGTACCATGATTTGTTCATTCAATATTTCCCGTTCCCCTCCCTCATAAAATGACTTCAACCTGTTTTGGAGATAGATAAGCATTAGTAGCATAACATTATATTAAACATATAGATAACAGATCACATAAAAGTAACAGAAGCACTGGTTTTTTTCTTCCGAATATAGACTAATGTAAGTCGACAAGACCGGAGGTTCGTATTCTTGCTTCAAAAAATTTGCATATTAGTGTTGTATGATAAACAGTATTCTTGCTTCAAACAATTTGCATATTAGTGCTGTATGATAAGCAATGTATAGAAACTAGGTAATATGTTCATAGTTGAGTACTTGTTTGTTGTTTTAATAGGCCATTTCCTAACCTTATAATCATGAAAATCAGAATGAGATACTTTAGTTTGCACAAGAGACCAAGAAAAACAAATCACCCAAGCTAATCTAATCAACAAAGATTCATGTTGAATCTGGTGATTTAAAAAAAAGAAGATGAAGAAAACATGCCTTCTTATTTCTTCTTTGAGCTGCAAATTTTCCATAGCAAATCTAGTTACATCTTGACTCCGTTCCACCTTGGCCCGCAGGACATCAATTTCTTTTAAATGTTCCTCTTTTTCACTCAGCAAGTGTGTCTCAGCTGAGATCTTCCCTGAAGCAACTGCTTCTAACCTTTTTATCTGAGCTTCTCGAAATTTCAGCCTCATATTAAGACTTTGTAGCTCATCTTCCATTTGTTTGGCCTGATTCATCCCATATTGCAATCATTTAATTTCCAAAACTTTACATCCAGAAAATATCAAGAAGTATTGTGATAACTAATATATATTAACAAAAAAGAATAATGATTATACACATAAGATACTGAAGAACTATACAAAAATAGAGCTCTATGATAGCCTAAATTAAACATTAACTGATTAAAAAAAGTCTCATAAATTGCTGCTTGGATCTAACGGTTGTCTTTTGATTGCCTTTTCAATCAAACATTCAAATAAAAGAAAAATGATATACAAAACCATTAACAAGTATACTTCATTAATTACAATATACCAGCTTCATGGCTGCTTCATTTTCTTCTCTCAGTGCCTGCATTGCTATCTCTTTGTCTTTTTCCCTTCTAAAGGCCCCAACAAGGGCAATTTCATAATCTTTTTTCTGCATCAAGAACAAGAAGCATATAAGTAAACACAATCTTAAAACTGGACGATTTCTCACACACGCAACAAATATCTACCTGAGTTACCCTTTTAGCTGAAGTTAATGGACTGAATGATCCTTGAGCTACTTGAGCTCCCTCCCACTTGAAGGATGATACAGGAGAACCTGGAAAGCTAATTGCTGAAATGTCATTATCCTGAATTTCTCCTCCACCAACCAGACCTCGCAAACGGGACACTTCTTTCTGAAAAACGAAATTGCATTAGAAATCACAAGTATATATCTGTTTCATCACATGATTGATAAGTCTTCTTTGTAAATTAACACAACATGAAATTAAAGTTGTCTTCCATAGATGAAATGCAAATGTACACTTGCTCGCCGTAACATTTTTAATGACAAACAATTCATTGAATAAGCTACTGTTTAATAAGCTCCCATTAGTAGGATTGATATATTAGCATTTCCCTAGGGAAGCTTCTAACTTTATTTGAGTATGAATGTAAAATAAAACAATATCTACAATATTAGGTATAAAAGGAAGTAAACTAATTAATAAGGATGAAATGTAAGAAAGACATACATTGTTCTTAATGAATTTAGCACGTACTTCAATGTGCTTAATGTCTCAAGTGAACAACTGCAAGAGTTACTAATTGTCACTAAAAATAAAGAAGCATTTAAATATATGCAACAAATAATTTTAAGGTGGTTAATGACAAAAAATAAGGTACTACAAAATTGGACAGTGAGATTAAGAATCCAGTTAATATGACAAACGAGCAAACATTGACACTTATTCATTCCTAGGTTCCCAAAAGTTCTTTAGGCAAAAAAACCATGGCCTTATGCAGAGATGTTTTGAACATAGAGGGAGGAGATTCACTGACCAAATGGAGGGGCTTATATTGGCAATTATGATAGTTTTGAATTCCCTCCAAGAGAATCCTGCAAGGAAGATACAAGTACTGATTAGATTTAATTGATAATTTTCAGCTCCTTATTCATAAAATAATAATTCAGGCACTAGCAAGTAAATTTTTTTGCCAAACAATCATTAAAAGATATTCAAATATTGTTGCAACACTCGCTATAAGTTTAAAATTAATATAAGACAAGAATATCACTGCAAGGAGCATAAAATTTTGACTATCAAAACTTGTACAATGAAAATATGCGAAGATATTCATTTCATATTTTTCTGCCCTATACTGTTTATGGTTTAGAGTTTAGCAAAGTTTCCGATTTCACTTTGACAACCAATTTCTAGATGGGGAAGAAATTAATAAACACATGTAGTTTGTATAGGTTTTTTCATCTACTGAGGCTAGTATGAAGGCAATAAGCTTCTAGAAAATTTGGATACTACCTGAAGTAAAAATGTGAGCTTTGAATCACGGTAAGGAACATGGTGTGACTTCCCATTAGATACACCAACTAGGTTCATAATCACAAGCCTGCAATTAATATTATAACCCAAAAGGTTACCTCTTAAGTAGAACACCACATTGTAAAATAGACAGTAAACCAAAATTGTCAAGGAGGATACCAACCCCAAGGTTGAAAGAGACTTGTTGATATTAGTTGCTTCCTTGAGATGTTATCCTTCGGCACCAGAACTCTTTTGCCTAATGTCAAGAAGGATATATACATAGGTAAACAGGCATACAACTCTTGCCAACCAAGGTGGCATAAAAGGAATAAAAAAATGCATACACATTTTTACGAACCAATTACCTCTCAGATCCAGCCAAATCAACAAGATTAAGTCGAGCAAATCGAAAGTGAGTTACTCCTTGAGATTCCCACTAACAACAAAATAGTTAAATTAATGTTTCGTAATACTATACTAGTAAACAAAACAAAACATTAAGCTTCTTTTTTTCATGAAATAGAAATAAAAAATAATACTCACTTGACTCTCGATGATGCAAGTAAATACACTATGAGAATGGCTGCTAGCACGAATCATGTTAGTAGCAGCAGCCACCTTTCTGTTCGCAGCACCCTAAATAAAATCAATGTCTAGTAACTACTGCATTGAAGAAAGTTGAGGTTCATGGGCAAAATTCAAGAAATTGTACTGGAAAAAAATTATATAGTCTATTTTCTCTCTCAATTTTGGAATTGCAAAATGTCTAAAAGTGATACAAACTAGTAGATAGTTTCAACCACAAACTAATATAATAAAAAACAAGGGTAATACAGTCAATGTTGAAGAGAGAATGGAAGTGACTCTCAATAGGGCAAGCACCCAATACCTCGTCGAGTCCAAAGCTCCTGCTGAAAGAGAACTCAAATATATTTCCAACAAATAGAAAATCAAACCTGAACGGCGCTGAAGGTCGAGAATGTGGCGAGAAATCTCACAGTAGAAAAACAAAATTTCTTGAGGTTGGAGATGTCACGAGAAATTTGAACGGCGCTGAAGGTCGACAACGTCGCGAAGCTCGTACGCGAGAGACGAAGGGAGGACGGAAACAGAGACGAAGGGAGGACGGAGCAAACAGAGACGAAGGGAGGCCGCAATGAATAAGGAAGATGGAGGGTAATCGTGAATGGGAAAACGAAATGGAGGATGGAAGGTTTGGTGTCGCTATTTTGGGGAAAACGAAATGGAGGAGGGAAAACGCAAATTGGGGGAAACTGAAGGTTGAGGTTAGGTTAGGTTGCGATTATGTTTATTTTTTACATTTTATCAGTTTTAAAAAATTAAACAATTTCAAAAAAAATTACATATTAAATTTACCCACGGACAATCCGTGGAAACATAAAATACGAAAATATTTTGAAAAATTAAGTTCATTTGCATTTTTTTTAACATTACCCATGGATTATTTTTAACATTACCCACGGACTAACCGTGGTATAGTGTTAAAAAAATATTTTTCAAAATGATGAATTTACTTACGTTTTTTTCCGTGAGTAATTAATAATTTATGATGAATTTACTTAGGTATAGAAATTTTTTCTTGTAGTGCCATCAATTCTAAGCAATGTTAACTTCAAGTCCAACTTGAAGTTGACATTACTTAGAATTGATAAATTTTCATATTTTATTGATTTACTGTTGTTGAATTTATTTATGTATTTGAAGATTGTTGGATTTATTTTTTTGTGTGAGAGGTTGTTGGCCTTTTTTAAAGAATTGAATGATGTGATTGAAATTTTATAGTTTTTTGAGACATTCAAATATTAAATATATTTTCATTCAATATATATTTTCGTAAAATAAAAAACAGGTTATTTATGTATAACCCGTCAACCCAACCCAACCCACCCCGTTCTTGATCGGGTTGGTTCGGTTCGAGTTATATGAAAAAAATACGGGTTTAGAACTTAACTCAACTCAAAGATAATCGATCGGGTTGAGTTTTGGATTTTGTCAAAACTCACTCAACCCAACCCACGTACACTCCTACTAGAGAGAGATGTATCTTGATCTCATTTCATTGAGGGTCGATGTCTCCACCAATGTTCTTATTTTGTAATAACTTGTTGAATAATTTTATTTTTGTCATGAAAAATTATTTTTCTCTCAAAAAAGCTATTGAATAATTTTATTTTTGTCACTAAAAACTATTTCCGTTAAAGCTATCGAATAATTTTATTAGTAGAAGAATCACATGCACAACGATACGAGATATAACTTATTGAATGATTGTTCATTTTTGCAATTGAAAAAAAATTATATAACAGTTTTAAAATTTGAAATATTAGAAAAATTTAATTAGTAGAAATTTAGGTCTATTCTATTTTTTGGATATAATAACATAATTTTTTTAGTCTTTAATTTTTTGTTTAGTGATAATTAATACTATATCACAAAATTATTATTTATACATTGATATATTTTTATATATAAATAAATATTTATAATATATGATTTTCTGTCGGTCATCAAAACTTTGAATTCGGTCTTTGGTTGTTTCTAATTTGACTATTTCAATTGGTCCGATTTTTAAAACTATATTGAAGAGGCATGTAGAATTCATTTTTATTCTATTTAAGTAAAATATTAACTTTTTAAAAATAAATTAATAAATTTTTCATATTTTACTCAATGGATTTGTATTATCATTTAATGTGATGCATTGAATTTAGAAAGAAAAAAATTGATGGATTGTGATCCATTCATAATATAAAATAGATAAATTGAATTCAATGTATTAATAATTATTTTGTAAAGTGGATAGATTGAATAAATATGAATTGGTGGATCTAATTTTTCGCCTCAAATGATAAATAAAAACAATTTAATATTAATTTTATTTCATTTTTTATGTAACAAAAATTAATTTCACTTTCCAAATTACAACTTCTTAATGTGTTTGATAAAAACATTAATTTTAAGGTATTTTGAGAATGATAATATTAATTTTTTTTACAACAAGAATGATAATATTAAATATATAATAAAATTATTTGGAAATTATTTATATTTTGGACCATCAAATATGACTCTTGCTTAATTTAGTGGGAATAATTGTGCTTTGGAATTGAATATATGGTATGTCTCATTTTATATTTTGTTTTATCCTATTTACTTATCATTTTACAATATTGATGAATGAAACATGATTTATTTTTACTTTTTATGGTTATTACTATTATTAATTTATATCAACGTGTATCTCTTTATAAACGTGTACTTTTCTTTTTCAAATTAATAAATATTTGAGTCTTAGAGATAGTTAAAGATATAGTAACACACTACGCAATATATTTTTTTAATAAAATTTAAAATATTATTTAAATTTCTTAATTTTTGTATTGAAAGGAGAGATGGAGGAAGTATCTTACATTTTTGTTAATTAGTAAGCTACAAATAGTAGCTTTTACGGTTAATAGAATTGATCATGATATCCTCTTTCCGATTACCCTTGGTACTTTTTCTTAATTTTATTTTTACTAAATATGTTTTCAACACCTGTCCTTTCTTTTAGATAGTAATAACAAAACAGTGTGTATATTCTAATCAAATTAATGTCCTGACAGTGTTATAATTCTTTTAAAAAATTGATTTCATAATTCTTAAAATATTAAAAATATATCATTCACTGGTACCTTTAAATATATATATTAATTAAAAATTATCACATGATTTTTTCAAAAACAATATAAAATACATTAATTTTCAAAAAATAAAAAATTCACTAAAAAAGTTGTTTATTACTTTTTTTTCTTTCTAAATCATGTAATATTCCTTTTCACTAATATTTAATTTATACAGTTTTTAATTTATACAGTTATATTAAATTTAATTATGCAACATAAATTTAAATAATTATCTACAATAGAAATGAAATATAAATATAAATATATATATATATATATATATTTAAATCTAATTATAATCTATTTTAATAGTTATACATCAAAAATCAATTTTAATAGAATCATGTGAATACAATCAAACATAAATTAATTAATTCATATTTAATTCATTTTTAATAAAAATTAATTGTATTAAAATCAATTTTAACCACCAGAATCAAAAATACACTTAGTTCTCTCTCTAGACTCTTAAAAATCGTTGTATCTTTAATTTTCTGTTTTTGTTATTTTCAATGATAACTTTGAGGGCGTTTTTTGGGTCTAATTTGACCGATAAAATTGAACCTTAATTAGCTGGGTCAGTGGATCTGCATGCTGTAAAGTATAGTTTCACTTAATTCTAAGTAGTATGTTCAACTTTATGAAATCAACTTATTTCATTATTTGATTCGTTTATTTAATTCATTCAATAGTGGCCAGCTCTTCTGGAATGATTGCTTTAAAAGCTACTTATATCCTAACTGTGCTGGTCAATTATGCCGATCATGGTTTCGTCCATTCAAGAGATCAGTTTGATTATTATTTTTTTATTTTAGCTTGATATTTTGTTAAGTGACGCACCACTCTCACATTTAAATATAAAATACCACAATTTTGTCATAACCATATTACTTATTTTTTTAATACAATGATTAGAGTGAAAAAAAATTAATCGATAGAATTAGCATCTCAATTATATTCACACTTAAAAACTACCGTATATTTTTGTAACACATTAAAAAATATATTAAATAAAAAATCTAAAAAATTTAGAGAGATTAGGTCAAAATAAAATAAAATAAAAACAAGAATAAACAATACTGTCTCATTAAAAATATTATTTAAAAAATTCAAAGTGATAAAACTAAGGTGAAGTGAAAAATAATACAGTTAATGCGTAGACATTATGATAATTTAGGGACATAACATAAATGATAATCAAGGACATAATTTAAGATAAACATTAAATAAAGCGGAAAATAGAAGCCATAACCTAAGAGAAACATTAATGAAAGCGGAAAATAGAAGATTATACTGACTAGGTAAAAGTCATTCAAAATAAAACAATGTGGCAAATCTCAACGAGTATAAAAATCAATATTAGAAAGCTTGTCGGCACATATGTTGTCTTCTCTATAAATGTGAGAAATGTAGAATTGTATTTGTCTTGTAAGAAATACGCAATTTAACCATCTAGTCTTCAACTTCCAAATGACAAGATTAGTATTAATAAAAGACTGAATAACCAACAAATATAACCACTCTCAATCTAAAACTTTTAAAGTGGACGATCTCAATAACAAACATTGTAGCATAAAGTTCAATATGATATGATGTAAGATACATAATCATATTTCTTAATACACTTCATATATAAAAAGAATGTTACTACAATATTTTGTCTACCGCAACACCAGTGTTGCTTATTGTAAAAAAAAGCGTTACCGTTACTTGTGAGAACGGTTTTTCAACCATGGTGAAGTAAACAGTTTTTTTGTTTTCGAAATGGCAACGCTTTTAAAAAAGCATAGTCTAATAGAAAGCTATTTTTTAATTTCGCTACACCAACGGTTTTACACGTTTGCTAATCCAAGACCGTTGTTGTTGGAATATTTAGAGAACCTTTTTATAATAATCTACACCAACAGCTGTACACCGTTGCTAAAATAAAATTGTTGCCATTGATTTGTTTAGAGAACAATTATAAACTGTTGCCATATATTTTAACAAATAAAAAAAATAAAAGAGAAATTATCCTTTGCGTGGTAGAAAAACATATCTAGTTTTTCAAAATATTGTAATTTTAATAATTACTGTAGAAAATAATTTTTTAATAAAAGATATAACTTTATATATTATGTGAAAAAAGATGTTCATAAATCATCAATTACTATTCACTAAAATTATATTGTAATCCAAAATAAAATTAAATCTCAATAGTCATTCATCACTGCCAAAATAAAATTCAGTGTCCCTTAAATGTCCCTTATGAACCATCTTGGTCTTTGTCTTCATCTTCTACTTCTAAGTATGGATCTTCTCCATCTTGATGACAACAGATCATGATGAAAACTACAAAGTAACACATAAGTATTGATCGCACATGAGAAAGCAATTCATATTTTATTGCTCAATTATGAGAAAAAGGTTTTCCTAGTATTTCTGGCTGATTTCGAATATATTAGCATAAAAACAAGTGCAGAGGTTATTATCTTGTCCATTTTACACCCATATAATTCTTCTCAAATTGTAAACCATAATATTGAATATAAAAATGAAAAAGTGGTAGGGAATATTTCAAAAAGTATACCTCAACAATACCATAGCCATTTGGTCATCCATCAAAACCATAGCTTCTTGCAAGCAAGCAGCCTATATGTAACTTGTCCATAAAGGCCAACCATTGTTCTTTCACACTATAATGAAATGAAATTAGGAACAAGATAGAGAAATTATAGTAGTGATTAAAGGCAAAAGTAAGTGTGTGTAGGAGTTGCAACACTAATCATAGACAAACTGTATCGTAAGATCAAATAATTATTAGAGTAGATTAGCAACAAAAATTAGCAATTTCAAGTACAATCACAAGACATATCCAAGTGCAATCAAATAATGTAAAATATAGATCAATATTTGAATTTTCAATATTATAGTCCTTTTAACTTCATCCAAACCATGTTTAATGAGGACTTGCTCATTGTATAGATATAATAAAACTAAATATTTTGAATCAGTATGCTCAAAATTAGCTAGCACTTTTAATTCAAGCAATTAAGTATCCAAATTGAAAGCAAAATAAAGATTATATTCATTTAGACCCATGGACAAAGGTGGATGTAAAGTAATAGGCAAAGCAGTAACGAACCTGCTGCTTGCTGAAAATGTTATCATTCTACCACCAAGAAAAAATAATCTAAAACTGGAAAGTCTAAACACAAAAACTGGCAGGAATGTGTCATTAGCATCGGCTAAATAGTCTTTGTTCAAAACATTACAGTAGAAAACTCCTCAGTAAAGCGGTGTAGCTGACTTGACCTCACTCACTGTCACTGGGGGTTAGATATTAAAAAAAAACCTTTGTATTTTGAACTTCAATTTAAGTATATTATTAAACAAAGCAATGTCAATAATAAAGGGAGTATTAAAAACTTTAAATATGATTTCAACTAATTTGAATTGAAATCGCAATCTGAAATCCCCAATCCCTAATTTAATTTAGTATATCAAACAAATTTAATAGATAACCTAAGTTGAATACCAGATTATAATTGCAGAAAGACAAGAGAGTTTTCAATTAAATACCTAAAAATGGAAAATCTCCTTTTTGACTAGGAGGTTAGAAGAGATTAATGATTATATGGTATGTGATGTTAAAAAAGGTATTTGTCCAAAATTAATTCCTCTTGGATTAATTATTAAAAGACATAATTCACTAGATAAGTATATGTACATGTCCTCCTCGGTCACAAAGACTTAACGAATGAAATTATATAAATATAGAAGTGTTAAATGTCTTTTTTTTTATACAAGTGTTAAATGTTTTTTATACCTATAAAATTGACAAAACTTAGATTTTGATTTCATTTTCTAAAACATATTTAATTTGAACTTTCTAATAGAAAGATGAAATGCTTTCGAAATGAGCCATTGAAAAATAATAATTAGGGATTATATATTTCTGAAAATAATGAAAAAAAGTTCTTATAGTATTTTTATTGTTTTCGAAAATGCAGAGGTTGTTCACCTCAAGAGTCATATATCTAATTGTTAACAAATAAAATTGACAATTTTAAAAAATAAAAATAGAAAATAATTTTTAGAAAGTAAACTAACCCTAATTTATTTTTCTTCGTTTATAACCTCTATATTAAACAACAGTGTGGTTTTAGTCTCTGATCAATTTAAGGACAAAAGACAAATAAAATTTGGCCTATTAATCAAAATATATTTAAGCTTGTATAAAATAAGAAAATGTCATTTGTTCTTTGGCTGTAGCATATACAAGAAAATTCCACCTGCAACTGAAACATTGAGTGATTCATATTCTCCTGTCATTGGAATGCTCACAAGCTCGCATGCTTGCAGAGATTTTTCTGAAAGGCCACTTCCTTCACTGCCTAAAACCAAACCTAGCGGTGCATCTGATATGGAATCACAGAAGCTTGGAGAAATTAAACAACCAGGTTTGATCAACCCTTCATTGTCGGGATGCCCAGCAAGCAACTTCATTTGGAATTCTTCTTTGAGAGACTCCAGATGATTCCAAGATCCAGAAACTATAGGGAGCTGAAAGGAGGCACCTCGGCTAGCTCGGAGAGCTTTCTCGTTGAATGGATCACAGCATCCAGGGAGCAGAAAAACTCCATTCTGTTAATAATAGCCATTAATTACTTCATGCTTTTTAATACCAATTGAAATAGAAATTACAAGGGTATATAGTATTTAGAATATGATGAAAATGTTTCAATATAACATTATTGTATCTGAAAAAAAAACATTATTGTATCTCAAGTTCAGATCATATCTAAAAGTGCATAAATGAGCTAAGGAGTGACTTTTATTACAGCCTTTGATATGTTCTTCTGAATTCTGTGTCTGTATTATTTCTCTCTTAGCTCTCTGAAAACAGAACTCTTCTAGAATGTTTCCTGTAGCTTGCAACTCCCCTTATAAGTTTAGTTAGCTGCAACTATATCTCTAACTGTATTACAGTTAGAGATTCTTTGTATATATAACACAACTGCGGAATTTTCCTATTCAGAATCATATTTAATAAACTCAGACATTATTCAACTAAATTCGCTAAGACATTCTCTCTGAATTCTTACTCTATTTCTCTCATCTTCCTACACTTTATCTTGGTTTCTCAGTTCCTAACATACTGCACCATCTCCATTCTGTTCTTCATGGGCATCAGTACCATCTAGATTCTAGAGGCTCACATGGTAATCAGTATCTTCTTCCATCAGTACCAATAGACAAGGAGTAGGTGTTTTTTATAGCAGAGAATAGAGATAAAACAAATCATTTCAATATACACAAGAATATGACAGGTACTGGTTCAGAAAATAGCAATTACAAAACGAAAAAGAACAGCTTTATTGATGTGCTCCTCTTCCTTGAATCGAGTAAACAGAAATACAGAAGTGTATGGATCACCTAGAGCAGCTGCATGGTGCAGCAGCTGTGGAAAGTGGAAACCACTTGATCTAAAAGAGATAAATTTTCTCTCACTAGATCTAACGAGCAGAGCAATGCATAGTGTATTATACTATTCAATTTTTAAATAGAAAGTTCTCATTGAGGAAGAAAATGAGGTTGTAAATTTGTTCCATTTGACTGTTAATGCAAATAGAGATCATAATCATACATACATACACCTATTTAAAAAGATGGTGAATAAGATTAACCTAGTTAAAGCTAGTCAATATACTACAAATAAGAACGATCAGTGAGAACCTAGTTAGATGAGAAGATGTGTTCCAATACAGTGAAGTAGGTCAAACATAACCATAGCGAAAAAAAGATTGCATGCATAACAAAATGATCAGAATATAGAAAGCACATAGGAATGGAGGATAATAGCTTACCCATCTGAAGGCCACAGCTGACCTGAGCAATGTACCGAGGTTACCAGGATCCTGCAGTGAACAATTCTTAATAAATCAGCAATGACACATGAATCTTCTGAAACTCATAACATTATTTTGGTTTTGGCCTATTGCAATATTGACATAGAATTCATGACCAAATAATTAGTTCTCCAACAAAAATCCACGAATATTCTGCTTCATAAACATATATTTCCTAAATGATTTATGTAGTATGAGAATATAGATTTTAGAGCAAAAGTGAAAATTCTGTCACGTGTTTGATTAGCAATTTCACGGCCTGGCTAGCATAACTAGGCCCTTAAATTTTCTTTTTATAAGAGAACAGCGATTAAACATAATCATATAGGGTTTACAATAATAATTGCTTTAGAAAGTAAATAGGGCTATACACTCTAAAGAACCTCACAAAATGACTTCATTGAAAAATAATTAGTATTGACCAAACAAACGCCAAATAAGGAATGGAGTGCCTCCTATCAATTGAGAAATTAACATTGACAATATCAGATGGCAAAATTTCCAAAAACAAAAGGGTTAAATATAGAAGAGGCAATTAAGAGTCACCTGAATCCCATCAAGGACTAAAATCCGATGTGCAGAAGAAAACCACTTCTGACAGTGCTTTTGATCGTCATCTAAGTTTAAAAAACTGGCAGGAAATTTCACAAGGGCGATTGCATCAATTGAATCGGTCGACTGCAGACCTGAAAGCTTTCTCATCACTATGGAGCTCACCCGCACAATAGAATCCGCGGATTCATCCAACCAATTAGGAATTTCAGCTTTATCAGGAAGAATTAAACAATCCATCGAAACATTTTTATCTTGCGACGACTCTTGAAACCTGTAGATTTCTCTGTATATAATAAACTTATGTCAATCATTGATGTAGTTTTGTTCAATAGTTTTAGCTGCGCATGTCATCTGTACTTACAGTCAGAGAAAGAAAAAGTGGTATAAAATATAGTTAAGTCTATGCTAATTGCTAACTAAGTAAAAGAGAGATGAGTTAGGTCATTATGCCATTGAAAATTGTAATTTTGTGCACATTGATGTGAAAAGTGGATCCTGATATGTAGACAAGAACACAAGATCAGAATATGAACAGGCAAAGAATTCTTAGTTGAGTAAATAGTCATTTGGGTCCTTGAATTTGCCTGGTGCTGTCAATATAATTCTTGGATGTATCAATTAAAAAACATCCCCAAACCTATCATTTACTAGTTAATTTGGTCTACAAATGAGTCCTTTTTTGCTAATTTGGTCCTTGAATATGCTTTCCATTTGTTAGTTCGGTCCATGAAATTACTAACAGAAAGCACATTGAGGGATTTTTTTGAATTTCGATACATTTAGGGACTATAATGACACCATCATAGACATTCAAAGAGTAAAACGAGTGTTTAATCGTTCTTATGACATTAAAGTTTCATCAATGTATTTGTGAATTTGTTAAATTCAATGACTATTTTGAACTATTCACTCTACAAAATTGATTATCTGCAGTAAAAACATGACAGTAGAAGAGATGAGGAGAGAAGACCTAATAGGTGTAGAGCCGACAAGAAGAACAGAGGCATGAGAGCGACGATAAGAAGAACTGTTGCGGAGTTTGAGGCAGTGTTTCACAAATGGGTTTGAAGCACTGGTTATCAGTTTCGATTTATCGCCACGTGTCGCGTCGTGAGAGGTTTGTTGTTCTATTTGTTGTGGTAGTGGTGGAGTGACCGAAACTCTTGTTGGCTGAAAACACCGTGTTCTGTGTGTTTGCGTTTGAGGATAGAAAACAATAGCAAATTGAATGTTGCTGCTGATGCTGTAGCATTGCATTTCGGTTTTTGCCTCCCAACTCTGCCACCGCTGTTTATCACTTTATTTTTCTTTTTTCGCTAAGGGTGTTTGTCATTTTATTATTTACATTATATCAAATAAATAACCATACCTGTGCAATTAGAAATATAAAATTTTAAAATTTCACTATATTTTTCAGGCATTTACCACCAACATACTCTCTTTCTCTTATTTCGATAAATGTAACGTAAGTTTAGATAATTTATTTTATGTTAAATATTTTTAAATATTTATTAGGCAAACACTCGTTGTCCTTTAATTTAATTTCAGGTAACGTTTTAATCTTTTATTTTTTTTTCTACTCGATTTGATCATTTATTTTAATTTTAAGTGACAATTTGATCTTTTATGTTTTAAAATGTCAACAATGTTATCATTTTTTTTACAAAAATTCAAAAAATTCATCAAAATTTTCAACAAAAACCTATAAAATTAATTATATTCTTCAATATAATACAAATTTCATCAAATTCAAAACTCAAATCTTCAAATAAACTCATATTTCCATCTCTAACACACAAAAAACGCTGTTTAGCCACGTTTGTGGCAAATTTGCCAATTGACCGTGGCAAATAAAGTTAGCGACGCTAACCCTTTCTGTGACGTAGTTGGGCGTCGCAATTTATTAGCCACGGTTAAAATTCATATTAGCCACTCTTAAAAAAGTCGTGGTAACATATTTTTAGCCACACTTAAAAGAGTCGTGGTAACATATTTTTAGCCACACTTATTTTACAGTTAGCCACGGCTAAAATCGTGTTAATTGATAAAATAAAACAGGTATTCTATTTTTGCTTTTGCCACGAGCCAACTGTGGCTAATTTTTTTTTTAATATCAAATACAGATCTGTCCCTGTATTGGTCATACCTTTGTAACAATAGAGTCAAACCAGACACTGTAATTTTAGGAAGACATTCTTAACAAATATAGCAACAATAACTAATTAACATTCTAAAACCATCATTAATATAAAAGTATAAAATAGTTTATACCAACAACAAAACTTAAACTAGTAGTCAAACATTCTAAATCTTATACATAAACTAATGAAGCATTCAAAAATTGTTGACGACATCAAAATTGTCTAGAGCAAAAGCAAAACAATCCACTAAACATCACATTCCTTCCATTTGCAATCCAAATAGCAACATATTTCTTCCATTTGCATGCATACAATAAAAAACACAATCCTTCCATTTGTAGTCCAAAAATCAAGGTGAACTTTACTCGTTAATTATGAGAATTAGAACCTGCCAAGTCAAAGCATAATGTAAGCAAATGTTTACTAACTAACACTAATGAATGAGTATCATTTTAGTAATATTAATCACTATGTAAAGAAATAGAACATGATATTTGCTTGTGACTTAAAGTATAGATCTAAGTGCAAAAACTGTTATTAACATCAATTTATATATATTATAAGAAATTATATACACTAAGGTGGAGGGAAACCTTGGTTGAAAGTAGGTAACTCATCAACAAATTTGCTTTGCATAAAATTAAGGAGAACTTTAAGTTGATCTTGTGTTTGTGAAAGTTGCTCTTTAGTCTCTTCATATCCATTTAGCTTTTCTTTCAAAGTGTGCACTTCATTTTGTAACTCCTCAACATTTTTTTGGCTAGAGCTACCAACATTGTCAAATTGCGTGAAATATCTGCATGTTTTGAAAATACTCGTGGGGAAAACACCAACACCTAAACCACGCACTCGACCAGAATGTTCAGCTCCGTACACTTTTCCAATAACATCATCTGGATATGCATTAATCTTTGATGGAACACCTTCAGTGGAAACACATTCTTGATCTTGAGACAAATTCTCTGATATCTTTTCCTAGTAGAGAAATAAAAGTCAGATAAATTCCCCATATTGGCAAGTAGCAAATACTTTATAAACAATAACAATGTTATCTTTTTTACTTACTGCGATGGCTTTTCCTTCCTCATTCACATAGTTTCGATTCTTTTTAAGCAAAGTTGACAATATAACCTCATCATGACATACAGGTCTATTCAATTGTAGCTCCTAAGATATTTATAAAATATAAATTAATATCTAACTTTCGTATACAAATACTTTAATGTACTACAAAAATAAAAGTTATGTATTAACTTACCATATGACGACCCCTTCTTGCGTTGCTCATACTACCCCTAGCATGTGAGACTTTAAGCATCTTTCGATTTTTCATATTTTGCTCACTTAGTTTCTACAATTTTCAAATGTTAGTCATTATATACATTTAATATAAAATGTTAATGTACTTTGTTCACTTTGTAAAAATAATGCAACAAATATTTATACCTTCATTTGTGGTTTTTTATAGTAATTAACAAAAGCAATCCAATCATTTTCAGACACAGGAGGATCAATAGCAAGTAGGCCTTCCTTACTTTTGTTAGGGTAGAAGTATTTACATCGTAACTTATATTTATAGGCCTTCCATCTTTCTCCTAGGATTGCCCATGTCCATTTTATCCCAGCAGCATAGTCATACACAAAATGATCCTTGCAATATTATATAAACATATCAATTTTCAATGACAAGAAATACAATAAAAGAAACGTTCTACGAAGTTTAGATAATAACCTTGATGTAGTTCCAAATTGCTTTACTATTCTTTTCTGATATTTCATCCCATCTTTCAACAGATATAGGACAAAATGCTGACTTTTTAGCTAGTTCGCCAAGCAACCTCACAAGTAAATTTGAACCATTATCATTGACTTGTCCATTAGCACCAATTTCGTCCATAATCTTTTTTGTTTTCTCTCTATGCCAAACTTGATTTACTACCATTTTTTGAATTATAATTTCTCCAGTAGAAGTATTTGTGTGTGCAAATAATAAGAAAAACTCAAGTAAGATAATATAATAACATTCGTACAAATTATATTAGTTATTTTATTCTCTAAAGCAAGTTATTCATTTTAGATAAGTCAAATTCTGCTAGTTTAAAAAAAAATACTAAATGTAAAAACAAAATAACAGCAACATAGTCTCTTATTTAAATTTTGCTTATTTAAACTTCAAACCATCAGTATTAAAAATGTGTTAAAATTTCTGTTGTTAATATTCTTCACGTACACAAAAACAGCATAGGAAACATCAAAAACAGTTGGAGCCAAACGAGATATATGTTTTCGTAATGCTCAACCACTGAATTTCCCAAAAGAAAAATGTTGAAACACATTATCAAGCTTATGTACCAGACATTGAATCTGAAAAACCAAGTTGAGCATGGGTGAAGAGGAACACCCTTTCATCAAAAAATTAATTGCAGCCTCAGAATTTGATGCCAGAACCATTTTCTTGAAAATGAAATCCCCTAGACATTTTTATCTAACTAATCCTACTAATACATTTTTGTCACCCTATTAATGAAACATTGTGAGAAAACTAATTTATGTTAGGATGTTTTAAGATTATAGAGACATTCAAAGCACGAGGGCTGAAAAGTGGAGATAGCTTTAGATTTTGGACAAAGTAAGATCTTTCACATAATATTATTCATTCACTTTTTAATTTGAATGATGACCAGTTTCTTTTTGAGGAGGCAAATAGTCATTAGCTTTAGCTGTTAAAACTATGTATTAAATTGCAACTTTAAAGCCATCAATCCTCAAATCTACTATATATTTTGAAGCTTATATATATATATATATATATACCACAAAATAAGACAAAAAATTTAAATGATATGAGATTTTATACCTTTAACTTTGATAAGTAATGACTCCTCTTTTTGTTGTGATTGAGTTTCATTTGGCTTTGGCGAAGGTTCAACTACATCATCCTCCAATGGGATATCTATTAAGTTGACATTTGTAAATTGATCCTCAAGATCATTGTTGTTGAGTTGTTGGGGCTGATCTTGGAGAGTTTCATCATCATTTGAATTTTCTTATCTTTGTAACCATTCTAACATTTCTTGTCCCGAATACCTACGCCTTTTTCCCATATCAAATCAAATACCTGCAAAATTTTCTAACAAAGAGATAAAACATATATCTAAATATATTCCAAATGATTCATAAGATAATCTATGCATTAAATAAACACAAAGAATATGAAGTCTCATATAGCATACTATTTAAAAGCAAAAGAAATATGACAAAATTACAAAGTTCATAACTTAAAATATAAAAATACTCTATAATATTATTCAATCATCTCTATCACTACAACTATTACGATCTTCGTCAACATTTGTTTCATCATTTTCTTGTTCATTGACATCATCTCACACTAATTGTAGTTATTCAATATTCCCAACATTTTGCTCACAAAAAGGTATGTCTTCCATTATTGACTCTTGTGATTACATAAGGTTCACTTCTCCCATATCATATATATCTCTAGGCTTCATATGACAAACACAAGACCAACCTTCATCAACTGGATCATCAACATAAAACACCATTCTAGCATCACTTGCAAGGATGAATGGTTTATCAACTTCATTCACACCGGTGTGAATCAAATGAGAAAAGTTTACACTTGTTATGCCAAATTTATCTATCTTAACTCCCTTGTTAGGTTTAGTGTCTACCCAAATACATTTGAATAACACAATCCTTAACTTACCAAAGTAATCAAGTTCTATAATGTCTACCAATTTTCCATAATATATGTCATTACTTGAATTTTCAATAAGTTCAATTCTAATTGAAAACCTCTGAGTAATAGCAGACATAACAACACCACTATTTTGGGTTCTTAATCCTTGATCCGTCCTCAATGTTCGAAACTTAAATCCATGAATGTTATACCCATCAAATCTCCTTGCAATGTTATTTGGTCCTTTAGCAAGCCATTCAATTTCAGTTGTAATATCCGGATCATCTTTTCTTGCAACCTAGCAATATTTTAAAAAGTATTATAACAAGTATAAATATAATGAGATTTTTATATGAAAAATTAAGTCAAACTATATATAGATATCCTTACATATTCGTAGAACCATTTGTGAAAATTTTTGTGAACATATTCTTCCACAACTCTTGAGGAACATCTTTTGCCACGATGCATTCTAGCAACTTCTATCTTACACTTTCTACATGAAGAATTTGTGGATAGTACATTAGGTATATAAATGAATATTGAGATGATAATTAATTATACGCAAAAGCATAAAACTTACTCCCGGAATGCATCAACTAATTCACAATTAGCTAAGACATAGCGATGAGCTTGGATCATCTCCAATTGTGGAATCGAAAAAATCTTGGAAGCTCCAACAGGCTTGCCTGATGTAGGAAATAAATTCGACAAAATAATGGATTCGTTGCTAGTATTAACCCCATTGTCATCATCATTGCGTCTTGGTCTATTGAACCTTGTTTCAACATTACCATCCTCAAAATATGCTGAACAAAATGTAAGACATTCTTCCATAATGTATCCTTCAGTAATACAACCTTCTGGTGCAGCATTGTTACGAACATATGATTTTAAATGGCCAAGGGTTCTAAAAATGAAAGGATGTAAGTATAATAAAATAAAAAATTGCAATTTAACTTAATACAAAATACAATATACCTTTCAACAGGATACATCCATCTATAATGCACAGGACCGACAATAATTGCTTCTTCTCCAAGATGAATGACCAAATGAACCATAATAGTGAAAAAAGATGGAGGAAATATCATTTCCATATGGCAAAGGGTCAAAGCAATTCGTTGTTGGAGTTTCTGCAAATGCTTCACATCTAAAACTCTGCTTGATATTTCTCTAAAGTAGTTACATTGTTCAATCAACACAGAACTAACTTCTTTAGGAAGTGTTTTTCTAAAAGCAATTGGAAAAAGATGTTCCATTAGAATATGTGAATCATGACTTTTAAGACTCGAGACCTTACGCTTCTTAACATCAACACATCTAGAAATGTTTGATGCGTAATTATCTGGAAAAACCACATTTTTTAGAATTTGTAGGAAGATATCTTTCTCTGAATTTTTCATTTTAAAGCATGATTGAGGGAACTTAGAGGAATTAGGATATGGATTAAGCTTTTCCCTAATTCCCATTGCCTTCAAGTCTTTACGAGCTAGAAGATTGTCTTTTGTTCAATTTTTATCATCAAGTACCGTGAACAATACATTATCAAAAACATTCTTCTCTATGTGCATCGGATCAAGGCAATGACGAATAAGATTATGCTCCCAATAAGGTAGATCCCAAAAGATACTCTTTTTCTTCCATTGCAGTGGGCCTTCCTCACTCGTACCTTCATCACGTGACCTTTTGCGACTATATTCCTCAATTTGTCCAAGCACCTCCGAACCAGATATTGGAACAGGGGCAGATCTAAACTCCAAAGATCCATCAAATGAATTTTTGTTGTACCTATACTTGTGATCAAGTGGTAAATATCGACGATGCCCCATGAAACAATTTTTTCTACCAAATTTCAACCTTTTAGATTCTGTATCAAATCTACATGATGGGCAAGCAAACAATGTGTGTGTATTCCACCCAAATAAGTTATCAAGACCAGGAAAATCACTAATAGTACAAAACAAGCTAGCACGCAATTGAAACATTTCATTCGTAGATGAATCATTAGCCTCCACACCATTCCATAATATTTTTAACTTTGCAACTAAAGGTTGTAGGTAAAGATCAATACTATTACCAGGCATCTTAGGGCCAGAAATTATCATTGACATGATAAGAGAAGTTTGCTTCATACAATACCATGGAGGGTAGTTATAAAGGTACAACATGTAACACCCCAATTTCTCATTATTTTGCTTTAATAGTATAATAGTACACTACTAATATTATATGAGTGTTAAAATGTGTATAATTTCTTCATACGTGTCTTGTGTGTTTGCCGTACTGATCGATTTAAATCATAAATATTAACTATATTTAACTCACAAAAATAAAATAGAATGAATAAATAAAAACAAAAAATTATGTATATAGATATATATTTAAATAAAACAAAAAGAGAATGTGTTTTGCTACACTAGTTTGTTACCTTTAGCACTAATAAAGTGGATTTAGTAATAATAATAATAATAATAATAAAAATATTGGGCCTTAGCTGTCTATATATATATATATGTAAAAATATACAGTAGCGGTAATTATATGTATATATATATATATATAGTAGCACTACCCGAACATGTTATATATATATAAATGTAGATATTAGGGTAATACACACAAATAGAGCAGCCAACTGAGAGAGAAATAGAGCAGCCGCTACTTAGAAAAAAAAAAGGATCAATCGTTGCTATGTCACCATCAGTTCGTGCATTCTAATATCAAAGCAACATAGTTGTATCATACGACCAGGTATACCTTTCTATTACCATCAATTTGATACAATTTCTGATTTAGCTGTTTCATAAGGTTCTCTTCCATAAGCTGTTTCATTTGGCCAGTGGCAGTATTTCGGTATACTTAATGTATATCTTGTTTATACATGTTATGAATATCATTATTGTAAATATATGTATGGAGGTATATCCAAGTGTTCAAGATTCTACTTTTTGAGATTATATTTGTTAGGAAGATGAAACCTTTCGTTTCACAGGTCATGCAAAATGTTTAATAAAATGTATTATGTTTAGAGTCTGAATACTGTTGTAAACCGTGTACTAAGAGTGACATTTTTTTTCGAGTTCTTTTCCGAAAGGGGATCTTCATTTCACTCTTTTTCCTTTTGTTTCTAATTTCAAAATTCGATACACTTTGGTCTAAATAAAAAGAAGAGAACCTATTTTCCTAATTCCTTCAATTTGATATACTTTTTTTCAATTCTATCAATTATATAAATATAGGAATGTTGGTTTAATTATAATAATGTTGGACAGTATATGGATAGTCATTGTTAAATTTTTTTTACATCTTGTTCATATATATTTCTGATGCAGATGAGAGTATAGGGGAAAAATTGATAAAGATTTTATTCATTTTTGGGATAATAGAGGATTATGTATAGTATTAAATAAATTTTTTTAATTATATTAAAAATATTAGATAATTTATTTATTTTTAGTAATTAATTTTGGTGGCAATATTGCTTACCTATTTTTTTAAATACCCAAACTGCGGATATACGCCATAATTTTTTAATACGTGATCCTGTCTTATTTTAATTAAAATTAGAAATTGTTTTAGGTTAGTATACTAATACATATATTTTGATGATATTAAATATATTTTTGGGTAATAATACAAATAGAAAATAAATTATTTATGTATTATTAATAAATAGATTATTTATCTATTAGGGCAAGTAGTTAATTTGTATTTGGTCGTTGCGTTAATTTATTTATTTATTTTCGTGAACTATTAGAGACAAGGATTGACGAAGACGTGGCAAGTTAGCAAATCAGATCCGTTGGGCGAAATCTTCGATTGAGGTAAGGGGTGAGATGAACGGGAGCTTACTACGTACGGTCGAGCCCTATTGAGTAATAATGATTAATTAATAATATATGAATAGTAATAGTGAGGACTAAAATGTATTTTAGTAACCTATAGAATTGTTGTGAGTTTAATTATATCAAGATTGCATATTGTTTAATTTTATGCAATCTTGTGTTGATTGTTATTGTGTGAATGATATGTACTTGAGAGCTCTGATTTACTGGATTGAAAACTGTGATATTACTTGAATGCACCACCTGTTTGATTTATTCTGTGATTGATAAAATTGGAATTTTATTGTGATTGACTAATTATATATATATATATATATACATATGTATATAATGCTGTAAATTCTGATGTATATTGTGAGTTGAAAATTTATTGAGTTGTGACAATCGAGTAAGTATGAGATAGATGTTGTAGTTTGAAGTGAGGATTATTTTGTCATCATATAGGGAGGGTCTGACAAACCTAGTGATTCGGGGAAGTACAACTGAATGAGCATGATCGTGGAGGGCTACAGTCGAACCGTAAGGTAAGACTGATAGACCTTAGGGGTACATCTAGTTGGGAATTCCTAAGTGGATTAGTGGGTTATTCCCTAAGGCCGGGAGCTACCGTGCAAAAACAAGAGTACCCTGACCGTCGCGTATATGTGTCTCGGGTTGAGTTGAGGTGATCTATGAGGACTTGGCCACTCATGAATTGTCCATCCACTCTTGTAGTGGCATAGCATCAGGCCTCCTAACGAAGTACTTCAGAGTAGAATGGTACCAAATGATGAAGAAGTATAGAGTATAGGGCATGCATAACATTTTATCTTTGTGACCACTTAATTGTGATTAATTTAGACTACACTTTGATATGATGAACTTGAATGTTTCTCATGTTTGTGCTAATTTGACTATTTGCATGTTCTCCTCATTTATATTATACTATTACATAATTTCGATACTCACCCCTCGTTGTTTGTGTTTGGCGTTTGCGATGGACGCAGACGAGTTGTAAGCTGCAGGTGACGACTAGTACCATCCGAGTGGCGGGAGCCATCTTGTCTCGAAGACTTTTATTATAAGTTTTTGTGTGTGTTGTTATTGTTAGCGTTTATTAAACTGGGGATTTCTGCTCTGATAGTGACATCAGGTTGGGACTACATTTACCACTATCAGTAAACTTATATATGTGTGTTTTAAAAAGGATTATGTTGACTACTGTCATGATTTTGACTTCTCGGACATTGATGAGAATTTTGGATTAATGTGATATGTTTATGATTGTGTGATACTCTTTACCTTATAAAATATTTGGAAGTTCGTATATTTCTCTTGAAGAATTACAATTTTATAAATAATAAACATAAAAATTAATTTGGGGTTTAGGGTGTCACACAACATCACAAGCCAAACATTATAAGTAGAACTTAAAGTTCTGAATGGATTGAAACCATCTGTAGCCAATCCAAGTCTTACATTACGAGGATCTGAAGCAAAGTTTGGATAAAATGAATCAAAGTCTTTCCATGCTTTACTATCTCTTGGATGCCTTAACAATATACAGGGTTTGCCACTGTAGCATGCCATTTCAATAGCTTTGATGTTTTAGGAGACATGTATAACCTTTTCAAACTAGGTATAAGTGGGCAGTATCGAAGTACTTTAGCGGGTTTTGGCTTCTTTTTCTTTTGGAAATCTGTTACATCATTTTCACCACCATCATTTTCCTTGGATTTCCATCTAGACATATTACACTTCTTACATTTATCTATCTTCTCATCCTCCAATGATCCCCAATACAACATGGAATTATTTGGACATGCATGAATTTTCTCATAACTTAGACTTAACATCTTAATCATTTTTTTTTTGCTTCATAGAAAGATGTCAGTAGTTTAGCATGGGGAAAAACATCATTTAGAAGCTCAATGATCATTGAAAATGTTTTATCAGTAGCACCACATAAAACTTTTATATGATATAGACGAACAACGAATGACAATTTGCTATATTTTGTGCAACCATTATAAAGTTCTTGATTCCCATCTTCCATCAACTCTCTAACTTTTTTAAAATCCTCATAACTTGCATCCTTTGCACCCATAGGTTGGTTACTATTAGGAATATTTGATCGGCCATCATCTTGAATTCCTTGATCATCTTTGACACCAAATACGTCATTCAACATATCTTGCATTGGACATTGCCTATCTAATGCTTCTTTTACTTGGTTCACTAATTCAACATTGGATTGCGCACATTTTTCCCCATGCATGTACCAAAATGTGTACTTGGATGGAAAATCCATTTATAAGAGATGACTAGACACGTCAACTCTATCACCCTTATGACTAAATTTGCAAGCAATACAAGCACACCAAATTTTCCCATTCATTGCAGAATTTGAAAACGCAAAATCCAAAAATTGTTTTACTCCATTTAAGAACTCTTTTCATCTCAATGGTTTGTCAATCCAACTCTTATCAATCATTGTTGGATGAATCTGTTTTCATATTTGAATAAAATTATTAAAGCATTTAAGGTATCAAATAATAATATAAAGAAATTATGTTTTACTAATATACATTCATAATCTATTCACACAAGCAATGTAACAAAATTGTATCGTAGAATTTGAAAACGCAAAATCCAAAAATTGTATATGCAATGAAAGCAAACATTACCCGTAAAAATGGCTCTTATACTTTACCCATAAAAATAGCTTATACAGACTAATGAAATATTTGTTGATTACTCTCATTTTATGGATACTTTTTCATTGATAAAAATGGAGAGAGAAAAATTACAACTATTCATCTTTATTGTAAAACTCTATTACCAACATTTCTCCTTGTGAATCAAAAAACATGTTTGAAAAAGGAGACTCCACTAAAAATAGTCATACAGATTTCTCGGGAGATTAGTTATCGGCAAAGCCAATGGTTGCTTCGCACGTAGGGTCACAATAAAAACTGCAAGAAGCCTAAACACATTACAGGGATTGATCCTGCTGTAGACTATGGTACGAGAGAAAAATGGACAAATAAAGCCTAGAAGCTACAAACTCAATGTCAGCAATATGTATTTGGCACGTAGAGAAATGCATGTGATAAAGAGAGGAAAACACTCATTCTGGTCATACATCAAAGAGAAAATTACACAAATGAAAGGGATGATTTATCTAGCCATCGGTAACAATCAACAATAAGCATTTGGAGATTATATTTTTACGTTGAACCATTTGGAGATTTATTTAATGTTTGTTAAGATCTTGTACATTGAATTTCGTGATATGATCTTGGACATGAAAATTTACTGGTGCCCAAACTTTTTCATGCTGCTTTTGGTAGATGTTCATGCTAGAATTATTTGTCAACCTCTGACGTGCCCTAAAATTACATCAAAATTTGAGTTTCAGTTACAAAAATATCTAGTTAGTTGCATTTTAATTGAAAGGTATGTGTATGGTTGATCCATTCTGTAAGACCCTTCAATTAGAAATTAAATTATGGATTTAATATTAACTGTATTTTGGGAATAATTGTATAAATATTGATTTTGGAGGTTGAATTGAAACTATTGGATGAAGGATAAATTAATTTAATTACGAGTAATCAAATTCCGGGTAGTTAATTAAGATGTTATCGGTTAATTACGACGAGAATGGTTAAGTACCTGATGGTCAAACAATATTATAATGGTACTGTGTTGGGTGAGGTGGCACATATGTGCCTATATATATGTGAGAGGCCAAAACAGAAAGGCAGAAAACATTTCCTCTTTTCCTCACTGCATGCGCCATTTTGGTTCTCTTCCCATTCAGTTTTTAACAAAAAAAGAGCATCCTCAATAGTCAAATTACTTGGAAATCCAAGCGCCGAACCAGAAAGTGTCCAGTACTAAAGTTGTTCCCCTCATCGTTACGGAGCTAGAGAACCAACTTTTATAGTGGCAACGCAAACGGGTGTTTCGCCGACTTTGTCGCAGTAGCGTAAACAAGCGCATAAAGCATAACAGAGGTAAGGGGCACCTTCCACTTTCTAGATTGCATTTAGGGCTGTAAATGCATGTTGTTGTGTGATTATATCTGATTTGTTTGGTCTGAAAATGAACTGTTATGCATGTTGTTATAAAATGATGAAAATGCATGCTGTTGATGTTTTGATCATCTGTGATGTTTGCTGTTTTGGTTGATATCTCAATGTTGTTTTGGCTGTGTGGGGATACTGGAAAATGCTTTGCATGTCGTTTTGGGGATGATCAAAATACATGTGGTTGGAAAGAGCTGTACTGTTGCGACTGTTTTAGAGGAGAAGATGTTTTTCTGCTGTGTTTTGTTAACAATCTGGTGTTGATAGTAGTTTTTAAAAGAAAAAGGATTTTAAAATGGGTGGAGGTGTTCTGGAAAATCTTTTGTTGTTGTGTTGATGAGAAATGTTCTGAGTTCTGTGGTTTCAAAAGAATGGTGATTATGTTTTGGTGTTGTGTTGGTTTCTCAAAGAAAAGAATTTGAAAACGTGTTGAAGTTTCTGGAAAATATCACTGCATTCGAAGGTGTATTCGAATACAGCATTGGTGTATTCAAATACATGCTTGCAAAGTTTCTGTTTTTGTTCAAATTTTAAACTTGTATTCGAATACGACCCTCTGTATTCGAATACAGATGTGTGATTTTTGCTTCTGACTTAGCATCTGTATTCGGCTACGACCCTGTCGTATTCGAATACATGACTGCAATTTTTGCCACTGCATTCACATATGTATTCGGTTACGACAACCTCGATTTCGAATACAGAATGCTGATTTTTCACTGTGTTAGCTTCTGTATTCGAATACAGGGAAGCTGTATTCGAACAACCCCAAACTTAATCTATTGCTTGTCCCCAAGCAACAATTAATTTCAGATTTGGTACAGTTAAAAGTAAACTTAAATTCAATTTCTCAAATGAAATCAAACTCAATTCTCAACGTTCCAGCTACTACAAAACATTCATCATGCTCCATGGTTGCTTAAAAAAAACACAATTTGTACACTTTAGCATTCATTTATTAAGTTCAACACTCTCTTCACACAATCTCACCAAAATTTCTCTCAAGTGTTTAGCAAGGGTTGTGAATTTATCACTCAAATCCTAGAACATGCATCACGCTACCATATGCTTGAAAAAATTCTAGTTAGCAATCACAATGCAACAAACACATACACTTTTGGAGGACTTTCAAGTTGTAATGGGGCTTAGGTAAGGGTAGGACATTTTGGGATAGTAGGCTTTACTACTTGGAGTTAGGCATACATTTTCAAATTATTCTCCCTCTTTTATTCTATTTTATTTTATTTTTTTCACATTTTATTTTATGGTGGAAATTCTCAACCATTGACAAAAGAGCTAAGAAGATGTTATTTATCAATGTACTCAAACTAATTTTTTTTTTCTGTTTTGAATTTTTTTTCTTTTTTTTTTCATTTTTTCAAGAGAACCACCCCAAACTTAAAAGGTTGCTATCCCATGAGCAACCCCAAACTTAGAACTTGACCGAGATGAGACAAAAAATTTCCTACCTAGCTCCAAGTAAGGTGATTTAATCACTGTCAAGTCTTTGGTTTGTAATGTGGCTAGTAATCGAAAGAAAGGGTCAAGCTCAAAGGGGTTAGCAAAGGATAAAATTTGTACAGGGTAGTTGGAAAGGCTTAAACGACCAAAGAAAATTGCCTCCGTGTATGCATAAATCACAAGTGATCCAAGTCAGAATTAGTGCAAGTTCTGAAGGGTTAACACATGTCTAGATAATCACACAATAAGAAATTGAAGTGTTTAGGCTCAAAAGCTCACAGCTAGGATAAACAAGAGAGAGAGTGTGAACTTTCAAAACTGTGCCAACTGTGTTACTGAAATTTTTTTTTGTTTTTTTTTTTTTGAGAAAATGATGGCAAGTTAACGCTCTACAACCACTTAGTAATCAACAATGTATGCATTAGTGAAACTCATCGAATTGATCAATGATATGAGCAAAAAAATAAAGTTTAAATTTCAAAATCTAAAACAGATTGCTTAAGACCAGCTTCAAGTTGTTAATAATTCTTCATCACAGTGCACGTTTACACACAATTAAAAAGAAACAAATTCAAATAACAAAAATAAGATTGCAAAAATAAAAGTTACCTCTACTTATGGGTTGCCTCCCACAAAGCGCTTTTTTTAAAGTCATTAGCTTGACGCCAACTTTTGTCAAGGTGGCATATAGGACAGAAAGAACACATCATCCTTCTTCTTCTTTTTGTTTGGTAGAAATTCCATGAATTTGAGAAATAAATGATGTTGCTTCCATGTCCTTTTCAATTTGACATTGATGAACAAGGCATAGATTGAATCTCGAACTTGATCAATCTCTTCTTTTTTCTTTTCCTTGTTCATATTTTCCTCTTGCTTATCTTCTTCTACCACAACAATGAAGTCATCTTCAATCTTCAACTTCTCCTCCATCTTCTCAAACTCAACCACTTGCTCAAATAACCTCTCACATTGACTTTCAAATCTTTCAATTGAAACCATGTTATTCTTCATGAATTCAATTAAAACATCCTTAATGTGAAAGTCTTTGTCATCTGATTCTTTAGACAGAATTTTACGAGGTAGAGTTTGTTCCCAATTGATCTTTTTAATATAATACTCGCCGTCTTCTGCTTCTATAACCAATAAATCTTCATATTCTAGTTGTGCGACATAGTCATCAAAACAAGTTCCATTCCTATGTCCTTCTCCGCAAAAGTCACACCTAATAGGGCGCGTTTGAGGGTGATATTTTACAAATGTATCTCTCAAGATTTGTCCCTCAATTATGCGTAATATAGCAGATATAAGACAAGTATCACACTCTTCATATAATTGTAGTAGAATATCATCATTACAATCTTCCATACTTTACAGCGAATAGTTATCTCAAACAAAGAAAAGACAAACCACTAACACACGACATTAGCAAGCTTAACAAATAACAATAGAAAATAAAAGAAAAACAATTTTTTTTTCAAAATTAAAAATAAAATAAAACAAAAAATTTTATTGCAGAGCAAAAAATTTCAATTAAGTAAATAAATTATAACTCAATAGTGATATGGCAATCCCTGGCAACGGCGCCAAAAACTTGATTGCGTTTCAGCAAGTGTACTGAATCGTTGCAAGTAATAATTAAAACGGTAGTACCGAGTGTCGAACTCGAGGATTGCGTTTTACTATCGAATTATCTTTAATTACTGAAATTGAACAAAAAGTTTCCGAATTGATTTAAGTAATATTTAAAATGACAATAGTAATGAAATTGAACTTTTATAATGAGAAAAATGTCAGGGATGAGTTTCACCTTGAGTCCAACCTTGGTTTCTAATTTGATCCTAGTTACTGAATTCCTTTATTGAATTATTACCGAATTCTCTTTAGTATTTCTGCCCTAATGTCTTAGTGACAGAACCTTCAATTCCAAAATAACCCCTAATTCCTTAGTGGATTTAAAATTATAATAAAGCTTTACGGTACAGAAATTCTCTTTTTAAATTGTTGTCTTTGCAACTAATTCAATTGGTTTCATGACTTGCATCTATCCCTAGACTACAATCTCATGAATTTCTCATCTCAAGCATTCGTAAAGTCCACTCCCGTTTCAAATTACGAATCGTAGAACATTTTAATGTTGATCAGGCAATAAAAAGCATTAAGCACAGAGATGAGAAAAATAATTCAATAAACATATTCATATAACAAGGAATCAAATAAGACAATTAAGGTATTCATCTAGTTTCACTCATCCCTAACAAATAGGATTTAGTTACTCATTACAAAGATTAAAGAGATAGAGATTAAAGAAGAATTACAAGAAAGATTCATGAATGATTCTTGATAAAACTCTTTCAATGGTGTAGAACAGCCGTCTCTGAGCTTCTCTGCTAGGGCACAAGTCTCTAAACTTCTCAATTGACCAAAAGATCCTTAAAAAAATCACAAAAACTCGATTTTATGCAATCTGCAGCGCGTCACGCGCCCCAGGCGCATGCCTTGCGCTTCAAGCGCATTTAAACAGAATCAGCAGCGTAGAAATGCGCTTCAGGCGCATGCTTTGCGCTTCAGGCGCACAACATCTTCAATCTGACGTATACTGCATATTTCTACTATTTTGAGTCCGAATTTGGCTCCGGTGTCTTCATGCAAGTTGTAGCTATGAATGTTAGCTTTCATTTGCACTTGGTTTGACTCCAATTGGACATTTAAACTCCAGATATGGTAGAAATACTCCATGTAGGTCATGTTGATTTCTCACCAAAATTCAGCACTGCACTAAAACTAAGAAACGACGCAAAACTCCGAAAAATCTCTACTTAATCAATGAAATAAGAATATAAGCATTTTGTTAAACCCAAGAACTAGAATCAACGAAATATATAAAATAACTCATTAAATTAACTAATGATTAAAGATAAATAAGACTAAAAACAATGAAAAATATGCATATGATGAAGAGTCATCAAATACAGATTGGTTTTTTTCCAGAAATTCTAGTTTTAAATATTGGTTTATGAACTTTAAGAGTTGGGGAACATTGGGAAGGTTTGTGATGAATTACAATGGAGTTTTTGAGATGGTTTGAGGTGGTGATGTTGAGGTTCTTGAATTCTTTGTTGATGTGGTGATAAATGCTGATTTTTCACTATTTTAGCTTCTATATTCGAATACAAGGAAGCTGTATTCGAATACAGATTCGTGTTTTTCATAAATTCCAGTTTTAAATATTGGTTTATGAACTTTAAGAGTTGGGGAACATTGGGAAGGTTTGTGATGAATTAAAATGGAGTTTTTGAGATAGTTTGAGGTGGTGATGATGAGGTTCTTGAATACTTTGTTGATGTGGTGATAAATGCTGATTTTTCACTGTTTTAGCTTATGTATTCGAATATAAGGAAGTTATAATCGAATACAGATTGGTTTTTTTCAGAAATTTAGATGGTTTGAGATGGTTTGATGTGGTGATGGAGTGGCTGGATTTTTAGCTGGTATTTGCATACTGTTTTCAGTGAAGAGAAAACATTGCATGTCCATGCATTGCATAGTCAGGTGGTGACCGCGATGGGCCACAAAGTTGATGCGGTGACCGTGATGGGCCGCAAAGTTAAGTAGTAACCATGGGTTATAGAATAGTTCCGCGTGTATTAGAAGGTCTGTTCTATCCGGGGTCAGAGTAGTTCCGCGTGTATTAGACGGTCCATTCTATCCGTGCGAGGATTTAACTTCTGTGTATTTGTTTGTGAGAGGCTAATACGCGTAATTGTACTGACCCAGATGGGTTATAGAGTAGTTCTGCGGGTATTAGACGGACTATTCTATCTGGGTTCAGAGTAGTTATGCGTGTATTAGACGGTCTATTCTATCTGGGCTACGGAATGGTTCCGCGTGTAATAGACGGTCCATTCCATTTTGTGAAATCATGCTGGTCCGTGAGAGACTGTGTGTGTGCTTGTTCGTGAGAGACTACACCTTGGTTATTCCAAGAAGTTGTGTACATTGGCATATACATATTGCATGGGATGATTGACTGTGAGTCATATTTTAATATGAGTTGATGAGTGGGAATCGATGTGTGTAAGTACCTTATGAAATCTGAGTTTCTAATGAATTGTTTTGATTGTTGAATTGATATTCGTACTTCCTACATGATTTTTATATTAATTTGGTTGTTGTTTTGCAAAGGTACAAATGTCATGTATTTTAAAAAAAAATAAGCATCCTTATTTATCATCATTGTTATATAATATGCCATGAATGCATCCGTTTTATCAAACATAAATGCAATGTGGTAATTGATAATTTCGGTCGGTGACCCTTTACTATTATTGTGGAAAATTGAGCTTTGCCCTCATATGCCCCCCAAACCCGTACCACTGGTGGGTACCCAGACGACAGAAACGTCGCTAGATTTCCTTGACCGTCATTTGCGTACTGCTTGGGTATATGACCCCGTCTCAAGCAAGGCGACTTACACGGGGAGATTGGCGATGACTTACAGGACCGACAGGGTGGTGGATTATGTAGAGCACACTCACGCGAGGATTGACTTTCCGGTACCTTCCAAATTGATATTGGAGGAGTACGGAGTTTTTACGGACGCAGAGGATCCGACTGAAGGGGTTGAAATAGGGGCCACGGTGGGTGTGGTGACTCCTAACCCGGTAGCTGGAGGGGCTGTGCGTGAACCCGAGGCGGGAGAGAAGAATAAAGGACAAACGCTAGCAGCAGTTGACATTCCGGGTCCATCCAGGACATTAGATGATTGTTTTGAGATTACGGCAACGCCGAAGAGACCCAGATCGTGGATAGATCTGACTTCGGAGGAGACTGATCCTTCCCTGTATGATGAGGAGAAGGACGTCACATGGAGGCGAGCTGCGGAGTCAGACGAGACTTGTATGGGATGCGGAGGGAATCCTTGCTACTGTAGCTTTAGTGCATGATCAGCTTAGACTTGTTGTATAGGGTGTTGAGTCCGGTGGATGTAATTATTTATTTTGGGAATTATTGTACATCTTTTCCGCTGATCTTTTCCGCATTCTGATACTGTTTAGTGGGCCGCAGGCCGGATGTTTTTTTTTTTGAGATGTTATGACACCGACTTTTATGATGTATTATCTTTTATTACATTATAAGTATTAATTCTCAAAATTTTAATTACTTAGTTATAATTATGAGGTACTTATTTAATTACATTTGTCATTTGAATTACGACGTATTATTTTATGAAATGACTTAATTTTAATTTTATTTTAATTCTTTTGAATTAATAATTTTGAAAATTCGTTTTATTTATTTTGTAAAAAAAAATACACTTGCGCTGTTTAAAAAGTCGAGGTGTTTCAGATTCCTTCTTGTTTTGATGTCAGATGACGTGAATGGATTAATGATGTTCTCTTTGTATAGTTCAATTGCGTACTAAATCACAATTTATTCTATGTGAAAAAAATAGAGTTTTAGTTGTTGGAATATTCAATTTGTGTTATAAATTATGGAATGATATGCTCATACCCTCTTGATTATAAAGGGGTATGATAAACTTGAAAAATTTAAAGCTTATTTCATCTCTTTACATTCTGTGGAATGCCTTTTGAAAGTCTTAAGCTTCTTATCAATTTTCTTTATTGTTTCGGGTAAGTGACTAGACAAGACAGCAAAATTCGATGAAATTATGACTTGGACGCCTAGGCATCCAAATGGTCAGGCTAGGATCTAAAGGACTAGCATTTATTAGACAATTCCTTTCACTTGATTACATGATTCTCCCTAAAAATCCCCTTGGTTTAGGCTTGCATATTCCGCATAATTATGCAGAACTGGTGTTTCCTTATATAAGACTTAAAACCAATGGTAACCCTTGATATAAGCATAAATTAATGTGCATTCACTATGCAAGAACTGACTTAAATTTGATCCCTATAGTTCAAGTATGATGCTGAAGATCTAAACTGAAGCTCCATCAAAAGCCTTATGTGATATCTTGGTACATAACTTAAATCCGATAATCTAAATAAATGGGTGATTAGTTGTTAAGTATCCGCATAATCAAATCTCTAAATGCTTATTGTTGATTGTCACAAAATAACAGCAGTGTAATGAATGGACAGAACTGGATAGTTACCTCTCTCCTATGATCTCGAGTGATAATCTTTTCTTCTTCAAAAAACCGCAGGGTTCGGCAAAATAAACAGGAAGTGCAACAGCAACAACAACACCCTGCAAAATAGAGAAAACATTAAAACAAACAAAATTAAACTGAAATATTTAGACATAACTACAAATTTTATAAGGAGTTATGGTTTTCCCTCATTACTAATGACACCAAATAAAATTACAACCTCCAGTCTAAATTAGCTGTCACAAAATAAGAATTTATACCTCGGGGATATTTTGCATTGCAATGGCCAATGCAAGGTTGAGACCAACACGGAATTAGCGAAGAAAAAGCTTCAAAGATTAAAACCTAAAACATTCAAAACTGAAAAAATTAGCGAAACTAAACAAAACAAAATCATTTTAGAGATTAAATGGAAAAACAAGTGATGGAGGATTCACCGGAGCCGAAGAGAATGTTGGATAAATTCGTGTCTGGCTGAATCAGTGAGGAGATATTTGTCGATGTCGTTACAATAACGTTCAAGTGGTGTAAGGGTGAAACGGTGGTGTTACGGTATGGAACGATGTCGAAACAGTACGGTGGTGAAACAATGGTGAAACGGGTGGCGAAACGATGGTGAAAGGGTGGTGTTACTGTTGATTTAAGGGTTTTTAGGGATTTAGAGGAGAAGAGGGAAAAAAGGAGAATAAGAAAAATACGCGAAGCGGCGAAGAGGGAAAAGACGCGAAGAGGCGAAGAGGGAATCTGAAGAAGAAAAAAAGAGTGAAAATGAAAATGAGTGAAAATGAAAAAGAGGGAAACAACGCAACTTATTATAATGTTAGGCACGGTTAACCGTGGCTAATTGTTTAGGTTACACACGGTCATCGTAACCATGGCTAATGAACCGTGGCTAATCGCCGGTTTTGTTGTAGTGTAACAACATCAAGTAAAGAATGAAAATATTAGTTTATTTGAATATTTGAGTTACTAATTTGATGAAATTTGTATTATATTGAAGAATATAATTAATTTTATTGCTTTTGGTTGAAAATTTTGATGAATTTTTTGAATTTTTGTAAAAAAAAGGATAATAATGTTGACATTTTAAAACATAAAAGATCAAATTGTCACTTAAAATTAAAATAAAGGACCAAATCGAAACGAAAAAAAAAAAAGATAAAGGACTAAAACATTAACTGAAATTAAGTTAAGGGACCACGAGTGCTATTTAGCCTATTTATTAAAGGTTTAATTAATACAAATAATCTATATTGAAGAATAATATTCTAAATTATTCTATACATCATGTTCAAGGTCTGCTCGAGAGTAAAGCTATTAAAGCAATTGATTTACGCTTCTATGATAAATAAAATTTTTACTTTATCAAAAAGTATCAAACAAAATTTTATGTACAACGGATTTTAATGTTTTTAAAATTAAAACATATAAATCTTTTCTAAATTTAATAAGGTTTCAACAATATTAAATTAATTGGAAAAGAAATATTACATTATATCAATTATCTTAATTTAGTCCAGTCATATTAAAATTTAAAAAATCTGTTTTGAATTTCATATTAAAATTCGTTTTAAGCCTCTAAATATGTTGGGTGGATCCTAATATTGTTGTGTTTATTAAAAATGAAGTTTTTTGTTTCTTCATAATTTATAATTTTCAAATTTTTTATTTATCTTTCTCAATTCTAAATATTTACTAAGCTGGTTTAATAATATATTTAAAATTTGCTCTACGAATTCAAATATGCATGATTAAGAATATAACTATATCATCTTATCTTTGATTAAGAATATGTGCATGGTTGCCCAAAAATATAATGAAATAGTTTAATACCACATAAATACAAAATTAGAATTTAGATTAAGTTATGAAGTAAATCAAAGAACTTAATTACATATAGTGTCCATACTACCACAAACTTGTCTAGCATACTTTAGGGAAAAATCAGATGAATACTTGGAAATTAACCCCTTTTATTGTTTTATTTACCAAGAAGCATTGCACAACTAATGAAAACATTTAATCGCACAACGTACACAAAAGAACTTCACCATTAGTTAGCATGATGTTGAGGGTTTTTGTATTTTAGGGTATTAAACTGTATTGAATTTACAAAATATCCAAAATGTCCCAAAATATTGATTTGAAGTGCATACCATATTTATTGATATTTAATTAGTAATCTAAACCAAAATTTCCATCAATAGAGACATTTTATAGCTAAAAATAAAATGAACAAACTCGTAAAGCAAAGATCGATTCATAAAACCTCATAACAACAAAAAGTTAAAAACATGCAACATAACAATGAAAATCAAACACAGAGCAAGGTAACCCGTGGAAGCATTGACTTTCAAAGCTGTGAAAACAGCTTCATATGCTCAAAAGAGATACCCATCACATCACAACAACTATAATCCCAGAGAAGAAATAGTAACAATAAAGTGTACAACTGAAACTCGATAAGCTGTGGTATTGTTGTTTTTGGGCAAAACTTTGCAGCTTTGATACACCTGATCACCTTGTGTGTTTCTAGTTTCAAAAAACTGTTTTAAAATAAATTTATGTCACCGAAGATATTATATAGTTGAACCGCAGACTAAGTCGCTCTCTTTAAGACATTTTGCAACACTGTCTAAATTGTGCAAGGCAGACTATAAACCACGACGTCCCCAAAATAAATCAGATCAGACAAACTCATAGAACAATGCAAATTAAGAGGAATGAGGGCCCAAAGAGTGGACCCCGCTCACCCAAGTCACACACCTCATTGGTCCATTAAAATTCTGAGTTCTATCATTGGTCCGACCTGCCAGATAGAGATAAAAGCTAGCGAAACCGAATGCCACCAAAAATGTCTGACAAAGTTGAGGCTTTTGAGATACAAATGGCTGAGATGGAAGGTTCAGTGCGCCAAACCTTGGATCAATTTCGTCATGCTATTTTGAATGAGTTTGCAAAACTATTGAATCGGCCTACACCTAGGGTGTTACAGACAACTGAGGAACCAATTACGAAATACAAGATGGCGATGAAGAAGGTGGAGCTGCCGTCATTTGACGGTGACGATCCAGTGGGGTGGATTACACGAGCAGAGACATATTTTGAGGTATAGGGAATATCTAAAGAAGTGAAGGTTTGTTTGGCGAAAATTAGCATGGACGGAGCAACCATTCATTGGTTTAATCTTCTACGAGAAACAGAGGATGACCTCACATGGTTAAAGTTGAAGGAAGCGCTGATTGAGAGATATGGGGGATGAAATAGTGATAATCCATTCGAAGAATTGAAAGATCTTCAACAAACTGGAGATATGGAATAGTACATTTCAGATTTCGAATATTTCTCTTCCCAGGTTATGCGTCTCCCCGAATAACAATACCTTGGGTGATTTTTGGGTGGCCTCCAATCAGAGGTACGTTTGCGAGTAAGGACTTTCTACCCTAAGACACGTGTGGAGGCGATGAAATTGGCTCGTGATGTTGAAACAAAGTTACGAGGTGTGTTGAATTACAGAGGAAGCGGAGGTGGAAGTCATTCGTGAAATTGCGAAGGGGGAAGAGAAGGAAATAATGGGCTTACTAATAAAAACAGGTCTGTAGTGAAGTTCTAGCTATCGAACTGAAAGAAGAGGAGGAAGACGTTGCACTAAGATGCAACTCCACGATGCTCTTCGAAATAGCAGATGAAGGCAAAGCTCGAAATTCATTCCCTTTTCTCCTACATTTGGAAGGTACCGTGAAGGGCATACCGGTTACAATGATGGTGGACACTGGTGCTAGTCATAATTTTGTGACTCCTCAAATAGCTGCAGTTCTGCAGCTTCCAATAGAACAGATTCCAGTTACGAACGCGAAATTTGGAAACGGTTCCCCTGTGGCTATAACAGAGAAGTTTGTGAAGTTTGACATTCAAATTGGAAGGTTCGAGACCACTGCGGACGCTTACATAGTGGAATTATAAGGTGAAGACATGATTTTCGGAGTGGCTTGGCTGCATAAGCTAGGCAAGGTGTTATTTGATTGGGAAGAAATGGCAATTTGCTTGGACTGGAAAGGGAAAGCTGTGAAGTTGCAGTGTCAAATTCCGGAGAATTGGAGAATCAATTAGGAAAAAGAACTGAATGTTGTTACCACGAATATATTAAGGCTAAGAAAAATCATAACATGGGAAGAGAATAAGGAAACCATCAGTTGGGAACGTTGAAGTCTGCTACAGAATCAATGTCTTAATGTTAGCCTTGAGGACAAGGCTCATTTTGAAGCGGGTGGCAATGATAGAACAATGCAAATTAAGAGGAATAAGGGCCCAAAGAGTGGATCCCACTCACCCAAGTCATACACCTCACACACATTTAGTTTATAGAATAATGAATGGAGAGAATAAAAGCTAGTTAATAACGTCTCTTATTCTACTGATATTCCATTAAATGAATGAGATAAGGGGAAATGGGAAAGACATTCAGTTTCAAGAAGGATGAATGAAGGGAATAAAAGCAAATTAATAATGTCTCTTATTTTATGTTATAAGAATGAGGGAATGGGATGAAGGGAAGATATTTAGAAAATATTTTAAGAAATAAGTAGGGGAATTCTTTCTTTGGCTAGGAGCAATTTTGCTCTCTGGTTTAAGAGTTTTTAGAACTCTGGTTTAGTTTTTCTTTCGACATCCTTTCCTGATCTCATCATTGTAAGAGATACTACTCTGAATTTTAAGAATTAATATACTTTTTTCATCCATTAAAATTTTGAGTTCTATCATAAACTGTATCAAAGTTATATTGCACTGTAGAAAACCGTTCTAAAATTACACTCTCAATATGGTTGTTAAAGTCACTCTTAATATGACGGTTAAAAAAGACTGTGGTATTAGGACCACTCAAAATCGAATGGACTACAGAACAAAAACCGCTCTAAAAATTCAAGGAACTACGGTACAAAAACCGCTTTCAAACAACAAATGATCTATGGCATCAACCACAATAAAAAGACCGTGGCATTAGAACCACTCAAAAATCGAAGCGACAGAAAAAAATGGAGAAGTGACTTGAAAATATATCGAGCAGAGTAGAAAAAGGAGAAAAGAGAAAGCTGAGAAATGCATCCAACTTTTGTGTGCTTTTCACAAAAGTTTGACACTCTTTATATAGTGATAGAAGCAAACCAACATATGTTTTCTATTCAACATGGGACTTCAACAAAAGTTTGACACTCTTTATATAGTGATAAAAACTATTCAACATATGAGAGTTTTCCAATATGAGACTTCAACAATTTTTAAATTCACACACAAATAAACTCTATGTTCCAACAATCCCCTACTTGAATTAAGAAAAACCACTTGAATTAAAAAAATGCTTCAAAAGTAGCGTCAAACGCTTCTATAAAATTGTGCATAAACAGAGGTGTCTCTTGACTTGAACCTTTGCATAGTAAGTGAGATTCAGATTCAACAAGAGTGACTCGTAGTCTTGAACTCTATCTCTGACATCAAATCCACACACAACCTTTCATAGGGTGTATTCTCTAAAGCTCGTGTGTTAATGGCTCTACATGTTTATCCCAGTATAGTGAACGCTCAAGGATATCTGCCTCAAAATTCCATAGGAAGCGGTCCCACTTCCACATTCACATAGGTGAGTCTATCAAGAGTACTCTTGTAGCTAGGTACTCCTCTCCACATGGAGTATAGTTCTCAGTAAGCGTTTCTATTATCTCATCCTATCATCGCTTCAGGAATCATTTTTCTCTGATATATAATAGCATGTTCATATTGAACCTAATTCTTTGGATCTTCAGTCTTTTAGCTCGGGTTACCATTATGAGTGACTCTATAGGCGTTAGTCTCATCCTTTTGGATGTATTTAGGACTTTCTCGCTAGCTAACCCTTTCGTCAAAGGATTTGCTAATTTCTTATCAGTGCGTACATGATCCACTATAACAACTTCTTTATAAAGTAACTCTCTAACAATGCTCTACTTACGATGTATTTTCGTCTCTTACTGTTGTAACAACGATTCTCAATTTTTTCAATAGTCACGGTACTATTGTAGTGGATCAACACAGCTAGCATAGGTTTTTCCCATAAATGGATCTCAGCTAGCAAGCATCTCAACTAGCTCGCTTCTTGACTAACAGTAGCTAATGTTATCATTTTAGACTCCATAATGGATTGAGCCAGTATCGTCTATTTCTTTGATTTCCAAGATATAGCACCATCGACTATACTAAAAATATGGCAACTGGTTATTTTGAAGTCATCTAATAAAATGTTCCAATCAGTATCATTGTATCCTTTAAGGACGGTAGGAAATCTTTGACAATGTAAACCGAGCATGGTCATTTTCAAGTATCTCATGACTCTTTCGTTAGCGTGCTAATGCTCCATATGCTAGGTCTACTGGTAAACTTGCACAACAGTCCCACGACCTAGGCAATGTCGGGTGTAGTACAATAAGTGGCATACCTGAGGCTGCCAATGATGCTCGCATATTCAGTTTGTCTAACACCTTCACCGGTGTTCTTGAAAAGTTTCACACTTGGATCATATGGTGTGCAAGCAGGTTTACAATCAAAATACTTGTATTTCTTTAGGATCTTTTCAACATAGTAAGACTAATCCAAAGAAATTCCGTCTTCTGACCTAGTAATCTTGATTCCTATTATTACACTCGCTTCTCGGAGGACTTACATATCAAAGTTGTTATTCAACAATGATTTCACAATATTTACAGCATGAATGTTTGAACCAAATATGAGTACGTCGTCTACATAGAGACAAATGATAGTGCAAATGTCATTTTTTATATTGGTAATAAATGCATTTGTCACTTTCATTCACTTTAAACACATTCAATATAATCAAGTTATCAAATTTTTCATGTCATTGCTTAGCAGCTTGTTTAAGACCATACAGAGATTTATCTAACTATAGACCTTGTCTTCTTGTCCATGAATTAGAAAACCTTCAGGTTGTTCCATATAGATTTCTTCTTCCAAGTCACCATTTAAAAAAGTTGTTTTGACATCCATTTGGTGTATCACCAAATTATGAATAGCTACTAGTGAAATGAGTACCCTAATGGATGTTATTCTAGTGACTGGTGAAAAAGTGTCGAAGAAATCTATATTTTCTCTTTGTCTAAAACTTTTGGCTACAAGGCGAGCCTTGTATTTATCAACAGTTTTATCGGGTTTAAGTTTCTTTTTCAAAATCCATTTACAACCTATTGGTTCAACACTAAGAGGCAAGTTTACTAAGTACCAGGTCCTGTTAGACACTAGAGATTTCATTTCATCGTTTATAGCTTCTGCCATAAATCTGCATCCAATGATGACAAAGCTTCTTTAAGATTTGCAAGATCCTCTTCTAAAGAATGTGCCATATATTCGGGTCCATAATCTTTAGCAACTTTGACTCTCTTACTTCTTTGAGTTGCTCTTTTGCCTTGTTTGCTGCTTTCAATGCTTCTTGTCACAAGAACGTGACTTGGTTCGCTGCCCCCACTATTTCTCGATTTAAAATGGAATTTATTTTGATAGAAGTCAACATCATTTGACCCTATGAACACTTTTGTATTTAAGTCATAAAACCTATACACTTTGTTGTTTACTGCATACCCAATGAATACACATTCATAGGCTCTACTGGTGAGTTTAATTCGATTTCGATCAGGGATTCTGAAATAAGCCAGATAGCCCCAAGTTCAAAAATAAGACAAGTTCGATTGTCTTTTCTTCACTATCTCATAAGGAGATGTTTTGTTTTTAGATCTAAGAATTCTATTCAAAACATAGAAAATAGTCAAAATAATTTCCCCCCACTAGAGAGATGCAACACTAGAGTTAATCATAATAGTAATAACTAGTTCAGTAGGAATTCTATTCTTCCTTTCAACTTTACCATTCATTTCAAGAGAATATGGTGCAGTTTTTTTATGTATAATTTCATGCAATTTATAAAACTCATTAAATAAACTAGAATCATATTTAGTTCCTCCATAACTATGAAAACTCATAATCTTTCTAATAAATTGATTTTCAATTTCAGTTACAAAGATCCTAAAGCGCTTCACTTTTATTTTCCATTTATTGTTAATGTCTCATCAAGTTCACATATATCGCAGTGTAGTAAATCTAAAAACTCATATTCTCTAACTACCACTAGTGTTATTAAACCTTGTTAGATCGGTTCCTATGTACATGTTAGATCGGTTACTTATCCGATTTAACATCAAACGTTGTAATAAATAGTTAATTATAAAATCGGATAAAATGATAGATGTAACAAGTCAAATTCAAAATTGATTTATTACATCGGTTAAATTTGAACCAATATAATAAGTCATATTCAAAACTGATTTATTATATCGATGAGCCAACCGATTTAAATAATTAACTTTTTAAATATTTTTTTATAATTTTCACTCCTCACATATGCATAATCAAAGTTTCACATATTACCTTATTAACTAGAATTTCTCATTCAAGTATAAGACACAAAACTTCATACGAAGCTGTACATTTAAAAATCAACGATAATGAGTCATAAAAATGTCACAAAATCAGAGTTATCAAACTTAGAGCTACATTATCATTACTACTTGTTTAAAAAAAATACATTATCTTCTATTAACAGTCTAAATATACTAAAATGATACAAGTGCTTCAAGCATTTTCAATTAGTTCAAGAATCAAGTTTGCACAACGTTGTTAGACGTTCATCATTTCATCATCTTCGAATGGTTTTGAGTCTCCAAATATCTGAATTATAAACATTGAAATAACAAGATTATCTAAATCATGTGACCATAAAAATCATAAGTAGTTAATTAATACTAACTTTGAAAAAATCAATCACATAAACGAATCCATGAATCAACGAGACCACTTAATACAATGTTCAACATATGTATCATAATGTAGTAGCCACACTCATAATCTTTAGGTTGTCTTTGTCACTAAAATTGAATATCAAATATAAAATTATAGTGAGTAGTTATTATATAGATATAGACATATAAACTATAATTGAAATTCTATATATATAATCTAAATAACTTACAATGGGAATGCTCCATGTGGGCTTATTCTTTCTTAATCTTTGCAACTTATTATATTCACCCAAAGCTCTACAAAAATAAAATACTCATTAAAATTGTATTATAAAACATATCAAAAAGTTTATGTACATATACGTATACGGGAAATACATTAAACACATACAAATCGACGATTTGCATTATATATTTATTTGGTTTTCATCCCAACGAACATAGGAAGACTATAGTATTCTTCCTAGGACAAATAATGAGCAATTGCCAATGACGATTGCGTTGTGCAAAAAGTTAAATGTGTTAAGTGCATTCATATTATAATGGATAAATTATACTAAAAATTTACTTACTTGTTCAGATAAAGTAATAGATAACACTCTTTTGGATCCTATTGACACTTGTTTTGTATATATTTTTTAGCTCCAATAAGATCATATTCACTCTGAATGAAACATGGATCAATGAATCCATACACGCCACTCTTTCCCAAGCCAATACAAAGGCGATGCATATATGTAAAGTATTGAAATAAATAAATTAAAATAATTTTTGGTTATAAATGAAATTAATTACTTGACTAATTTTACAAATTAAATGTTCTTACGTCAACCATATTTGTATAATAGTGATGCACAACTCTCGATTACCCATACACCACTCCACTATATCGTTTTGTCCATGAACAAACACTTCACTTGTCTCATGTTCCAATTTTAGCTCCATAGACAATGATATACTCATCGACTTTAACAGCAATTGTTGAACAGAATCTAGTTGAGATTCAAACTTTTTAAGTGGAACGTCAACTTTCATAACCTTAAACCTACAAGCTAAGTCTTTTTCTAACAACTTGACAACCCCAGATTTTAGAAAGAACTTCAACACTATAGGATTTTATACAAGGGATCGAAATTAAAACTGAGTAACTACTTCTGGAAAGTTGATACTCACAATAAGCTTAACTTGAACTTGAGTGTTTTCTTCTGAAAAATTTATGATGCCAATCAGCCTCATACTCTAAGAAAAGAACACTTAGAAAATATTTATCTTTTAAGCAAGTGTTTCTCTCATTTGAACTCTTTGAATACTTAGAAATTTTTTCTTCAGTTCTTCTATTTTTCGATCCTTTATTCTTCAGCATTAAGCCTCTATTGATAGTTTAAATTAGAGCTTAACTTTGATCTGTGGCTTTACTTCTGGAGTGTATTTCAATTGATTCTGTTTTGAGAATATTCTGGAGTATTTTGCTCAGATTCTGTTTCTGGAGTCTTTTGCTCCGATTCTATTTTGAGCATTTTGCTCATATTCTGTTTTGAGCATACTTTAAACTAGATTCTGTTTCTGGAGTCTTTTGCTCCGATTTTGTTTTCAGCATTTTGCTCGGATTCTGTTTTGAGCATACTTTCAGCTAGATTATGTTTCTGATTTTTGCCTCTAATGAGATCCTCTAGCATTATCCTGCGACGGGATCCTCTGATTGTATCCTTTGATGGGAACTTCTGATTATATCCTCCGATTGGATCTTCTTATGATATCCTCTGACATGTTCCTCTGATGATATCCTCCAGTGATATCCTTTGGTAATATCCTCTGATGATATCCTCTGGTGACCATCGTCTGGTAATCATCCTCTGGTGACTTCATCCTGCTTTTGACTTGTATCTTCTGGTGACGTCATCTTCTGGTGATGTCATCTTCTGGTGGCATTTTTTATTCTTCTTCTAAGTCAAATATGTTAATTTCATAAAATACTTTTGTTAACATCAAAACTTTAAGTGAAAGAACCAACTTGGTTCCAACATGACTCACATAACATAACCAAATAAAGGCATATAAATCAGATTCTAAGGCATATAAATCATATTTTAAGGGCTAGAAAAAAATGTTAATAGTATAAATTATAGTGAATCAATTATAATGTATCAAGGAAAGTACTAAAAAAATTTTGTGGAAATATACTTCAACTAAACAAGTATTAAACAATAAAGTCAAGATTTCAGACAATACTATATTAATGGACAAAATTGATTGACGATCTTTAACAAGGAGGTGCAACTATTGAATTTCCAGATGATTGTTGTCTTTGTTTTATTTTTTCATTCATCAATCTTTTAGTAAACAACTCATATCTCCACGAGACATTAGGTGAGGGTATTTATTATGAGACTGAATCATTTGTGCCTTCCTTCTTTTCTCCTATTATAAGTAATACACTAATTAAATGTAATACTATAAATAAGTTTATTAAGAGAAACTAAATTATAAATCTAGCTAACCACAAAGGAAGGATCCTATCGTTTCTGAACAAACACCTTCCATATGTCCTTATCAACATAAATATATGCCTCAAAAGGAGATTTGTGACTCAAATCCCCACCATTTAAATATACAGATGCTAGATTATTTTTAAATGCTCTCCAACATTCTCCAGCATATGAAATCCATTTCTTTTTCAAAAATTCAAAATCAGGAACATCCCATTTTACCTACATTACAAAACAAATGGAGGAGTTAGTGTATGACATTAAAATATAATTATGAAATCATATATATACTAAAATATTTAGAAAACTACAAGTACCTTGATAGCTTCCCATATCTGATTTTTCAAATCGCTATCTACGTCGTCCCAATTATCCACCAAAATACCGACAAAGCTTCGAGCAAGGGAAGCAACATGACCCTTAATGTTTTTCCTATTTATCCCTGAAGGTAATCCAGTCAATGGATCTAAATCAATCGAGAACTTCTTATCTATCATACATTTATGTTTCAACTTTGCCATACGTGTACCACGCCTACCCTTTTTTTGTGTAGACTGGGTACCCTCCACACTTTACGAAGGAGCTAACGAATTATTCATGTGTCCTTTTTAAAAAAGAATAATAATGGTCAATAGTATTTCAAAATAATTGAGAAAAATAATTATAAGCAATCATGTCATGTATTGGTAAAAACTATAAACAATCAAAGTAAGTATTATTGATAATCTGAAATTTATTAAGAGAAACTATCATTATTACCGTTTTATTTCTTACGAGTCTTATGTTTGAATATTCTCCCATACCCCTTCTTGATGATCATCATGAGTGGCATAGTCATTGTCCACTATAGTTTCTTCAATGAAAGTATCTAGTGTTGAATCTAGACTTTCATTTTGTCCATGCAAGCTTTTACCTTGGAGAACAACTGACCACCTTTTGTTAGAAGGATCACTAACATAAAACATTTGTTTTGCTATGGATGCCATAATAAAAGGCACATCCTTATATGTTACCTTTTCAAGGTCCACCAATATAAAACCAAATTCGTCAATTTTAACAACACTATTGATTTCAATCCATTTACATTTAAAAACATACACTTTCAATTTAATGAAATCGACATTCCAAATCTGTTCAATGGTCCCAAAGTAACTTATGGATACTGTAACACGGTTTTTATCTTTTGAACTAGAGAAATGCATGGACTCAGCTATGACCATAACCCCACTATTTTGCGTGGTACTACTGTCATCCAGACTCGTTGCGTAGAATGTAAAATTATTGATAACGTAGCCAGTCCAAGTTATGACATCAAAATGAGGCCCATTTGCTAGCCATTTTAATGTATCAAAAGCTGTATAGTTGGTTAAAATGGTTTCTTTAAACCACTTTAAGAAATTCTTGTTATGCTCATTCCACAACCATTTTTCATTCATTCTAGGATATTTTTCCTTCACAATGCTTTTATGAGTAGAAAGGTAAGGTTGAACCTCATCAGTGTTATTCAATATATACAAATGTGCTTGAAGTACTTCTTCCCGTCCCATGCTTTTAAGTTTTAAGCCTCGTATACCATTACCAACACATGTTCCCTCATGACGAGATCTAGGAATTCATATGGCTTATGCTTTCGACATATAGTCAGAACAAAACTCAATAGCTTCTTCTGCTATGTACTTTTCAACAATATATGCTTCAGGACAGTGTGGAATCTTCACATATCCTTTCAAAATCTTCATGTAACGCTCGACTGGATACATCCACCTCAAATAAACAGGACCACATAATTTAATCTCCCTAACAAAATGAACAATTAAATGAACCATGATGTCAAAAAAAGAAGGAGGAAAATACATCTCTAATTGGCACAATATAATAACAACTTCATTTTCCAACTCATTGAATTTTTTAGGATCAACGACTTTGCTACAAATAGTGTTGAAGAATAAACACAACCTAGTTAAGACATCTCTTACTTTTTTAGGCAATATGCCATGTAAAGCCAATGGTAGTAGTTGTTACATCAATACGTGGCAATCGTGAGACTTTAAGCCAACTAATTTCAAATCTTTCATTGAGACAAGACTTTTAACATTTTAGGAGTAGCCATGTGCATTTTTATTCCCCGTAAACACTCACAAAAGCTTCTCCTCCCTTTTTTTGACATTGTATGACAAGCAGGAGGAAAATATGTTCATTTACCTGCTGATTGTGGAGCTAACTGTTGTCGTATACCCATCTCAACCATATCTAGACGACAATTTAAGCCATCCTTTGTTTTCCCCTGAATGTTGAGAAGTGTTCCAATTACACTATCATACACATTTTTCTCCACATGCATCACATCAAGACAATGTCTTACATCTAGACTAGACCAATAAGGAAGATCAAAGAACACATACTTCTTATTCCATATATTTTTCTCAGATGTCTGTTTTTGGTTCTTTCCAAAGATAATGTTGATATCCTTAACCCGTTGATAAAATTGCTCCCCAATTAAGGCTTTGTGGGAAATTTCATGCTCTTCGTGTCCATTAAATGTTTTTCTCAACTTACGGTATGGATGATTAGACTTGAGAAATTTCCAACGCCCAACGTAAACTATTTTTCTTCCACGTTTCAATTGCTGGTAGCATGTGCCTTCTTCACATATAGGACATGCTTTATGTCCCTTAACACTATAGCCACACAAGTTTCCATATGCAAGAAAGTCGTTGATGGTGCAAAATAGCATTGCACGCATCTTAAAATATTCACGGTAATACCCATCAAACACATCAACATATTCCCAAAGCATTCTCAAATCTTCAATCAATAGATTTAGATAAACATCTATGTCATTTCTAGGTTGTTTTGGACATGAAATTATCATAGATAACATAATGAATTTACGCTTCATGCAAATCCAAGGAGGTAGGTTGTAGATAACTAGTAGAACGGGCAATGAACTATGGTTACTACTTAAGTTTCCATATGGAGTTATTCCATCCGTAGCAAGTCAAAGGCTAAAGTTCCTTGGCTCATTTCTGAACTTCAGGTACAAATCATCAATTTTCTTCCATTGCAAAGAATCAGCTAGATGATGGAGTTTTCCATCACGCTTCCTCTCATCGGCATGCCATCCTACATTCTTTGCATCATTTGTATTAGCAAACAATCGTTTGAACCTTGGAACTATTGGAAGATACCATAACAACTTCGCAAGAGGCCTCTTTGAGCTTTCTTCGTAAATGGAATCATGAACCTTCATTTTGTAGCATGATAATCCACACCTAGGACACTTATTAGGGCATCCATGTATTTTCTTATACTCCATGCCCATTGGACACAATATCTTCTTTGCCTCATAGTTACGATTCGACAATGTGTTACCTTCTATGAGCATTTCTTTCAACAATTCGAGTAATTCGGTGAAGCTTTTATCTGTCCATCCATTTCTCGCCTTCAAGTTGAACAATCTCAACAGCGCAGACAACCATGTGAAGTTAGTGCATCCTGGATACAATGTCTCTTCTTTGTCACTGCACAAATTATCATATACATGTGCATGATTAAAGGACTCTTGTCCAACATCACGTATCATGTCCTCTAGTTGATCACTCATATCTACATCAACTTCTTCTCCTTCTGAGGTATTTAACATGTTTAACGAATCACCGAGCCATATCAATCTGGTATAATTCAAGTCAATCCCAGAACAAATAAGATGACTTCGTATTTCCTCAAAATGTAATGTATTTTCATTCAAACAAATAGCCTAAGGACAATAAAATCTTCCTTTACTTTGAGGAAGTTTTTTTAAAGCAAATTGTAAAAATTCCTGAACTCCCTTTTCATACTCTTCACTCAAACGATTAGCATTCATCTAATTGCGATCTATAACTACTTCTGAAAAAATATATAATGATAAAATTATGAATACTTACCCCGATGTCTTTATTAGCTATTTATGAGCATAAACCAAAACTAAGCAGACTATTAAATCATCGTGTATCCTAATAATCCAAAAGAACGCAAACATATAATGCCATTGCAAAAAACTGCAAACAAATAGTTTATCAAAACCTTTGCGTAAATAAATCTTCAAAAAAGAAACAATAAATATCAAATATTTGACAAAAGTTAATTCATATATAGCATTAGTTACATATAAGGGTGAGGGTTTGAAGAACAGCAGCCAAAATCACATATCTTACAAGACACAGTATCATAATGCAATTATATAATCATGTGTAAAAACTATCACACACTTGTTATGAGAAAACATTCACCCACCAATGCACAAATGCATCCAACATAAAGAAGAAAACTAAGGACTCTGTATCCATTCATTTTAGAAAGATAATTTAATCCTTTAAACATATCGTGTATTGTGTACTTAAAAATAAGATTCATCATAATAATATAGATCGTGTATTGTGTACCAAACAACTCATATCATACTTCAATAAATCCAAATTATAAACCAATTATTCAATTAATATATTCAACTAATTTGATGATCTCATGCTATCAAAATTCAACAAAACCAGCATAATTCAATAAACCAATAAGAACAATCGCATATGACACACCTTAATCGATAATAGTTTAATTAGAACCATAACCAACCAGCAATATCACACCAAAGCATAAACAAATAATAAATAACTAACATCTAAATTAACACAAAATAGAGTATTAAAATAAAAATCCTTCAAATTTTTGTTATTGTGGGTAAATTAGAGTTGAAATATTGCTTAATTATATCTTATAGTCTTACTTGTTGGAATGAATGCAGGACTCTTACCACTCAAGTAGCACTAACCAAATGCTTGGAATCCATAAAGATATATGCTTTTGTCAAATATGATTTTCCAGTTATTTTAACTTTGGAAGACCATCTAAAACAAAAACTCAGACTAAATTTGCAGAAGTAAGCACTTATACAAACACTACACAGACATCGATGTTCACACCTCATAATATTTTAAGAAAATAGAAGTGACATGTGTAAGTATTAATTATCTGAAACACTTTCAATCTAAAGTGTCGGTGCTATAAAGCTATCAAAATTAATAATAAAATTAATAGCAACCATCACATATCCTATTGTACCTCATTCCAACTCAATTGTCAAATACACTCTTCTTGGCTGAAAATAACATTCTTACTCTATTACTCTAATGTAAATGCTTGTAAACACTAATCAAGGTATTTCGAATCCTTGATTGCCAATAAAACCAAGATAACATCACTTCAAATCTGATTCACCTCCTATAGGCTATAATAATATATTGGCAATGCTTTGCAATTAGTATGGAGGAAGCCAAAACTGTGAACGACATAATTTTCCCTATATATAATTTGCTCAACTTCAAACGATCCAGCTAATAATTATACAATTCAAGAAATCACACCTAAAATTCAAGTAATGGTTTCACACACTTTGGTTTGCAAGAGTCTTCGAGATATCTCTTCTGGTCCACAGGTTCCTCGTCAGCCCTAAATTAATAATAAAATCCAACAATAAACAATAAGCAATAAAGATTAATAATAAGAACAATTAACAGTGAAAGCAACAAACACTTGCTCATAGAGGGAAACACTTCTTGTTGGTGAAAGAAATTGAAACTTCTCGATGGAAACGCTTCTCGACAAATGGAAGAGGAAGACAAAGAAAACTCGTCGTTGACGCAGAAGTAGAAAAACGTTGTGTCGGACCAACTCGTCGTTGGCGCTGAAGGCTGCAGACATTATTCCAGTTCTCGATTAGGCGTTACGTAAAATTTAGGGGAAAACAAAATAAATTTGCCATACATGTACCACGCCTAATTAGGGGAACACATAATTTAGGGGAATACAAATTTAGGTGTTGAATGTAAAGGAGGGGTGAAAACATAATTTAGGGGAAAACAAAATTTACCCGTTGATTGTGAGGGAATGAGTGAAAACAAAAGGAATACTGAAGAATGAAGTTTGCGCTGAAGAACTGAAGAATGAAGTTCGTGTTGAAAGCTGAAATTATGAAAGCGCTGAAGGCTGAAGATTGAAGGATGAAAGCGCTGAAGGATTTCGGGTTGAAGGATGAAGCGATGAAAGATGAGTTCGCATTGAAGGATGAGTTTACATTGGATGATGAGTTAGCTAATTAAAATGGGTTTCACGCTGAAGGATATCAACTTAGGATAAATCCCAAGTTTCACGCCTAGTTATGAGCGTCGATAAAAAAATGAGTTTGCTAGTTATGACTTGCTCCTATGATTCACGCTAAAGGTAAAAAATGGGTTTCACGTCTGTTTTTCTATTTTTTTTGGTTAATTTAGGGGAATTTTGTTTTTAAAATGCTTGTTAGAACGGTTTAATATAACAAATCAAACAAATTTTTTTTAAAATGTTTGTTAGAACGGTTTAATATAATAGATCTAACAAATCATACAATTTTTTTTTAAATGCTTGTTAGAACGGTTGAATATAACAGATCTAATAGATTTTTTGAAATCAAACAAATTTTTTTTTTAAAATGCTTGTTAGAACGGTTTAATATAACAGATCTAACATATTTATTTTTTTAAAATGCTTGTTATAACGATTTAATATAACAGATTTAACAAATCAAACAATTGTTTTCTAAAAATGATTGTTAGAACAGTTTAATATAACAGATCTAACAAATTTTTTAATAATAACAAATTTGTCACCGCCTATTTATTACATTGGGTGTATAACAACCGATCTAAAATCGCAAATGTAATAAGATTAAATTGCACTAGTGTACAGATTTATGTGAACTCTTTGTTATTTTAGCTTGACTACAAAAATTACATTTTTCAAAATCATTTAAAGATAACTTTGGAATTAAACCTGAATTACTTAAGTCTGAAATTAAATGTTTGTTCACATGACAGAGTTTAACATGTCAAATATAAAAATCACACAACATGCAAACATAAGGAGACATTCTTAATTTCAACATTTAATTTAAACATACTATGTGTGACATACAATTTTCCAATAAAAATATCATTTTAGAATTGGTGTACAAATATATCTCTATAGAGTAAGTAAACTCTGCCATTTTATTTGGAGACGGGTTATTAGACTATTTAGAAAAATAAAATAAAATTTCTAATGTAGTTTTTCAATAATAACAACAATTTGAAATTCTTCATCTAAAGTTATACTTTAATAGATGATCTCATGATTTATCTTCTTAATTTCACTAGAGTGAGCCTCTACGAATCTGTCAACGATATACTTGAGGTAGCGGCTCACAGTATTGTTGAAACTGTAGTAGTTATACAGATCATCAGCAAGTCCATTAAGATCCAGTAATTTCTTCAATTGATATGGCAGAAAGAAACGTCTTAAAATTGTTGTTTTTGAGTTTTGAAAAAATGTTTTAAAATAAATTTATGTCACCGAAGATATTAGTGAGTTGAGGCGCGGACTAGGTCGCTCTCTTTACAACGTTTTGCGGCACTGCCCAAATTGTGCAAGGCAGAAAAGAGAAAGCTGAAAAATGCATCCAATTTTGGTGTGTTTTTCACAAAAGTTTGACAGTCTTTATATAGTTATGGAAGCAAACCCACATATGTTTTCTATCCAATGTGAGACTTTAACAAAAGTTTGACACTCTTTATATAGTGATAAAAACTACTCAACATAAGAGATTTTTTCAATGTGGGACTTCCAAAAAATTTTAATTCACACACTAACATATTCTATGTTCCAACACCTTGTGCATAGCCATACAAAATATCTTGGAAATAAAAAGTTGAAATTATAACAAATCATTACTCATTTGACTCCACTAAAGATATTAACACGTAAATACAACAAAAACTAACTTAAAGTAATTAGAGAAGTAGTAAGAGTTGCATATAGAACAATATTCATCCCCTCAGCCAATTCCTGCTTCTATTTTTGGTGTACATTAATAACAATTTATCAAAGATAAAACACAAAGGCAAGTTCATATTTTTTAAAAAGCAAATATTTATTGTTTCAAATCCAAATTGATTAAAAAAATGGAGAGACAAATGTTACCTAGGTAAAACTTGATTATGAAATATACCATGTCCAAACCAAAATCAGGTTTGATTCTATCAAGCAAACACTACAAGAAAACTAACTTCTAGTGACAGACAAATTTTGTCACTAAAACTAAAAAACTATAGGTAAAGGTCAATAATACTTTGAGTCACACAAAAATCCACCGTCAACTTTAAGGGGGCGTCTTGCTATACTTTGAAGACTGTCACTACAGGTTTTTTATTTCTACCTACAACAATGACTAACACTAAAACGTAGATAAATATAAATAAAGAATTGATATATTCCTATGGTATTGTTTGTCACTAAAAACTAGATATATATAAATAAAGAATTGATATATTTCTATGGTATTGTCTGTCACTAAAACTTATTTATTATTATTTATTGAATTAAATTTATTTTATCTCCCTACTAATTGTAATTCTAAATTATTAATACCAATAAGTTAAATTTAAATTTCTAATTTATTTTTATTAACTAATGTCATTGAAACATACAATAAAATATAATTCAATTTTACTAGTTCTATTAAACGCATGTTACTTGCATTCCTAGTATTTTATTTATAGCACTAATATGAGTATCATATCCTTGTGGCAATATTGAAATGAAATTATGAGCATTAGAAGCTTATAAAATGAAATATCATAGACAAATATTTCTCCACTAATTAGATCATAAAATCTTTGCTCACACTTTCTAGTCTTGATGGATACACAAAGTCAACATTCTTAAATTCAACTTATCCTAACACTTTTTCTAAAATCTCTCCTTCCATATTTTCTGAGAAATATTTCAGATTTGATAAACCAACTCCTAAAACCCTGTCACATAATAAAATATATATATATAACTAACAAAAATCATAAAAGAAAGATTATGACTTAAATCATAATTTAACAACAGCTGGTAGTGTGTTATTACACTACGAAGATTGAAGGCTATCACAAACCTATTACCTCCTACCTCAAAATCTAAAAGAACCATAAAAAAAAAAAAAAAAAACTAACCAATTGCATGCATCCTAAACTCACAGACATCACTCAAGGTTTTCAAATATACTAGCACAAATTTCCTTTACTAATTGAAAATACCAAGTACCAACCACATTTTAACCCGCTAAAACTGGACTCACCATGAAGAATCAATATCAAAGTACTCTCAACTACAAAACAAGTTCACAATACCCACCAATAAGAATACAAAACAGATCACAAAAGAAAGAATAATTCTTTACTTGATGAGCCATGAGAAATAGAGTGTGATGGTGTGGGAACAGAAGCATTAGAAATGGATGCAAGAACGAGATTTAATTTATGTTGGCTAGCATTGTAAAAAAAGCACGTTGAGATTAATTTCCCGAATATTCTAGATGATCCAAAGGGAGGAACATCAAGAAAACCCACAGGTTGGAAAATAAAAGTAGCAGTCATTGTCCTAATATTAAAAAGTAACAGAAAAATGGCACAAATTAAAATCCTTTTCACTTTTCTCACAATGTGAAGATAATCATAGGATTGTCAAATTTTAATTTAAAACAATGCAATCAGGATCATACACAATAATAATTTCGAAATGGAAATAGTAACACGTATAATATAATAATAATGAAAAATAAAACTTATAAAAGAAACTTACTGCAAATGATTGCGTAACGTGTATCGGAGTGAGTCAGAGTTGGAGGAGGTGGAGAAGAAGAGAACCTAATCACAAGTGAGTTTCAAAAAACAAAATGTGGAACCCAAAACCCTACCCAATGTTGAAAATAGTATTCTTCATTATACTTCACTATCTCCATTCACCTATTCAAAAGAACCACCAAAAATCAAAATGTTTGTGACACAATGTTAATAGTCATCAGTTATCAATTATCATTTGACATAAATTATACATGTTCAGCTACAGCTTGTAAAACCTCATTAATTTGTGGATCTTCAAAAACTCGTACTTGGAGAACAGAAAACAAGATTTCCAAGCAAATTCTCCAATGTTTTAATGGTTAGCATGAGAGTTAGAGCTAGAACTTGCATGTCGAGGAATCTTGCCAAGACAACGCACATGTCCTCTTTTTTCAGGCCCTTTAACTTTTGAGTAAATATCATTCTTCTAGTTTGTAGAATCTTGAGTGGTTTGAGGATTATTTGAGCTTTCTGCCTCCTCTACCATATGCTTCTTTAGTTCTTCCTACATTTAACACAAAGTGTCATAGTCAATTACAACATTTAACAACTTGAAACTTTGCATTCTTTAATGAACGGCTTAGGAATAAAAAAAAGAAAGATCACTGTCTTAAAATTTGCATTAACCTAGAAACAAAATAAATTAACCTAAAACGGGGAAAGAGAATATTTTGAAATAATCCATCATGCATGTTTGTCACAATAAGACTTTTTTTTATTATACATCAAAAGAAAGTTACATAACACATTCAAGTTATGAAAGTTAGGCACAATAAGACTAATTCATGAAAGCTAATAACATGAGCTAGAATATAAAATTAGGCACACAATCTATTTGTGAATTGTGACAGTAAGATTATGAGAATGAGTTATTTCAAATTTATCATCAAAGTTTAAAATTCTTACAATTACATCAGTTGCCTTTTCAGTAAGAATGCTTCCATCTTTTCGAGTTCGAGTATTAATGTAAATTTGTTCTCGTGGTGGTTGCTTTCCTCTAGCTTTTGTCGTCTAACATTAGTAACAATAATGTCAACCATCATATTTTTATTGAGAAATTAATTAAAAAACGCCAAAAGAGACAAACCATCTCATGAATTAGTCAAGGAAGATTCTTGGTTCCCATGCAATGTATGTCCTCATATTTTGTGTGATTCTTTTTGTTCATGTTACTTATTATCTATATTCAATGAATAAGTAAAGTCAACAATCAAAACAAGCACATAAATAATTGTTATACGAACAAAATATTCATGACATTATACAAATACCTATTCATTCGTGGAACACCAATTATGTACTAAAGCACCATATTGAGAAGCATCAATCCTTGTGTCCGGGATGTAGGCAACCATTTTCGCCTCTGTCTTACTATTGTCATATCCCTTTGAATTCAAATGATACTTGAATTGCCTCCACTTAACCCTCATGTTATCCTTTAGTTTCTTTTCAGTTTTCTCATTGAATTCAGGAACAAACCAAAACATTGTCTATCATATGAATAATTAACAAAACACAAATTTCATTAAACATATTATTGCAAAAAAATATTTATAAAACTTGAAATGAAATAGAACTTTTAAAAACTTATACAACACCTGAATAACTTCAATCATATCAATAATATAGGACTCATGCATCTTATTCCAGCTACTATAATTGATTGGGGCACATTGGGATCTCCTTACCAAACTTTCTATTGCATTTAATAGAGTTTTTCCTTCCCAACCAATAGGATTACCAAAAGAATCTACATCCACCAATATAAACTCTCCATCTGGCATGTCCCACACATCTAGCATGTATGTATAACCTCTTGTTCTCTTTTCACCAAAATCATATATTCTTATTAGCAAACCATAAAACACTCAATATCAATTGTCTTAGATCAATACAACCACACGAAGTCTAGTGAAATTGCAAGAGCACTAACGGAAACAAAAATAATTTACCTTCAGCTTCAACATGACTTCACTCTTCAGACATAAAGTGGTTATTTTGGTTGAGTTCATTACACCCATCAATTGAGTGCCCTTCACTTGTGATTGGCCACGATCTTTAGTAGTATTCAACTTCCTTTTGCGCTTCCCCATGGTACTTTCTACATATGCCAAAGCCAAATTATTTTTTAATTTTTGTAAAAATAAATAAACAATGACAGTAATAATCTACCTCAAAAAATGAAACACATAAAATGGTAGTGAGCAAAAATAACTACACACCTTTGTAACTTCAATAAATAAGAAGTCAAATAAATGGATTGATAAATAATTTGGTCTATATATTAGAAGAATTCTCCCTCACCCTCATCCTCTGTATCATCACCACCCTCATCATTTTGGAGAATGTTCTCCATAGATATTGTAACTTCAATGATATCATGATTATCATCAACTTCTAGTCTAATCAAGTCATTGTCATTTATATCTTGCAAGACTTGTTCATTCCCTTGATCTACATCATTGGACAACTCATCACCAAAGTCATACACATATCTAACTTTAGCATGCACAACACAAACCAATCATTTTGTGTTCTATTCTCCACATAGAATTCTTTTTTGGCTTGAGAGGCCAAAATAAATGGCTCATCGCATACATCATTCCCAGTGTGTTGTAAATAATTGAAATTGACTAATGTCATGCCTAAATTATCAATTCTACAACCTTTATTTATGTCAACTCAATCACACTTGAGCAATAATGCCTTATATTTTCCCGAATAATCTAATTGAATTATATCTATTAGTGCACCATAATAGTTGATCTCCCCTTCTTTCGGATGCTTATCTCTTGAACTAGTATTACTTTTTGTCTTAACAGTAACGACAATACCACTATTTTGAGTCTTCAAATCTCTTTCACGCTTCTTTGTATGGAATCTAACTCTGTTAATAATATAACCCACTATCTTTTCTCACTATTTCTAGTGGACCACGTATAAGCCACTTGATATCATCTGTCACTAGAGCACTATCATGCTCTTCCAACAGTGAAACCTACCACAATTGCAAATTGTTAAAATTTAAAATGATTTGTAAATTCTATATTAGGGACGAAAATTATTTCTAAAACATACCCATTCACGGAACCAATCAGAAAATGATCGACAATGAATTTTGTCAACTTCATAAGAAGATAATCGACGATTTCGTCTCCTAATAAGATCAATGTGTTCTCTATGTAAAAAGATTAATGTGTTCTCTATGAAACAAAACTAAAAGTTAATAAATATAACTTAAATATAAAGAAAGGAAAAGAAGAATATATACTAACATAAAATAAATATAGCTTAAAATATAACTTAGATATAAATAAAGGAAAAGAAGAATACAATAAATCAAAGCACATATCGCTATGTCACCTCAGCCTCACAAGAATGAGTCATTTAAACTAATTCACTTTACGTCAATAAGTTTAGATTACCTCTTCAAATGGAACTTCACTAATGAAACAGGATATCGTCAAAGAAAGTAATTTATCTGTTTAACGGTTAATCGTTAGTCTCAATGGGTAGAGAATAAATGCGATAACATTCATGTAGCCTAGAAACGCAATTTTGTATAAAACAAAATGCTTTTTGAAGTCGGTTAGCACAAAAAGAACGATAATCTAAGAAAAACAAACATAGCTACTTACATAAGTACTTTAGAACGAAAATCCTATCACAAAACCAACTTAAAAGAATTAAAATTCAAAGATCTACTAACTAAAATTGGGAGTTACACTTCTACGTTATTTTTGTTATAGCTTGAACTGATGTACAAAAATATCCAATAACCATAAAAACACTATAAGTAAGAAATCCAAATTTCAAACAAACTAAGCCAAAATTTGAAAAAAAAGCAACAAATAGATATCACAAAACAAACATAATAAATTTCAACTTAAAAAAGCAAAGCAAAGCAACCACAGATCAAATCAAAGCTGAAAATCGCGGTAATTTGAAGCAATCGCCAAAGAGAATGAAACATAGAAGAGTTACCGAACGATAGGCAGAGACGGAAGTAGAAGCAACATCTCAGCGGTAGAAAGAGCGGAGCAAGGCGGTGGCATAAGCCATGGCCGGAAGAGAATGTATTGATCGGAAATGAAATTGAGTGATAGAGAGAAGAAAAATCGTTTTATTTTTTATATGTAAAAGGGTTTAGTTTAGGGTTTTGGTAGTTTTTTCAGAACAGTGTCTCGTCTTCTTAACCACGTGTGCGATTATTCTAGTAGCTCTTCATATTATATGTGGGATTACATGTCTTTCACTATAAAAATTGGTTTATTACAATTAGCTTATAGAATTTGATAACAACCACTAGTGTAACTCATTTAATTGTCTTTGTAGTTAAATTCTAGTAGTTCTTCATAGTGATTTTTTTTATATGAATATTTGGATGAATAACTTATAATTTTTTTAAAGTTAAATTCATATATTGATATTAAATGATAATAGGCGACACTTTCTATTCTCTATAGCTAAAAGTAACTATAGTGACAAATAAAGAGGTGTCACTAAAAAGTAAATGTCACAATAGATCTCTTTTTTTGTAGTGAAAGTTATTAGACAATGCATCATAAGAAGAAAAGATAACCACAATCACTTATCTAAATGTTTAATTGTAGTTTTAATTAATCAATTATTATCAATTTACGGAATTGGTCTATTTCTTTTAAAATCAACAGTTTTGATCACTCTCTCAGATTATTGAACTAAAAAAATGATAATTTGATATATTTCAAATGGCGTGACATAAAATTTTATGATATAGAATCATCCAAGTGCATTAATTATTCATATGTCATTAATTAAATTAAAAATATAAAAAAATTCTAAAGTTAAAAATTAAATTTTTACGAAGTTTTATTTAAATTTTATGAGTATTAATCATCATACATCATCATTATATCATATATTATGTTATTTAAAACATTCCGTCATTGTATTTTAATTAAAAAATAAATAAAAAATAAAAAACAAAATATCAATTATTAAAATAAAAAATTAATTTTGTAAGTCAATAAAATAAAGGAACCAATTAAACAACAAACAAAAAATGAAGCATTAATCACAAATGAAACTAAAATAACATGTACCCACTAAAAGGGAGAACACATTATAGAACCAAATGCATCACTTATCCCCTGAAAACATTACACGACAGAAAGAAAAAAAAGTTACATATAACACAAAAAACATACCAAAAAATTTCTTTAAAAAATAGCATTAACCTGAAATAGTTATAAGACGAAATAATATTGCAATGGTAAATTTGATATTGTAATGGATTCATAATTTGAGTTTATGATGGTGAGTAACATTGAAATAGATGTAGTGACCGTAAGTCTGAGTTGAGGGATGAAGGAAAATTATGTGTAGAGTAGAGTAGAAGAATTTATTTGCAGTCTGCAGAGGCTGGTTTAGATTTGTAGGTGGAATGTAAAACAATAAAATATAGCCGTATGCAATCTGACGTGCAGAAAATAGCATTGGGATATACAAAAACGTGATATTAAACATTGTAGAAGCATTATTGAGTTTCTGTTCACCTTGAGGGTGTTCGTGAGGCACATGTTCTTAGGATCAAGCAATGCAGCTGCCATGTTCAGTTGGCTTGTGTTAGTCTCAATGATTAACTATAGCCTAGTTGGGGGAATTATGTTAGCCTCATGTATACTTCTTCCATTTCATGAATAAATAAATGAATATGGTTTAAAAATTTTATACATCTACTGACAAATATAATAATTAGAAGAAATAAGAATTTATTTTATTAAATTATTTATTTTAGTTATTAATAAATTTTTATTATTATTAATACAAAAAATACAATAATATTTTATAAATTATACATATAATAATTATTAAATAATAATATCAAAAATAATAATTAAAAATTAATAATACTTATTATAAAACATTAAAAATGTATAAATGTCATGTGAAGTGAATGAGAAGTACAACTTTATGACCATATGAAGCTGCACACAAATAGAGTTAGATTGGTTAAGATGCAACTATTACATTACATTCTAGTCACATCAAGTTGATTCATAGACAAATAGATTGGTGTATAAAGAAAAACTAATAAGTTCGTTGATTAAGGGATTAGAACATGTGTTATCTTATTTGCAATGACGCTGGTCTATATGCATGTAATCTAGAAAGGTTATAGGATGCTATCATAGGTAACAATGATAGTAATACCTTTATAGTATTATTTATTGTTGTTTTCTTTTCTTTATACAGTGGTATATGTTGATATAATAAGACACATGTTGTTGTAAATGTAGTTATAAATGGATTAGCGCCAATAATCTATGTGTAAAAAATGTTAGATTATAGTAGTTACAGATACATGCAATGATCTTTATTTTTTAATAAAATTACATTTTTAATATATTAAGTTTATTTCAATTTTTATTTATGTTCTTTAAATTTATTTTTTTATTTGGTCATTTAAATTATATTGGTTTGTACTATTAATCTTTAAAATATATTAAATTATATATATAATTCTTTAAATTTTAAATTTTGAAGAATTAGTATGCGAGACATATTATTGTAACATTTGATAGAGTTTTAAATTATAAAAAATTTCATTAAACTAATAGCTATCGACTAATTTTATAAACATAATATAACTTAAAAGACTATATAATTTAACAAAATATATTGTGTGTATCACTCTAAACTAGCAAAGACTTTATAAATCTAAAAATATAAAAATTTATATTTATCTTTTTAATGGCATTAACACAATTCAATATGCAACATACAAATTCAATGATCTTTTATTTTATTTGTAAATAATAATTGAGTACAAAATACTACTATAAATAATAATTGTATTGAAAATGCTAATCGAAGACATATCTCATCCAATTTCTTTATTCATTTTAGTTATAAATATTATTGTTTTGTTTTATTTTGTGGTTTGTATAACAACGATCAAAATAATTTTTTATTATTATTTTATGAATCATTTTATAAAATAGAAGAAAAAAATAAAATAAATTCTTTAATAATTAGCAATGAAATAAAATTACTTTTTTTACATGAGGCACACTAAATTTTCTAAAAAATTGGATCATTTCTTTTACTCTCTCGAGTTTTTTTTGCATCTCATCTATTACTTCTTGTCTGACTCTTACTCATACTCTATGATCTCTTCTTTTTAAAAAAAAAACTAATCAAGAGAGAGATAAAGATTAGAGAGAAAAGAGGAGAATTAATAAAGAAAATGTTACAATTTAGTTAGTTAATTAAGATTATAGTTAGTTTGTTAATTTTCTTTTAAGTTCTATATAAAGAGTAAAATGTAGTCGTTCTCATCATCCTTTATCAATCATTCAATATAAATATTCTAAGCTTATTTGTTTTATTTAAAAATGCTTACTTTTTTACATAAAAATGATTGATTAATATTGATATAGAACTTTTATATTTAAATATTAAAGTTTAAATGATAACAATATCCTTTCGTTTTGTGTTTGAGTCTGTCCAATTACACATACAGGACAATATCATACATTATATAATAATACAATAATTTTAATAAAATATGTAGAATATTATAATATTATAGTTAATTGACACCGCGTAAGTAACAATTTATAATAAGGTTCTTGAATTTACGAAGAATTTAGATGAAAAAGAAAATATAAAATATATTTTGGTGATGTGAATGTGTATTTTGTCATATATATGATTGCTTGCAGTTGCAATAGTTGGTTAGTGGGGGTATCTATTCATCAAAGTGATAGAAATAGAGGGGGCCAGAAGTTTTGGGTAGGAATCATGGGAGAATAGAGTTAATGGGCATATATGTCATGAGTCATGAATCATGAGTCATGAGCTTCTTGCACTTTTAAATGACAGTTCGAAACAAATAAAGAGAAGTTTCTATCACCGTAATCACGCGCCCTCATCTCATCTTTTCTCTTCAATCTCTCTCACTCTCACCGTTACATTTAACCCACAAAGACATACAGTTATAAAATATCTTGTATATTTACATTTTTCACATCCATAAAAGAATATTGCGGAAATAATGCATCACCATATATACATCTATTAAAATAAAATGTACAGTATTTCGAAGCTTATTTAGCTTGGAATCACTCATAGTAGGTAAATAAATAAAGTGAGAAGAATAATTAATTTTTTGGTCGACACAAATAGACAATAGCGAATCAGTTTTTAATTTAATAATTAATTGTGTAACGAATCGGTCTCTAAATCAACATCACAAATTCGTTTAGCGATCTGATTTATAGATTTGTTAAACATTTGAATTTAAATTGATGGCTGTTAAGTTTCAAATATTTTTGCAATTAGAAAATTTTTTAGTAGTTGTTGTTGTTGTAAAAAACCAAAAATTAATGAGTTTCGCAGCAGAGATTGATTGAATTAAAAACGGAGATTGATCAGTTTTGAAAACGGAGATTGTTTATCGTTCTCTGTTTTTCTGGTTTTGTTTCTTTTAATCTAAACAGAATTAAATCTTGCTAAAATAAACACACACAATTGTTAACCTAGTTCAGAGATAAAACTCATATGTCTGGGGGAATGAATCCGACTTCGAATTATCACTATATGAGATGAAATGATTTCAATGTAAAAAATGATCTGTTTTCTTTCAGTTTTCTGTTTTTGTGCAAAACTGAAAATTCACTCTCTTTTCTAGTTGCTGCCCAACTAGTTATATACAAGTTTGTTACAAAAAGTAGATACAACTTATTAACTGAAAACTAACAGCCCCAAGTTAGATTGGCTTGTAAGTAACCATCCAAAGTCTTCTTAATTGGGTACCACTTTCAACAATTCTCCACCTTGGTACCAAATGAGAAGCTTCAACCTGTGATACTTCAAATCATATCCTCTTAGTCCTTGAGCTCAATTTTCTGAACTTGATCTGCAGCATATCCAAACAGTATTTGAATTGGCTAAGTGTGACAGGTTTTGTGAACATGTCAGCTGGATTGTCACTTGTGTGCACCTTTGCCACATTTATCTCACCCCTTTCAATGACATCTCTTATGAAATGCAGTCTGATGTCTATATGCTTGGTTCTTTCATGATACATTTGATTTTTACTTAAATGAATGGCACTTTGGCTGTCACAATTTATGCAAACCGACTCTTGTTTGACACCAAGTTCAGTGATCAATCCTCTCAGCCAAATTCCTTCTTTCACAGCTTCAGCAAGAGCAACATATTCTACTTCTGTTGTTGATAATGCCACTATGTGTTGAAGATTAGCTTTCCAACTGATTGTGTTGTTGAACACTGTGAACACATATCCTGTGAGAGATCTTCTTCTATCTAAATCTCCAGCAAAATCAGAGTCTACAAATCCTTGGACTGGTTTTGATGGTTCTGAACTTTTGGTGTATTCCAAACACAAGCTTTGAGTTCCTTTTAAGTACCTTAGAATCCATTTAACAACTTGCCAATGATTCATTCCTGGATTTCCCATAAACTTGTTGATGATACTTACAGCATGAGAAATGTCTGGTCTTGAGCAGACCATAGCATACATGATGCTTACTATAGCACTTGCGTAAGGAATAGTCTTCATATCTTCGGCTTCCAGATTTGTGTTTGGTGACATGGCTGAAGAAAGCTTGAAGTGAGCTGCTAGTGGACAGCTAACTGTCGTTGATTCACTCATATTTAATCTATTTAAAACCTTCCCAATGTAGCTCTTTTGAGAAATTATCAGTTTTCCTTGTTCTCTGATTCTGATGATTTTCATTCCTAGTATCCTCTTGGCTAGCCCCAAATCCTTCATCTCGATTCTTTCTTCAGCTGGCCTTTCAACTTTCCTATTTCTTTCATACTTTTAGATGCTATTAGCATGTCATCCACATATAACAGCAAGTAAATGTATATGTCTTTTAATACTTGTTTATAATACACACAACTATCAAAATTACTTCTAGCATAACTTTGACTAAGCATGAATGAATCAAACCTCAAATACCATTGTCTTGGTGATTGCTTTAGCCCATAGAGTGACCTCTTTAGTAGGCAGACCTAGTCTTCCTTCCCTTGAGTCCTAAAACCATCTGGTTGTTGCATTAAAATTATTTCATTCAGATCACCATGGAGAAATGTTGTTTTGACATCCATTTGCTCTAACTCCATGTCAAAGTGTGCTACCATGGCTAGAATTATTCTTATAGATGCATGCTTGACTACAGGAGAAAAGATTTCATTGTAGTCTACACATTCCCTTTGAGTGAATCCCTTTGCTACTAGCGTTGCTTTGAACCTGGGTGGTTCAACTCCTGGAATTCCCTCCTTCCTCTTGAAAATCCACTTACTGCCTACAATCCTGGAGTTGGGGAGCTTAGGTATGAGTTCCCAAGTGTTGTTCTTCTCCAGTGATTTCAGCTCCTCAGTCATAGCTACAATCCATTTTTCCTTGTCTTGAGACCTGACAGCTTCATTGTAGTTCCTGGGATCTTCTTGGTTGATTTCTTCAGCAGCATGTAATGCATAGCTGATCATATCTGCATAACCGTATCTTTGAGTGGGTTTTATTGTCATTCTTTCTCTGTTCCTGATAAGGTTATAATCATTTAATTCCTGTTCTGGAAACATATCATGTTCCGTTGGGTTTGTATCAGTCTTGTCTTGCTGTTCTGAAATGAAGAATGTTCTTGGCTGTTGTTGTTCTAAAACGGAGAACGTTCTGAGTTTCTGCTGATCTTTCTCCGTTTTTGTAAATTGCTCCACCTTAATATCAAACCTCCCCTCATCTCCAGTTTGATGTGCACTTTCATTTCCAGCCTTGATTAAGGACTTATATGGATCAGCTTTATGAAATTTAACATCTCTACTGATGATACATTTCCTACTTTCAAGACACCAAATTCTATAACCTTTCACACCACTTGGATATCCTACAAAATACCTTTTCTTTGCTCTAGGAACTAACTTCCCTTATTGCATATGAAACACCTCATTTTAGACTTGTCCTTTTCTTTATTCTTGAATCTATTCTTCTGTTTTTTATTCTTCTTCCCTGTTTTAGCCTTGACAAATAGCCCCTCACCACTGCCTTCTTCTTTCCCATCTGACTTCTTATTTAATTCTTTTGATATTAGTGCAGCTTGTACTTCTTCTAATGACAAAGAATCTCTACCATAAAGAAGTGTATCACACAGATTTTCAAGAGAGCTTGGTAATGAATTTATCAACAACATGGTCTGATCTTCATCTTCCAATTTTACATCAATATTTTCAAGATTTAACACAATCTTATTAAACTCATCCATATGATCTTCAATTGACCTCCCAGGTTGCATCTTGAAAGTATATAACCTTTGTTTTAAGTATAAACGATTCGCGAGTGATTTAGTCATGTATAAAGATTCCAATTTAAGCCCAATACCTACTGCCGAGGTTTCTTTTGACATTTCCCTTAGAACTTTATCTCCAAGACTCAAGATTAAAGCACTATGAGTCTTGTTCATGATGTCCTTCTTTTCCTTGTCTGAAAACGTGGATGCCATGTCTTTCTCTCCTCCCAGTGCTTCTGCCAAACCTTGATGAACCAGCAACGCTTTCATCTTGAGACGCCATAACCCAAAATCATTCTTTCCATCGAATTTCTCAAGTACATACTTTGTTGACGCCATCTTCTTAAATCGAAACCGAGCTCTTGATACCAGTTGTTGTAAAAAACCAAAGATCAATGAGTTTCGCAGCGAAGATTAATTGAATTAAAAACGGAGATTGATCAGTTTTGAAAACGGAGATTGTTTATCATTCTCTGTTTTTCTGGTTTTGTTTCTTTTAATTTAAACAGAATTGAATCTTGTTAAAATGAACACACACAATTGTTAACCCAGTTCAGAGATAAAACTCCTACGTTTGGGGGATTGAATCCAACTTCGAATTATCACTATATGAGATGAAATGATTTCAATGTACAAAACGTTCTGTTTTCTTTCAGTTTTCTATTTTTGTGCAAAACTGAAAATTCACTCTCTTTTCTAGTTGCTGACCAACTACTTGTATACAAGTTTGTTACAAAAAGTAGTTACAACTTATTAACTAAAAACTAACAGCGCAAAGTTAGATTGACTTGTAAGTATTCATCTTAAGTCTTCTTAAATGAGTACCACTTTCAAAAGTTATATTAGTTGAGATCTTCTCAAATATTTAAGAGTCCATTTTTTAAAGGAAAAAAGCAAAAATATATATTTAGAGAATCAAAATTATTGTTGTATGTATTTAGAGAGAAATATTTATAATTAAAAATAGTATAATTAAGTGTACCCAAAATTTATTTGTTTCGTTGGAGGCTAAAACGTTTATAAGCAAAATCATGAGGCAAGGGAATGCTGGTGGGAATTATTAATAGCATGCTAGGCTTCAGGTGCATGCATTCAAAATTGAAAGACAAAGACACATTTATAAATTAGAGACACAATATTGTATTTAAATTTTCACTATACACGAACACATAATGATGATGATGATACATGATGAGGGATAAAGGTGTTTAATCAACTATTTCCATCATTTGTGGGGGTGGGTTCTGTATTTTTCTTGTAAATAGTGAAAGTAATGAATAAAGATGACATATACGGCAAACAAGGAAAACTTAAATTCTTGGTTTACTTTACTTTCTATGTGACATGATAAAGAGTTGCAATGAGACTTGATGATGGACAGTGGCATTTAGCACGGATTTGAGGGATTCTCCAACCGTCTAATAGCTAAATCAATCATCTTATAATTTGACTCTAACTCAATCTTTAAAACATCGTAAAATAAGAATAGTCTCTACATAAGATTAGACATTTAAATCGGGATGTGAAGTAAGGACGATTTGTATATATAAATATAAAGATCAGACATTTAAACGGTGATTTAAGTAGTTTGATAGTGGATCAGTTTGTTTAAAACTTTTAAAAAATTATTTTTATTTTATATTTTTAAAATAATTTTTATAAAAATTTACTTAAAAATACTATAAGTTGTTTTAGACTCATCTATTATTGATTAAAAAAATAATTTTTATATCCAATAATTTAGATATTGATTATTAAAGATTTTAACATAATAAAAATTATATATTTTTTAAAAAGACATCTTTCTAAAATAATTTTTACGAAGATTTTTTTAAAATAATTTTTAAATTTAATCATTTTTTGAAATTTTATTATGTAAAAAAGTTATAGCAAATAAATGAAACACTTAAAATGATATTTTAAAATAAATAATTTAAATCGATTTTTCATTTGAAACTTTATTTTTAAAATTATTTTTTAAATATATTATAACAAAAGGATAAAATACTATAAACACATATTCAAATTTTATCTCATCGAATAAGACACATTTTAACAAATCATTCAATTAAAAGAACAATTAATAAAAATATTAAAATTATTTTACAAGTTAATTCTCTACAAAACACACTTAGTTTATGTTTTTATATTTAATATTCATTAAAAGAATGAGAAAAAGATGTATCATATTAACATGTATATTAATAAGAAATAGTTCATTTTTTAATTAAACACTAATTTATTTCAATACAAAACTCACAAAAAAGAAGATAGTGCTTACCTTGACAACCCTTAAGGTCTATTTGAAATGTCAATTTGTTACCTTATAGCAAATAGCTTATAAGTTCATATGACAAAAACAACTATGTTTGATAACAAACATAACTTTACCAGTTTATATATTTTTTTATATGCCACTTTAAATATGATTTAAATTTATAACTTATCATTTATAATTTTTTTTTAACCTTATTATTTAATTAAAATCCGTTCTTACCATTTATAATTTATTTTAGTTTAAAATAAATTACGAATGTTATAATCACATGGGATACCAAAGATCATCTCAATTAGTACAAAATAAAGAGAAAATATGTATTTTTAAGTAATATTTTTTCTCGGCACATATGCATTTAAAATATATACATGTGTTTATTGTTATGTTTAATTTTTCATATCAATTAATTTTTATAAATTATAAAAAATATGAATCTTAGTAAAAAAAAGTTAATCGAATTAAATTTAAAATAAAATTTTAGGAAATGAAAATTAATTTGATGATTATAAGTAAAAAAATATATATAGATTAATAAATTTAAAATTACCAACTTTTAAATATCTTTTATATTAATTGATATAAATTTTATTATTAATTAAAAATGTCATTTTATTATTAAGTGGAATCTCTTTAAATATTTAAGAGTTCATTTATGAGAGAGAAATAAATAAATAATTTAATAATTACAATATTAAATATATATTTTTGTTTTTGTTTTTCTTTCTCTCATACATTAATTATCAAGTATTTGAGGAGAACCAAACTCTAAAAAAAAGTCTTAATATAAAGACCCAACTTTTTTCTTCACGATGAGAGTGCTTGCTTGAGGTCACTATGGATGCTCTTGTATATTAAAATTTTAAAAGTGGAATTACAAAAAAACCATCTTGCAAAACCGCAAGAGTCTTGTATCAAAATTCAGAAACATACAAGTAAAATTGTACTACACATAGAGAAATTAAGTTAAATTAGATGTTGACTCGTGCGAGAACGTTTGATATATTAAGTTAAGATTAAATTTTAGTTTAATTTTATAAATAATACTATTTGAATTTAGAAGCAAAAATAATTAGTTGATAATATTTGTTGAATGATATATTAGAAGTAGACAAATTCTATAATGTACAAATGAGATAAGTCTTGTATCGTGCACAAATTTTTATCAACTATTGAACTAATAAATAATCATTTGATCAAATGTGATGTGTTGGGACTCAATAAGTTCCAGATGATTGAAAATAATTTAAAAAGTCGAAGTTATAATATTTATTTGAACTAACTATTTTTCAATTCATATTTAAATTTATATCATATACTCAAAAGACAATTTATCTTCTATCACATTTTTTGAATATATTCAAGATGATTGAAAATAATTTAAAAAATTGAAGTTATAATATTTATTTGAACTAACTATTTTTCAATTCATATTTAAATTTATATCATATACTCAAAAGACAATTTATCTTCTCCATGTACACCAAAATTTCTCAAATATTACCCATAAAAATACATTGAAATACCACATACATATGTTCTACTTTTTAAGTAAAACCCTTATTTGTTTAAATAAAAATAAAGTGAAGAACACTCGAGTAACTAATTTTAAAATCTATTTAAATAAAATTGACATGCATTTCAAGAGCTATGTGTGAGTTTATATAAATCAAATTACATCACCATTTGTTATTGTTTGTGTGCTCATATTTGATATTCAACCAATGATGCTTTTCTATAATAAAAATTGATCAGTCTTTATTAGATAATATTTTGAAAGTTTCCAATAAAACATATGTGAAATATCTTTTAGTAAAAAAATTGAAATGAAAGTTATGAGTTGTAAATATTAAAATATAGGAAGAATGAAACATCAAAATTGAAGCACTTTAGAAATTAGACATTCATAAAAGTTGTTATGTCATTGAAGAAAAATTAATCAATACTGTGCAATTGCATTTAAATGGTGTATTTAGGGAATGCCATTTTAAAATATTAAGAAAAACAATCATATTATAAGTTTGACTAATAATATGTAAGTTACCAAACCATTACATTATCAACTGTAAGAAATTGAGACACCATAACACTAAAGCTCTATGTCTCGCATAAAGAGTTCTTTCAACTTGGCAATTGAATGAAAGATTGCAATTTATTGCAAGTGCACGATTGAGTGCCACGATAAGAACTCAACAATTGCTATTGAGGAATTAAAGAGGAGAATGAAGGAAACGAGAATGCAAAGAATTTTATGATATGATGGACTTAAGTTAAAATTTAATTATGGAATATATAATCAAATGATTTTAATATTAAGTGAGAGTTACCAAATTTATTATATGATATAATTACATAATAATGAATAAGAAGGGAGTGAGTTTTTGTTGTAAAATTGGTGCAAGAACATTTTAATGGGAAGCTTATCTTAATAGAAGAATGAATTTGAGCTAGCCATAGAGAAGAGTGATAATTGTATTTTGAAGTATGTTTGATGTGACAAATTTTAGATAAAATGACTTAGGAAGAGTTGAGTTGTTAATAGATAAAGTTTTTATTTTTACTTAAAAAATGATGATATTCATTTATTCAAATTAGTAAAATAGTACAATACAAATTTCAAAATTGCTAAAACCAATAAGGATGAATCTACGAATAAACTAACAACATCCAATTTAATAGTACAAAACAACATGTCTAAAAATATATTAAAATTCAAATGTTTGGAATACATATGCTTTTGAAACTGTAATATTGATGACGTCAAACTCATTGATTGAAATCTGTCATAGATCAAAGTTATTTTGTCGATATAAACCAAACTAATACCACACAAAGACGGACGAGCACCGAAAAATGTCACACTTAGACAATGAAATTACAAAAAAAAAAAAACTAAAAAAAAACTAAATATGTGTGAAATCCACTTATTTAAATAAAATGAAGGAAAAAATGATTTGGAGGGTGACTCGGACAAAAAAATTATCCTAAATCACCCTTCTATAATAGATGAAGAAGAAGAGACCTAAATTTTGTTTTGAGAGTGACATTAATGGAGATAGTTGAGAGATTGTTTTAATATATTATAAATAAATAGATTTGACTAAACTTTTTGAACAATGCGCATCTTACGCTAATCAATGGTTTTTATTTTATTTTATGAAGAGACTTAATTAATTGAGATTGTTAATTTTATAAAGAAACTATCCACACCGTTTAAGAAAAGTAATTAGTTTCATTTAATTAATTTGTTCAATAAAAAATTAATTGTATTATCTGAATTATCTTTCGTGAAAATTTATTCTATAAAAAAAATATTAAAAACATAAAATCTAAATTAATGAAATAATATATGATAATAATGTCCTTTTCTACTAGTATCATTAAATATGATATAGAATTAGTGAATTTTTATTTATATCTAAGAACATAAAAATAGACTTTTTTTTTATTGTTTACATTCCAGGAATAAGATGATTGAACTTATAAATCCAAATGCAGTAAATAAATAAAAACTTATAAATCTAAAAGCATTTTATTTTTTCATCGCTTTTAACTCATTCAAAAGTTTGCAGTGTTTGATTAAACTTTAGCAGTCTCAAACCACCACTTTTTCAGACACCAAATCAAAGTGCAAGCTTAGGAGGAAAGAGGGAAATTAGGATTGAGACAACGAAAGAGCAATGTTATATACAGGCTTTCATCACTCACTGCTATATTGCCATGTTTTGTGCAGTAGCTGAAATCACTCAGTTTCTCTGATACACAAACAAGGACACGCTATATCTGTTTAAATTAATTAAATTAAATTAAATTAAATACATAAACAACAAAAGCGTGGCATTGAAGTCCTACAGTTTCAATTAAACAACAGTCCAAAATTTCATCACAGATCCCTAAAATATATATATTGAGGGAAAAGGTAATCTTATCACCGACCCGTTTTGAGTGTGAAGCTTAAGAATGCTGTGTCAAGACAAAACTTCATTTCATCACTATAACTGAATTTAATCAAATGATGCTAATTCAGTTAGGAACATTTTTCAAGTTACCACGTTTTCCCAATTTTCATTTTATATTGATAGTTTTAAATTGCAATATTATAGATTTTAAAATTATACTTTTAATTACTAATAATGTAGAGCGACATGAACCAAAAAAAGTAATTGAAGGCACAATTATACATATAAATAAAAAATAGATATCAATTAAATTTTTTTGACAATTATATTGACTGCTATAGCATCAAGCTCAATTCATCTGTATATGAAAACCCATAAATGAATTCAGCAACAAAATGCCATGATATTAAATTATACATATGTTGATTTTGAACACAATAAAACACAAATTCACCACTAAAATACACCTAGCTAAAAGTTTCTTTTTTTTTTTTTTTTTTTTTTTTTTTTTTAATTTAGACAAATGAAATAGTAGTTAACTTAGACATTATAATTTCTTGATTCTTGATTCTCCAATTTACCCTCCAAAGATTAAAAAACTTGTACCTCATAATCAATTAATGAATACTCTTCCCTTCATCTAGGGCAAAGCACTATATGGTTGTTGCTGAGGAACATCACCCCAAACATTAACTCCATTACTCCAATTGTTGTTTCCATTATCATTAACACTATTAGTTGTTGTTATTGTTGTCGTTGGAGTCATCACTGATGAATAAGAATTACCAAAAAACCATTCCATTGGTACATCACCACTTGAACCTTGATCTTTTCTTAAATCCCCAAACATCTCTGTCTTTGAAACATCAAGATTCTGAAACAAAATTGGTTGACACAAAACATTGCTATTTTGTTCTTTCTTGTTATCATTATCTCCACCACCAAACATTGTTGCTAATCTTTGTTGTTGAAGCTTCAAGTGCAAATCTTGGTTCATAGAACTCAATGATTCAATAGAAGAAGCAAGATTAGTACTATTACTAGTAGTAGAAGTAGAATTCACATTCATGAGATTCATTCCTTGTTGGATTGGATTTTCATTTGCGCCATTGAATAATCCACTTCCAATTGTAGATGAAAAAGGGTACAAATTTAGACCCATCAATGAATTTGTGCTAATACTAGATGGATCAAGTTGGAAACTTGAAGAAGTTGTAGTGTTTGAATTTGAAGAGAATTGGTTATTATTATAGAAAGAAGGTTGAAAATTATGAAGGTGAAGCTTTGGAGAAAAGGGTAGTAAAGGTAAAGGTAAATTACCAAGATGAAAATCAAGTGAAGGTGAAAACTTGTTAATGGATTCATTACATGATGAGAACCTTGATGAAGTTTTAAGCTTTTGTTTCTTTCTACAACCACCACCTATTGGAACATTTCTCAAGGCTCCACCATTAGTCCAATATCTTCTACAAGTTTTGCAAAAGTGTCTTGGTTGTGTGAGGCTATAGTTGTTGTAGTAGCAGAATTTTGTGTTGGGAGAGTCACATCTTGGACATTTTATAAGTCCTTGTTGATTTTGTGATGATGATGGTCTTGTTGGTGGTTTTTTGGAATCTAAAGAAGAACAAGAACCTTGTTGTTGGTTTTCATGGTCTTGTTTTGTTGAAGGTGTGTTTTTGAAGTTATTTGGTGGCATGGTTGAATGAATGAATTTTGAATTTTGAGAGAGAAAAGGCAAAAGAAAAAAGTTGTGAAGAAATTTTAGTTGAATGATTTGATCATTTGATTTGATGCATGGTGGTATAGTGGTGGAAGAGAAGAAGGGTGCTTGTGATTGTGATGAAAGGATAATGTGTGAGGTGGGTTAGAGAAGTCTTTTTCATATGATATTTATGCAATAAAGAAAGGTGAAATATATAGTACATAGTTTTGTAGATGGAGGAGAGGCATGATGGAGAGACAAAGAGTGTCAAGGGGACAGAGTGTACCTATGACAGAAGAGAGAGAGAGAGAAACAACATACACGAGAAAAATGAATGATCCAAAACTAGCTACAGATCAGTATTTTATGTTGTGCAATGTAACTATTTAATTTAATGTAACAGTATATTAGTAGGAGAGCTCATCATTTAAATAAGGTTTGAAGTAACGTCCAATCAAAATTTGTTTTAATCTGAATTTGTATTAAAATACTGTTACTTACATCATTCATTTTTAACTGAAATTTATAAATAATTTAAATTTAATTTTTTATTTTGATTATTATATAGTTAATATTAATAGGCTAAATAACACGTGTGGTCCCTTAACTTAATTTTAATTAACGTTTTAGTCCTTTATCTTTTTTTTTTCCCGATTTGGTCCTTTATTTTAATTTTAAGTAACAATTTGATCCTTTATGTTTTAAAATGTCAAAAATATTATCCTTTTTTTTTTACAAAAATTCAAAAAACTCATCAAAATTTTCAACCGAAACCCATAAAATTAATTATATTCTTTAATATAATACAAATTTCATCAAATTCGTAACTCAAATCTTCAAATAAACTCATATTTCCATTTCTAACAATATCAAATAAAGAATTGAGTTTATTTGATGGAAATATGAGTTTATTTGAAGATTTAAGTTACGAATTTGATGAAATTTGTATTATATTAAAGAATGTAATTAATTTTATGGGTTTTGGTTGAAAAATTTGATGAGTTTTTTGAATTTTTGTAAAAAAAGAGGATAATATTGTTGACATTTTAAAACATAAAAGATCAAATTGTTACTTAAAATTAAAATAAAGAACCAAATCGAAAAAAAAAAAAGATAAATGACTAAAACGTTAACTGAAATTAAATTAAGGGACCACATGTGCTATTTAGCCTATTTAATATTTAAATCTTTCAAAAAATAAACTTGGTACTTAATATTAATTTTTTTAATGTTAAATGCTAATTTCTACCGTAAAATTTGATCATCACTTTTGGTAAAATTTAATCTCCTAATTATATATTTATTTCATTTATAAAGATTCAACACAAAAAATTATTTAAAATTTCCAAATTTAACTTCACCTGGATCAATGCAACATTGGTAATACTAAATATTCATTTAAGAGTAAATTAATAGTTTAAAAAAAATTAAAAGCTTGTTGGATCAAATTGTTAAGGTTACCCGTAAGTCTATGAAATATTTATCCATTCTTTTAAAAGAAAATTTAAAAATTAATATCTAAAATTAAATATTTGATAATTAAAAATTAACGTGAGATTATATTTTTTTTAAGAATTTCTTTGAAAGTATAAAATGTTATAAACTAGTTTGAAATCTTTGGTAATTTAATACAGGGTAAGTTTTAAACTAAAATAATTGATGTTATAATTTATAATTCCATAAGTTTATTTTGAATTTCTTCCTGTTAAAGGACTAATTTAATTAAATTTCAAGGACCAACTTAAGAGTTTACATATGTTCATTATTCCGTTACTAAAAATAATTAATTTAGCAACAGAATATTAAAAAGGAATAATAAGAAACACTAAATTTTGTGACCAAGAATCAAATTAAAGATAGGATTTTTTTTGGAAAAGAAGATGATTTTTTTTCATTCTTAAAATATTGATTTTACAAAATAGACTCACAATTATATGTGCAAATACTACTAGCTAGTAATTATTATATATATTTTGCGTAACTAGTAATATAGCTTTCTCTTCTAAGTCCAGGACATGTCTAACAAACTTTCTAGTCACACACGCAAGCCCTGTCTTTCTCTTTTAAGTTACATATACGTGGATTTGGACACTTTTGTTTGTATATATTTGGCAAATTCTTAACCACAAGCACTTTAAGTGGATCAAAATATCATACTATAATAACTTTACTATTCTATTTATGTCAAAAAAAGAAAAATAAAAAAGCTTTACTATTTGAGATTATTCTTTTTTCCGGTAAGTACAAAATTTTAACTGGTATACAAACAAAATACCTATGTAATAGTAATAAAATTTTAAAGAATATTTAAGATTTACTAATAAAATACATATTTTTGTTTTATTTTATTTATTATAAAATTTTTTTTTTAATTAATTGACAAGTGATAAAAATGCGTCTCGTATACGATTTATACAAAAAATTAAAGCGACAAATAATTAATGAAATCATTTTTGTTTTATTTTTTAATATTTTATCTAGAAGACATTAAAGCAAAAAATAATTAACGAAATATATATTACTCTTTTACTAATTGATTTGTTTTTCTTTTATTCAACTAACTAACTGATTTGTGAAATTCAATATTTTATTAACTAATTGATTAATGGTAAAAATTTATCCTGTGTATAGTTTCTATAGTAAATTATAATTAATGTATTATAATTTTTTTTTAAATTTTATGTGGAAGATTTTAAGAGATACATTATTAATAAAATATATATTTATCTTATAACTAATTAATTCATGAAATACTATCTTATAATAAATAATTAATAATATTTATCTCGTATATGATTTATGTAAAAAATTATAATTAACGTATTTAAATTCTCTTCAAAAATTTATTTGAGAGATATTCAAGTAATGCACTATTAATGAAATACAAAATAATTTCTATTTTAACAAATTGTGAGAGAGAATATATAAATCTATAATATTAATATAATAATGTATAATGTGGGCGAGTAAATAGATATGTATTAGTATGATATGTATTGAAAAGATAATAAGTAGGTATAATAATTTAATATTATATAACAGAGAGAGAGTAAAAGAAAGTTGAAAGTGAAAGATAGAATGATGATGGAAGAAAGACAAAGATGAAGAGAGAAAAGATAAGATTGATTTTTGAAATTTGTGTGAAAGTGAAATGACATATTTGATCCTTAAAAAAGTGTGACAATTTGAAGAATGACATTTATTTTACAGGATTTTTTATAGTAGTTAGTAGTATTTTAATGGTCATAGCAGATAATAATATGTTAGGCGTAAATTGTATGACAAATTACATTGAAAATATGATATGAATAAAATTATTGTTTGAAATATGAGAATTGTTTTGAAAAGTATTATTGAATATTATTAACATTTCAAATATTTTTTAAACACTTATGATATATTTTAGTTTATAAATCATCTAAGAAGGTGATTTATTGTAACATTTATTTATATTTTATATATGTTGTATTTAAGAACTCGTCTTTCTTAAACTGTATTTAAAAACTCGATGTGTTTTTATATGAACAATAACATCAAGTTGTTATCGCCGCAAAGAGAAAGTAAATAATAAAGATAAAACTATGTGTGTTTAAATTTTCTATAGCTACACAATTACCACAAACATAAAGATAAAAAATTTTAAAGAATTGAAATTTCTCTCTTTAAATATAATAGTTCTATTATTGCTTCACTTTACAATTTTCTAGGAAATATTGGCCCAAACTACAAAATGCTTTGATTTACCTTCAAACACTTTAAAATCATCTTCAATTCATTTTACATAGCTTTGCATAAAATTTAAATATTTAGATAATTTTATAATTGAATTTTTAAATAGAAAGCAAAGCAAAGCAAACACTACTGCTATCTTATCTTATAACTTTTAATTTGCATCAAAGTACACCACATGGTTATAGCCTTAATTCCTCCATTGAAACATCTAATCCTTTAGAAACCTCCAAAAGCTCTATAAAAGATTAGTTGCAAAAAGAGCTTGCACCTACTTTGATTTAACATGGTTAACTAGAGTGAATTGTATTTAGAAGAGACCAATTCTCCAAAATGTTCCACAAAGTGACAAATAAAGGGGTTGCAGCTAAAAATAAAATTAAAGGCAACTCTAAAAAAACTACATGATAAATTATCATATTGTAAATTTTTTGGAACAAAAGAGATATTTTAATTACTGTGTCAATCGAGTTCAAAAACATTTAATAATTAATTTAATCTAAAAATAAAAAAAATCAGTCTTCAACTCTAAAACATATCTTTTAAGGTTTGCTTTATGCCCCAACAAGAAGCATGAAAAATTAAATGTGTACTTGAACTATAGTGTTTATAACATTTAGTATACCAATAGAATGTATAGGCTACTGGCTACAAGTGGAACTAGCAAAACAGCAATATAGCAAACCTATAGGAATTAGACAAGTATAGAGGATGTAGTAAGAGATGGAAGATGTGGTCAGTAAAGGGAACAAAATAGCAGCATACAACAGTACTGGATGCTCTCTGTACACTGCCAACACCAACCTTGTCTACTTCTCTCCTTCAAACGTCCCTTTTAAAGTCTGTGTAATAAAACATTTAAGGATTTTCTTTTGTGAAAATTGGTAAATCACTAGTTGATAATAGATATACTTAAAGTTAATTAGCTAATAAATTAGTTAATACCAGATAGAAAATATAAATCAGTAAAAATTCAAATATTGGATTTGAACTTATAACTGATAAAAATATAAAACGACATTAAAAAATATTTTTAATTAATATTTAAATTTTAAATAAGATAATAAAGATAAAAAAAATGATATTTTATAATTTGTAAACTTAAACATTATTTGAAGTAAATCTTAAAAAAATATTATAAACTCGTAAAAAAATGTTATTAGTTCGGGAGTGAAAGTTATTACCAACCCAATGTACTTTAATTATACAAAGTTATACATTATAAATTATCCATAATAAATATTAAGTGATTTGACTTTAACAAAAGAGAGTCTAAGTGTACATTATAAATTATCCATAGTAAACATGTATAATTCTTCGTGCCTCATCAATCTATCTTATTTTTTTTGATAAACTTTAATTAATAATCAAGTAATTAATTACAATAAACAAGTCATTTCATGTGTTGTCCTTTTGGGATGAAGTACACCGCTGTGCATACATTAATGGCCCCCTACACTACCCATTGCTTAAAAAACAAATAGGGAAAAATTTATACAAGTCCTTTAATAATTTTGTTCAGCTATAAGTAGAAAGCTTAGTTATTGAACTCTAAGATCCAAAATACTTATTTTTTCAACTAGGGAATCATACAAGTACCAATAAAGTAGAAACAACTTTAATCCTTAAGCTCAATCAGAAGAATGGGGAAAAAACAGAGAGGTAAATATAACATAAGAAAGGGAAATTCAAAATCAAAGGTTGTTGTTTAATAATTAATGAACTGATGATAATCATTAATGTTTCAGTCATGAAAACATCCTCTTCACTTATGCAGGAATGTGAAATTTCTTTTGCTCTTATGCCGATGTTAAGACGCATAAGAAAACACACTCATGCCAAAGAATTGGGTACACAGCGGAATGAGTTAAATTCTCATATTACAAATTATGGTTTAAATCTTTGTTAACGGAGTGTCTACATTTAGTGCTCGAGAGTGTATTCAAGATTAGCTCAATTGAAGGAACAGAAAACTAAAAACACTATCAATAAATGAATTAGCATAACTAAATTATAAAATAATTCTTAAAATTGTGATTATATCAATTCTTTTGAAAAGATTAATTTAACTTTTTTTTTTACTAAAAACATAATCATTCATTCAAATTGGTAAAATTTACATCGATCGATATCAATATAATTCAAATTCACTAAAACTGAAAAGGATGAATATGCGAACAACCACCCAACATTCGAATTAATAGCATAGAACAACAAAATATCTATAAAATGTGGCAAAACCTATATATATCACAAAATTAAAGTATATGGAATATTCATGTATCCAGAGCTGAAATGTTGATTATACTAAAGTCATTGATTGTATTTGCATTTGATTGAAGTTGATTTACCAATCTAAATCAAATAAACACTCCGACGAGACAGAAAACCAACACGCCACACTAAGATAATTAACAAAACAATTAATATATGTGAAAATCACTTATTTAAATAAAGATAAAAAATCAAAGAAAATGGTAATTTCAAGCCAAAGTGGCTTTAAACCATTAATGGAAGAAGAGAAATAAAAATAAAAATAAAAAATAGAGGTTGCGCTAGGTTAACATCTTGTGTTGTAACTAAAGCTTTTATTTTTTTGTTTTACTAAAATATTTATTTTAATGTATTCGTTAGATTAATTTGGTTATCAATTTGTTTTAATAGAAAATTATCTTGGATAAAATATTTCAATCCAAGAATATATCATTTTGCAATTTTATTAATTTTGGAAAATAAGATAGCTACAATCAAACTAGGTTTGATAAAACTCTTTATTACAATTTAAAATAAATTTTGATCAAATTTATTAATCGATAAATATCACTCTTATTGAATATATCCAATCATAAAATAATTTATATTTAACTCAATTTTAATCAAAATAAATTATAATAAACTTAATTATATTAAAATTGATTCTCCTCACGGCTGCACAAAATACATACTACATTGGTTATTGCCTCTATATTATTTATTATTAACTTAATCTATCTCAAATTTCTATGCATATGATATCATATATTGCACCCTGATTTTAAGAGATAAAAGAATACCCTTCTATCTCATTTGAATCCAGTGACGTTTGTTTTCTACATTTGAGTGTGACATAATGAAGAAAGTACAAGTGTGAAGACTCTTATAACTATGAATATACTCAATCTATTACATGATTTTAACTGTCGTGATCAACCATTTAGCTGCTTGTCTTGTTGTAGCTTTATTGATAGAATAGAATACCTTTCTGGGAACCAGGAAAGACCCATAATATAGTAGTAGTACATGTAAAAGAAAAAGTGATCATATTTCATGCACAATTCTTAAGGACTAATTAATGCCCAAAAGTATGAGTCGATTATTTCTTGTGATTTTTTTAAAATATTTAAAATATGTTTCATTTTTAATTTCATATAAGAATATGAAAGACTTTTTACACAATGTTTGAATACTTTAAAATGAATAAACCAAAATGAAATGAAGCGAAATAAAATTTGTACTCCATCGATTGAACATTTTATGACAGAACCGAATAACATTGTTATTCTATTGTTTAAAAATTAAATGACTCAGAATGAATTATAATAATTTATTCCTTTTTTAATCTTAATTTTAAAAAGACTATAACGTAGAATTGAAATATTTTCTAGCTTATATCATAACACCGTTTATATCAAAACACCATAACAAAGTGAACCAAAGTGATGTAGATAAGATGAATTAATGTTTGCAAGGAAAAAATATATTTTCAAAAATAATAAAACCATACTTTTCGTATTTTTTTTGTTTTTGAAGATACAATCAATTGTTCAATTTATAAAATTATTGGACCCGTTTGTTTAAGATTTTAAAAAAGTGATTTTTACTTTATTTAAAAAAATGATTTTTATGAAAATTTACTAAAAAATAATAGAAATTTTTTAAATTCATTTGTTACCAATTAAAAAAAGTAATTTTTACTCTCAACTAAGTCAGAATATGCATAAAGGTATATTCTCTTGATAATGGAGTGATGGACTTCGTGGTGGACTAATATGGAAGTTATCATCAACTTATCCGACAATGCAGTATTAGACTATAACTTGGTACTTATGGTAATAATCTATATTAGTGTTGTTAGTCATAATCTTATATGATGTGAGTTAGTGCATTTAGAACTGTTGGAACCAAGAGTTTTGATGTTAACAAAAGTATTTTATCAGAAAAATATATTTGACTTCAAAGAGTATGAAGAAGATTTGATCAAAAATTGAAGAAGATTTGAAAAAGATTTGATTAAAATTTGATCCAAATTTGAAGAAGATTTGATCAAAATTTGAAAAAAGATTTCATCAAAATTTATCTACAACAAAAAAAAAGAACATAATCAATTTGAAGAATTTACAAATGCAATCTAAACAAAATACAATTCAGAATTAAACAAGGACCAAATTGAAGCCCAAATTTCAACTATAAATAAATACTCAAGGCTGAAGAAGAAAAGTATCGAAAATCAGAAGAGAGTAGAAGAACTCAAGCTCAAATTCCAAATTCATCTTAGAGTTCAAAGAGAGAAACACTTGTTCGAAGGAGAAATATTTTCTGAGTGTTCTTTTCTTAGAGTGTGAGAGTTATTATTATTATTATCAGCTTTGTTAGAAGCAACTACTCAAGTTCCAATATTTTGTAAGTTCCTTCTTCAATCTGAGGTTGTCAGGTTGTTAGGAGAAGACTTGGCTTGTAGGGTCAAGGTGGTGTTGTTTCTCAAAAGTCTAGGGTTGTCAGACTGTTTGGGAAGACTGACTTGGAGAGTTAGATGTTTTGTAATTCAAAGTATTTGAATTAGTGGATAAAAGCCTTCTGAATGAGGGGACTATATGTAGCCAAGTTAGTGGTGAACCAGGATAAATCTATGTATCCAAATATTTATGATTTCATTATTCGCTGCCTCTGAATCTGATTGCTTCTTATCCAATACCGGCTATCATCAATTCAGCAAAAAATTTTCAACTTTGACAAACACAATTCAACCCCCTTCTCGTGTTTGCACCTTCAAGAACATGGGAAATGTACTTGTGTAGATTTCTTAGTTATTTTAAGTCTATAAATATTCATTTTAAAGACTATTTTGAACACACAATCAATCAAATAAGTCTTTACTTATCTTTATTGTTTTTCTTTATCGCTTTCATTTATTTATCATGAAACCTAAGATAATAGTTCAACCTTCAACATTAAACGCTCTTTAGAGTAGTCAGAAACCTGTAGTTGAGAAACAAAGTTAATTTCTTAGCATCATCGCTTGATAAAAAAGGATCATTGTCATAAATGAAATTAACTTACATATCATCTCTTTCAAATGATCAAACGACGAATCAATCTAACAAAAGGTTAATCAAAAGCATCGATTTTTGATAGAGTAAATGTGTCCTCAAGTACTAGTGTATTTTTTGTGAATAGGAAAAATTATTTAATTTGTTTTGTCAAATTATTTTGTTAAACATGCATAGTCATTTAATGTAAATATTAATAGTTGCCTCAATGATATAGACCTGTGACCCAAACTACTCTAGGTTCAAGTTTGATGTGGATCAAGCGTACATGAAGGCTAATGAGGTTCAAGAACTAGGAGTAGAAGAACCATTGACTATAGGGAAGGCTAGAATGCTAAAGGAACAATTGTAGAAACAAATTGTTAATTTTCTTAGTCTTAAGATCTATGACAAGATTGATCCACATCATATCAATCTCTTGATCATAGAAATACCTTATGACTTATTTTTAATTTTGAGATGAAATAATCATACCTTTTAATTAGAAATTATGTTGACTTGTGTGTGCCTAAATATTTGGTAGCTTAAGCAAAATGTCATTGGTTGTGTGTAACCTATTAACCATGTCAATTTGTGTTAGGTTATATATACCTTTTCATTGTAAGACATGTGGGTAACTTTTGAAGGAAAGAAAATACTTTGTGTGAGATTAGAGAAATGTTATCTAGGGTTCTTCTTTGAACCAAACTTGGATCTTATCAAGAGCTTCTTACTCTTGTGGTGATTCTACGTTGATCTTACTATTCCCTCGTGGAGTACGGCGATTTCTACCATTTCCTTCATTCTCCACATTTTCTTGTTTGTTTCTCCATTTTATTTGGTACTTTGTTTGAAAATATCACTTGGTTAGGTTCTTCAATTCATATGGAAACAATCAAATCCATATCAAAGTTAGACAACTACAACTTTTTTTAAATACATAATGTTGATGTGTTTTTAGAAGCGTATTAGTTAAAATGTCATGTTACATACCATCTAAAAAATCTTTTTAAGCTTGAAGCTAACACTTTTAAGTAAATATAAATTATGACCAACATAGTGTAACACTATTGACAGATAAATAGATCTTTTAAGTAGGTGGTCATATGTTCAACCTCTAGTCAGTGCATATGAAATAATATTTGTTGGAAGAAGTCAATATCTTAAATTGATCTTTCGATATGGTGGCGAGGCAGTAGGAGGGAGGTTGAGGAAGGTGGCAATGCTAGGGTTTTGGTTGGAGGAGAAGAACTTCTCATTTGAGAAGAGAGAACGGTGAGTAAATATTAAATTGTGGAGTGATTGATGTGTTTGTGTGTATAGGAAAGGAGGTCGAGGAAGGTGGCAATGCTAGGGTTTTGGTTGGAGGAGAAGAACTTCTCATTTGAGAAGAGAGAACGGTGAGTAAATATTAAAGTGTGGAGTGACTGATGTGTTTGTGTGTATAGGAAAGGAGGGAGGAAAAGATAAATAACTTTTAGTTTAAGACTTCATTTTCATTCACTACTAGTTTGGTCACTAAATCAATAGCTAAGAATTTTTTATTAAAATTTTATTTAAAAAATGATTTTTTCAATTGTTGAAACATGAGTCTCTAAATTAATCGGTAAATATTATGTTACTGATTTAGACATCAAATTTATCCTTGATTAATGATTTCAAGTATTAAATATCTAAAATGGTCTCTATAATAATTGAATTATTTTAGTTTCTAAATTGATACTAAATAACATATTTTTATTATTGAAATAATGAGAACGTATTGTGTGAACACAATTTACATATAAAGTTTAAGTCCACTCACACAAAATAAAAAAATAAAAAACTAGTAGATAAAATAATTAAATAATATATATTTTTAAAATAATTAAATAATATGTATTTTTACTATATGCGCTTAGATAATTTTTATTTAAGGTTGCAAGTCCGTATTTCTCTAAAATAATAGTAAGTAAAAAAGTATACTAATACTTCATTTTTACCTTTCAATCCTCGTTCAAACACTAGTTTGAGTGTCTGAAATGATTGCAAGTATATCCCAAATTCTTCAAGCAAAATTCTGTCAAATCTTTTAACATATTGGAATATGAAATATTTGTTATTGTTTTAAAATTCATTTCATTATTTTTCTACTTTTTTTTATTGTGTTAGTACTAGCCTAAATTTTAAGGGAAAAATTCATACGCGTTTCTATTTTCTCAAAAAAAAAAAAAAGTTTTGACAAACTAGTGGGCAAATACAAACAACAAAATTAAACTCTAATAATTAGCGATAAGTAGGAAGTGTAGAAATTAATAGCAAGCTAGCTAGACATGGAACCACCGACCAATGTACTTGTATGGTTGTGAGGAAACGTGCAGCGCCGTAGAAAGCAGCCAACTCAAGCCGAGAGAGAAAGAGAGCTAGAGAGAGAAACACGTGATGAGTGGGGTGGCTGGATTCCCGTGAGACCAAACCAAACAAACACACCATGGGAACAATGTTTCCTCCAACATTACGTACCTTTCACGAGCTTCCCTCTCTTTTGTCTTCATTTACAACTTTCATTATCTATTTCTTCCAATATTCATAATATACATGCCAATTGTACCTGATGTTACTCTTCTTGTAATAGATTATAATGCAAAAATGCCAGATATTACGCTCGACTATCTTGACTTGAATCAATTAATACTTAAAAATGACTTGAAATTTTAACGACGATTGAATATACCCTTAAATAAGTTATATAACTTTTTTCTTAGTCTTTATGATTGAAACGACTCAAATGATGTCAAATAGATAAAAATAACAGAAAATAAATGTGCTCTTGAAAATTCAACTCGTAGAATCGACACTAATGTACATCTATCTCAAACATAAAGACAAAAAGAACTGTTAACTTATACTTCTAAAAAGTGTCGTTGATCTTATATATTAGGATTTCGAGTCGTTTTTATGATGAAATTTTAATACCAATCATATATAAATACAAGTTATAACAAGATGTACATTTAAGATTCGAGAGATAATTGACTCAAAGAGTAAGTAGGAGTGATAAACTACTCTTATTGCCTTTAGGGTTCTCAACAATTGACATTAATATCCATTAATAATAAATAATAATTAATTATTGTCAATATATAATTGATTAATTAAATAATTAATTTAATATTTTAAATATTGGTCGAGTGGATCAGCTATTAAAGGGATACTTTAGAATTTGGAATTCAAGATAAGACAGTTCAATTTTAATTCTGTAAAATATATTAAATAAAAAATTTGTCTTAAGATTTTAACCGTTCAATCAAAATTGCACGATTTCAAGATGCTGACTACAACCAAATTGACAGCACATAATTCAAATTCGAACACATGGTGTCGATGTTCCAACAAATTGTGCTATGTGCAGAACAATCTTCACTTATTTTTTCTCTGTCATGACAGTCTTCGTTGTTGGTAAAACTGCAATCTTGATCACATTATGCAGGTTTTAAATGAGCATGACGCGTCGATCATGGCAATGATTATTTAGAGTTTGTGGCAATAAAGAAACAATGTTGTCTGGAACAATTGCACTGATACTGCAGTACAAGTATAGAGTTGTGCTATCACTGTGCTTGAGGAATGTAGAATGGCTTAGGATCGGCTGAATGGATGGACCCTTAACAAGTGTATCAAATCATTTAAGTAATAATAATGATAAGTAAAATGGTTTTTACGAAAATTGTATTAACTTAATCATATAATAAAATAAATAACACTTAAGTAATTAAAAGGTTTATAAGTAGGTAGATATTTCAAACAAATGTAAAATTAAATAGAAAAAATTCAAAAAGGGAAAATGATAAGGGAATTCAAATCACCTTATTTTTATTATGTAATTTTTTATTCACTATTTTAACAATCTAACTTATTTGATTACGTCAAATTAACAAATTAGACTAAGAATAATTCATTGGCTCAAAATCCCTTTTTTTATAACAACGAACCCTAATTCCGTAGATGATGCTTGTTGCTCAAAGTATGTATGAACGTTAATTTCTTAGACACATGTTAATATTTTATAATTCCTATAATAATATGAAAATATGAACATAAATTTTGGTTCCAGCTATTATAGTCTAATAATACATAGGTTCAATTCTATATATGGTGATCAAACACAGAAAACATTAAGAACGAAAATATATGAATAATCCAATACTTTATAATTGCATAAATAATATATAAAAACTAAAACTACATATATTCAAATAGGTTCATGTATTCTCTAATCAATGGAAAAATTAGTTCCTCATTAATAACATAGTAACAATGAAGATTAATAACATAGTAACAATGAAGAAGATGAAATTACACATAAGAAAGATGAAATAAATCTTTACTTCTTGCTTCAAAAAGTGAAATATTCAATTTTCCTACCCTCTAAGATGTGCTCAATATGATCTCCAATGCCTCATAGGCAGAACCCTTGCTAAATATGAGTTTTTAGCTTAAAAAAGGCTTATAGAAGTGTGCTAGCACATTGCTACGATTCTGAACGCATTATTTTGCTCTGGATAGAAAATTGTGCCACCAAATTCACTATAGAGCATGACTGGGCGCAATGCTTTGCAATGTTAAATAAACATATTTGTTCTTCCAAAATTATTCTCCCTCTGATTTGACTTGCACTTTTCACGCTTTAACGGTCTAAATTAGGTTTTGGTATCTGTATGAAAGATGTAACTATGAATGTTCGCTTTCATTTGCAACTAATTTGACTCCATTTGGACCTTTGCAACTCCAAATATGATTAAAATAATGCACATAAGTCATGTTTTTTCACCAAAATTCAACATTGTGCTAAATCAATGAAACAAAACAAAACTATACAAAATAGCTGGTTAATCATAAAAATGAAAGCATAAACACATTTTATCAAGGTTCATTTATTCAAAATAACTCTAATATAAACATTAAACTGAAAAAAATAAGCTAAACAATTGACTCAAAATGATTCTAAAATAATGACTAGTGAAAGTTCATCAAATAGCAGTAGCTGCTTATGCAGATTCAGACACTCGACCCAATTGTAGTAAGTGGCAAAAACTAGTCTATGGTCACTTCAAGTATAACGTCGACGCCTCTTTTTCTTCAGCCCATAATTGTGTCAGTATCGGCATGTGTATTCGAGATTACAGTGAAAATTATGTTATAGTTAAATTAGAATAGTTCTCCCCTTTACACTTGGTTATTGTAGGAGAAGCGATCAACCTTTTAAGTGCCCTGTGGTGGGTAAATAATCATCAACTTTTAGTGGTGGACTTTGAGCTAGACACAAAATGTGTTGTAGATAAGTTACATTTGAATAAAAATGATGGTTCTCGCTTTTATATACTTCATTATATCTCTTTATATCACATTACCAATATATCACATCAATCATATCATTTTTTTTATCTCTTGTTCTTTCAAAGTGTATACACTTTAAGAAGTGTTCAAGAAACATTTTTCTATTAAAAACAACTAAATTTTTTATGATTAAAATTAATATATTTAGGAGTGTTTGACCGAAAACCTATAGACATTTTTTAATGAAACAAAATAATACTTTACGGTCCACATCGTATGATACTCAATTTTATTTTGCTAAAACAAAATAATTTTTTTTGCTTATTTTTTTTTAAAAGTAATTATGAAATGATATTTTTAACACAAATACAAATTTATCTCATTAATTATTTAAAATACTTTATTAACCACTCAAATAAAAACTATTAACCACTTATCTAATTTTAATTCGTTAATCCCTTAAGAGTGCTTCTTTAACTATTGGAAAAAAATAATCAAATACCGATAAAATAAAGGAAAAACAGAGTAACTCACTAATGATTGCTTGCTTATTTAATCAATGATAGCAGTATAATAAATTTATAGGGCAACAAAAGGATGCAATGAATGGTAAAATGAGCTCTAGTATAATCAACGTGAGTTGGATTAAGTAGAATGCATTAGACTCTTTATAATATGGTGAACCGAGTTTGAATTTTGACTGAAAAATGTACCTACATTTTATGTCCGACAACTAGAGAATTATATTTTGTGAAAAATGTTACAACACATATACTTCTCTCAAACCTATCACAATACTCTAACACGAATATTATAAGAGAAAATAACATAATCAGATACAAACTTAAAGTAATATGAAATTTTTTTGAATTCTCAATTTCAACCAAACCTAACACCTATGTAAAAAAATAAAGAGCTCTTGTGTAGCCTAACTAAAACACTTACGATTTGGAGAACGTTGCATTGGAGGAAGAATCATGTTATTGCACTAACACCATCTTCACAATATGCACCACATCTTGAGCAATTTGAACACTGGCTTACATTAGATTCTTTTATTGTCAAACACTCAGGGCCGTCTCAAATATTTTAAAGATATTGTTTTAATCATAAAAGTTGATCCCTAATAAAAAATACACTAACAATTAAATAAAAATATTTCTTTATTTAAATTGTAAATAACATTAATAATATAAAAAAAAAAATTTGTAAATAACATCAATAACATTGAAAATTGAATTCTATTCTTTTTCTTTTTTCGTCAAAAAATTCGAACCCTTTTTTTGTTCATAAAATATGTTTCTAGTTCTTAATTCTTAGCCTCTTTTTATTTTTGGGGCTATAGTACATTTGTAATTTTAGTAGTTTTTTTGGGTTCCTATAGTTCTCATAAAAAAAAAAATTTGGACTCTGTGCAGCTGGTCTGCCTACACAAGCCCATGAGTGCCCATGTAAACACCCCTTCGCATGCTAAAGTAACAATGCCTTTGTTAGGAAATCAATTACTTGGTCTTTGTCATCATATTTTTACCATTCTCATTAGTATGGATTTTTCAATTAAAAATGACTTTATCTCTAACACATTTTATATTTCATAATATCGCAAGTTAATGTGCTTTGACTTTGTATAAAAATTTGGATTCTTGCTAGATGGATTGACTATCACATAATTAATATCACAAACGTCTCTTACTCAAGACCTAAATCTAGTAGAAATTTCTTCATCTATAAAAGTTATTTAGAAGCTTTAGTTGATGAAACGTATTCAATCTCAATAGTAAATAAAACAAAACTTTTATAACTTTGATTGTCAAGACAATCCCCTTGCAAAAGTCAGCATATAGCCAAAAATAGATTTACTATAACTAGAAGTGCCTCGAAGGTACTTGAGAATCCACTTCACTGTTTGCCAATGATCTTTACTAGAATTAGCAAAAGCCCAACTAGCGACTCCAACAATATGAGCAATATCTAGCTTTGTGCATACCATAACATACATCACACTACTAACCACAAAGGTATAAGGAATATTCTTCATCTATTATATGACATTAATCTTGATACACCTCAATAATATATCAAATGATTTTAAATTTATGTAAAAATTCATATATATGATCTACACAATATAATCTTTCAATTCAACAGTCAAATTTGTAAAATATGTATTGAGTAAAATATTATTGAGCGGTGTAACATTGGTGGAATATTACATCGGTGTAGTTTGATCCTTCCTCTTTGTATTTTATTAGATTTTAATTTTATATATTTTAAAATATTTTATAAAGGTAACTAAGTAAGTTTTTGTTGTTGTCTTATTTAATTGGTTTCTAATTCAACTCATATTCAAGATAAAACTTATAACTAGAGCGACATAATATGACAGTGTTCATGAAAAATTTATTATATCATATTGGTTAATCAAACACTAGACCGAGACATAATAGCTATATCATATCCATCAAACGAATCCTTAGGGTTTATTTTTTTAAAATGGAAATTTTAATTTTTGAATTTTTGATTTTTTCTTCTCATGAGTTTTAGGAATAAGAAGACAAATATGATGATGAAAATGAATAAAATGATGATGAAGGGGACAATGTAGGCAATGAAGATGATAGATTTGTTCATTTTTACCTTTTTTTTTAAAATCCTTTAAAAAATTTATTAAAATATAGTATGGTGTGGTTTGACACATCAACATGGTTTAAAAAAAAATTAATTTGTGCATGTTTAAAAACATAAAGATCATGTATGGAGAAAAATTAAAAGAACTAAATAAGATAAAAGATTAAAGATATAATTTTATCTTGATTAAATTATGAGAAAAAGGACTATGCATTGACAATGTAAATCAATTTTATAAATAAGGACCATTGATTTTATAATCACACTATGTGATTATAAAATAATTAGTTTAAATATTTTTGATTAATTACACATTATTTCTAATATTAGAAAGTTAATATAATCAAGCATCTCCTGATGAATGACAAAGGACAAACTTTCCAAAACAATCAACCTTTTAATGTATAGATTGTATAATTTGAAATAATAACTTTAATAAATTTGACCATTTTGATGATTAACAAAGTCTACCTTAATAATTCAAAAGTTGAATTTAGAAAACAATTTTTAATTAACACAGCCTTGCTACATATGTTGTGACTTTGAAAAGTAATTCATTTGAAACTACAGCATTGAGGGCGATTTTGAGCTGGTTTCAAAATGAAAAGTATAGATTATTCCGAGGTTTATACCATGCACCTCCACACCTAAACCTCCCACCCTCCATTTTTTTTAAATTCCTAAAATATCCTTTTTATCAATTATAAATTTATTTTTAAAAAATTAACAATCACTTTTTAAGTTTGAAACTTTATGATTTTATTGTATAAGTCGAATCTTTCAAATTGTCGAAGGTACGTTTGTGAAAATTTCGAAAATTTCTGAGATGTTGAAACATTCGAACTGAAAATTTGTGTGATTTCGTCAACAATTTAGAAACTGTCGTTGAAACTGAAACCTGCGAAACCTTTCGAAGGTTTCACTTGGAAGGAAAGTTTCGAATATACTTCGGAAGTTTCACATTTGGGCAAAGTTCCGAAAATCATTCGGAAGTTTCACTTTGGCCAAACTTTCGAAGAGCTTTCGGAAGTTTCAATTTACCAAAGTTTCAAAACTAATTCGAAAGTTTCATTTCAAAATAAAACTTTCGAAGCTTTTATTTTGAATAATTTTTATTTTATTTTTTAAATATGTATTATTATTATTATTATTAATTAAATAGAGTAAACTTTTTAGAATCAGGTATGAGTAGAGTTGAGGTTCCTACTACAACGGCGACTATAGATTATATGGATAAATTTATCACTGATCAGATATTTTTACCGATAATTAAATTTAGAACTGATAAATTTAATGTATTAACATATAGTAATGTTTTATTTAAAATATTTATTTTATTCTGAAATATTTATTTGAAATATATGTTTTGTAGATATTTCCTTCTCGAGAAGCTGTATTTGAATGGGCAAAAAAAATTAGAATGCAAAATGGAATTTTAATTGTTACCATTCGATCAGATAAAGCAACTGGGATGCGAAAGAGGCAGAAGGTATAAATCAAAATCAAAATCAACAGTAACTTGTTCTCACAAGGAAAACTGTCCGTTTAAACTCAGATGTATACGATCGAGTTTGGATGAAGGATGGAAAATTAGTGTTCGTTGTGGAACACAATCACGATTTAGCCAATACTTTAGACGGTCATTCATATTTGGGGCGTCTAAATGAAGAGGAGAAAAAATTTGTCAATGACATGACAAAGTATAAGCTTGCACCAAGGTTCATTTTGAATGCTTTGAAAGAGAAAAATAAAGATAATGTCACAATTTCCACTCAAATATATAAAGCAAGAAGTACTTATCGATCATCTTTAAGAGGTTCGTACACAGAAGTGCAACATCTGTTGAAGTTAATACAAAATGAAAATTATGTGCACTGGACAAGAAGACGGGATAATTCAGATGTTCTAAGAGACATATTTTGGACGCATCCTGATTGTATAAAGCTGTTGAACACGTTTCATTTTGTTTTGATATGTGATAGCACATACAAAACAAATAGATATCGGTTACCGTTGCTTGAAGTTGTCGGTGTGACATCTACTGGTTTGACATTTTCGGTTGCATTTGCCTATTTAGAACAAGAGCGACAAGATAACTTCATATGGGCATTTCAAAAGGTAAGACAACTGTTAGTATCTGAAAATTTAATTTCTAAAGTTATTGTGACGGATAGAGATCTTGCCATGATGAATGCTATTGGTGTTGTATTTCCTACTTCAATTCATTTGTTGTGTCGTTTTCATATTGAAAAAAATGTTGGGGCAAGATGCAAACAATATGTGAGTAAGGATAGACAAGATGAAGTAATGGATTTATGGAAAAAAAATTGTATTTTCGGCTAGTGTGGAGGAATATGATCATCACTTGCAACACTTTGAGCTAGTGTGTGCCAATATTATTCTTTTTGTTGATTATGTTAAAGATTCATGGTTAACACCTTACAAAGAAAGATTTGTCATGGCTTGGACAACAGAGTGATGCATTTAGGGAACACAACGACCAACAGGTATTTTTAAATAATGATTTGTATTGTTTTAGAAAAATGATTTAGTGGTTTATGTAATTTGTTTTAATTTGTGTTATTTAATTTATTTGTAGAGCGGAGTCTGCTCATTGGAGATTGAAAAACATGTTGCAGACTAGTAAGGGAGACTTGTGTAAAAGTTGGGATGCTGTGAATATGATGTTGAAGAACCAATTGTGTAGCCTCAAATCAACTTTTCATAAATCTATTCTCGATGTGGAGCATGGGTATAATTCACCATTCTATCAGAGATTACATCATTGTGTGGCAAGAAAATGTTTTGAAATTATTGACAAACAATTGAAGAGGGTGAAGATTGTAGGTACTGACAAAACAAAATGTGGTTGCTCAATCAGAACAACTCATGGATTACCATGTGCTTGTGAGTTGGCAAAATTGCAGATGTCTGGTAATGTTATTCCCTTAGATAGCATTCATATTTTTTGGAGGAAATTAAGCATTGAGCAAGAATTGGAGGATGAAGAATCTTTATGAGATTATGATTTTTCAGAAGAGTTGGAAGAAATGAAGGCATACATGAAGAAACAAGATATTGTTGGTCAAAGGATATTCAGAGCAAAGGTGCGTGAACTTGTATTTCCACAAACAACAACAATGGTTCCACCACCTGATAAAGTGAAAACCAAAGGAGGTACTAAAAGGAGAAAAGAATTTGATAGTCCTCGTGATCCATCATATTGGGAGTATGTCGATGCATCTCATGGATCTCCAAATCAATCATCACAGCGTTCTGCGAGGCAATCATCACAGCGTCCTGCAAGTCAATCATCACAACGTTCTGCAAGTCAATCATCATAGCATCCTGCAAGTCAATCATCACAGGGTCCTGCAAGGCAATTATCTAAGATACATTTTCCTACATTCATTCATCCGTATATCGAGGACATAATAGATGTTGAGCCTGATGGAAATTGTGGGTATCGTGCCGTTGGAGCTTTGTTAGGTTGGACAGAAGAATCTTGGCCTTTAGTTCGAATACAATTGGAGAAAGAGATTAATTTACAAAAAGACCTTTATTCCAAAGTTTTCGATGACAACGTTGAAACCGTGCAGAAGTCGTTGATGATTTCTAGATTGGGTGCTCAAGGAAAAGATAAGTGGATGACTATACCAGATTTAGGTTACGTGATTGCAACAAGATATAATGTCATATTGGTATCGTTGTCGCGTAATCTGAATATGACATTCTTTCCGCTGAATAAAGGACCATCGAAAGATTATTCTCTTAATCATTTAATAGCAATTGGATTCATCAATGAAAGTCATTGGGTATAGGTAAGTTTTATGATCTATAGTAATGTTTAATAATAATATTTGCTTGTTTAGATACATTAATGTTTTCTATTTTATTTTTCAGATCAAATTGAAGTATGATTGCCCGTTGCCACCTACCTCCAAAAATGGAAAGACTTTTGTAGTGATTGTGCAAAGACATGGCAAATAGCTTATGTAGAACATATTAAGCATTGGGAACACATTGATCCATCATTTGACAAATCATCTTGTATTTCATTAAGTCAAGATTAGATTATATGTTTAAACTTTTAGACATTTAGTTATTACAAAGATTTATGTTTGAACTTTTAGACATTATAATTTACTTATGGTTATGTGGTAATAAGTTGAACTTTAATCATTTACTTATACGAAATAGATATAAAAAAATAGATATTAATATAAAAATATATTTATACAATTTAATGGCTACACATAATAACTAATCGTCTCCTGGGAAGAGTCTGCTTAACTCAGTGAATATATTATGAGCTTCACCAAATGGAGTTACACACAGTAATCCCCTACGTATAAGCTCAGATGCTAGCCGATCTCGTTCCGATGATGGACCAACACATGCAGATGATGATGGAATCTGGGGATCGTGTGCAGCAGTAGGTGACCTGGAAAGTGGAGCAACAAAAGGTGTACTGGAAGGAGGTGGAGGGAGGATAAGAGGATGTGAAATATTAAGGTACCATGCAAAATAGTCTGCAGTGACTTCTCCCGAAAATGTCGCCAGAGGAGATAGACTCCGGAATGTAGCTATACATGATCTAACATTATTCTGTCACTCCCATTCTATACTCCTAGACATCCGAGGAACGTCACGGGGAATGCACTGAATACGACCAAACTGTCGAAGACATCGCTCTGGAAAATATGGAACTGAAACTTCTGCCCATCGAAGGTATCCGGAGAACATCGAAGACGAGACAAAAAGATGATTAGCTCGATCATCATCATATGGTGTAAACAATACATCATTGAGCAACATAGAGTCAAGTCTCCGCCTGTATGTCATCAGTCCACCTTCAACTGCGTGTTTTGCAGTCCACCTATATGCTCTTGGAAGATGTGCAAGAACCGTTCCACTATCACCGTGTTTATAGATCCTAGGAAAGTGCTCGTAAATCCAGCACTGCACCAAATAACACAAAAAACAAAACAACTAAATAATCAAATAAATATATACATAACACAACTGAATAATTAAATAAATAAATAACACAACTAAATAAATAAATAAATAAATAAATTCAAATACCTGTAATAGGGTCATGTAACCCCCCAGCTGTCTAGTGTGATGAACGGCTCCATCTCCAAGGTTGTCGTATAGCACAACCAATGCAGCAGCACCCTATGAAAAATCCCAGCAACGATCTAAATCAGCAAACAAACTAACATATTTTGCTTCCACACGAGTGTGTGTTTTGTCAGCAAAAATGGTGCTACCAACTAAATGCAATAGATAAGTTCTGGCAGCACACTCATACATGTTAGCTTGAATTAAACGCTGATATAAATCGCGCAACCACTGCAACCGATACTATGCACACTTGTTGTAGTTGATCTCAGTAGCAGCTTCCTCCCAAGTGGCTCCTAGTAACTCATGTGCAGCCATCATAGCATTATTAGTATTCATGTTCAGTGGTGCATCAAAAAAATTACCTTGTGGTTTGATATGAAGGAGAGTGGCGACGTCGTCTAACGTGATGGTCATCTCTCCGAATGGCAAATGAAACGAGCTGGTCTCCCTATGCCACCTTTCCACAAAGGCGGATATCATACCAGCATCAGCCATCGTCAAGTAAGCGGAAGACAAATGTAACAGCCCAGATTCTCCTATCCAATGCTGTACAGCTTCTGGTATATGAACTTCCGCAAACCTTTTCAGTTCCAAACCATGGGTAATCACTTTCAACGAGCCACGATCCTACAAGTAATTAAATAAAGAACATATCAATAAATATTTATTCATAATTAATGAAATAATGTACCGAGTATAAAAAATAATTATACTTAGTTAAAAAATTAATTAATTAATTAACATTTACCTCTCATTCCCATATCTTACGCGCCACATGGTGTTCGTACTGTGTCAGCACAGATGTATCCATTGGTCCTCCAGGGAAACCAGACTGCTGATCCTCATCAGCACCAACCTCATGTTCAGCAGGCTCATACTCCATCTGTGCATGCTCATCTTCTTGAACATGCTCAGGCTCAGGGACATCCTGCTGAACTTCCTCGTGTCTACTACGGCGGCGGTTGGCTTCATTCTGTCGTTTGTTTGATGCTGTAGGCGGAATTCTATCCGCAATAGTGCGAATAATCTGTCCAAACACACCTCTAGTTCTAGGCACTGCAAAATTTAGTTAATGTTATATCAATATATCAATCTGAGAAATATAATCAACTACACAAAATATGGACTCTTACAAAAATCTGGAAAGTAGAATTTTGGAAAATCTGAGAAAATCTGGAAAATTTTCGAAAGTTTGGATGAACACCAAACTTTCGAAGCTTTAAAATCTGGCAAACCTTCGACAGTTTCCAACAAAACCAAAGTCCCGAAGTTCAAATTCTGGAAGATATGAGAAAATCTAGAAAATTTTCGAAAGTTTGGATGAACACCAAACTTTCGAAGCTTTAATATTTGGAAAACCTTCGAAAGTTTCCACGAAAACCAAAGTTCCGAAGTTCATATTCTGGAAAATCTGAGAAAATCTGGAAAAGTTTCGAAAGTTTGGATGAACACCAAACTTTCGAAGCTTTAATATCTGGAAAACCTTCGAAAGTTTCCAAGAAAACCAAAGTTCCAAAGTTCATATTCTGGAAAATCTGGAAAATATTCGAAAGTTTAGATGAACACCAAACTTTCGAAGCTTTAATATCTGAAAAACCTTTGAAAGTTTCCAAGAAAACCAAAGTTCCGAAGTTCATATTCTGGAAAATCTGGAAAATATTCGAAAGTTTGGATGAACACCAAACTTTCAAAGCTTTAATATCTGGAAAACCTTCGAAAGTTTCCAAGAAAACCAAAGTTCCGAAGTTCATATTCTGGAAAATCTGGAAAACATTCGAAAGTTTGGATGAACACCAAACTTTCGAAGCTTTAATATCTGGAAAACAGAACTTCGAAAGTTTGTAAAGTTTCGAGAACATCAAAAAGTTTGAAATATACTTACTTTTCTGGGTTTCTGGAGATGGGAAATACTCGAATGTTGTTGGAAGATGGATTTCGAAGCTTTGAACTTTTCAAAGGTATCAGAGAATGCACTAAAGTTCCGAATATGAGGGGTGAAAAAATGAGGGGATTTTTGTTGATTTAGGGTTATAAGTTAACACTAGGGGTATTGTAGACATTTCACAACACATGGGGGGTGAGAGGTTTAGGTGTGGGGGTGCATGGTATAAACCTCGATTATTCCTAATATGATAGATTATTCACAAAACAATGCATTATGAAACTATACCATTGAAACTATAGCATTTTGAAAAGTAAGCGACATGATATGAATAATCTCTGATATTATGTGTCAATGTATTGTTTTGTGAACTAACAAGATATAATAAATTAATCTAGAACATTATCATATTTTTCTTTTTTAGTTCTAATTCTTATCATGAATATGACTTAGATAGAAATCAGCTGGATATGATAATAACAATAATTTACTGTATTACCTTTATAAAATATAATTTAAATAAAAAATAATATAATTTGATATTAAACTCAAAAATAAAATATAAATAATTAATTTCAAAAAGTATGCATGATTTTAATACAATGCTAGTTTTGTCATTTTATATAATCTAACAATTTATTACTTAAAATTATAAAAGTATGAAAGTTAATTGAAATTTTTGACATAACTATAATTTGGTTATATGAGCAGTTTTTCCATTTATAATATATATATATATATATATTATATAATTTATCTGACAAATAAAATAGAATAATTTTGTTATTCGTAGTTTTTTTTTAAAAAAAAATTTGAAATTATTTATTTAGTAGTGTCAATGAATTGTTTTAAATATTATTATTTTGTTATTTATTTAATTTTTTTAGTATTTTTGTTAATTAGAATATTTAAAAGTTAAAAGTATTATAAATTAGTTTGATAAAAAAAATTATATATTTGTTCACAAGAGTAATTTTGTTATTTAAATATAATAAATATTATATTAGATTATGATAAGATATATAACAAATACATGACGAAATAAAATAATAATATCATGTTTGTTATCATATACAAATTAAAAATTTAATATGATAATATTTATCTTGTCTGTGTCTTAATTTATTTTTATTTAATTATATATCATATTTTATTCCAATACAACCGTTAAAATGAAAGAGTTTACAGTTAACCGGTGGAACATGCCTACCATTTAAAAGCTATTCCTACTTATCGTTCTTAAAACAATACAATCATACTGTGCAAGGGTTAAAATAATCAGTTTCATAGAAAAATGCATGTTACACAATTTTCCGCTATTTTAATGTTCAAAACAACATCGCAAGCAACCGATTAAAAACTCAATATTAAAGTTGAAATCCTTAATTATTAACGGAGAATCACAATATCCTTAATTAAAAACTCAACTGTTACATAATTTACTCATTGATTTTGATATTATATAATTATGATTCACTAAATCGTAATAATATATATCTGGATCTATGATGGCAATTTTCTTGTAGTTTTTTGTTGAAATTATTTTCGCCTCCTTGCATTTTCTTTTCTTCTTGATGGTAAGGATTGGGAAAATAGCAATCACATTAAATTATGTTTTATTTAAAATCAATCTATTAATTACATGTATCACAATGATAAATTTTTAAAATAATTTAACAATCATCCACTGGATTCATGTAAGAACTTTAAGGATCATCATTAATTCATAAGTAGTATGGAACTAGTGCTAAATACAGCCAAATACGGGTAATGAATTTGCTAACATGAAATAAATTTTTATTTTTATTTTTTGTTTATCACAGATATTTAAATATATCTTAAAGTAATTTGTACTATTGGTGTAAAAAAATATTAATAAGTATATACAAATTTATTTTTAATAGAACTACATATGAAGTCCCATATAGATATAGTTGATTGACATGCAATCACATAGAGAAAAAAATTCACACTAAACATTCATAACCACATACATTATTATCGAGGAGACTTATAAAAATTAGACTAAATAGCACCCGTGGTCCCTTAACTTAATTTTAGTTAACGTTTTAGTCCTTTATTTTTTTTTTCCGATTTGGTCATTTATTTTAATTTTAAGTAACAATTTGATCCTTTATGTTTTAAAATGTCAACAATGTTATCCTTTTTTTTTACAAAAATTCAAAAAATACATCAAAATTTTCAACCAAAACCCATAAAATTATTTGTATTCTTCAATATAATACAAATTTTATCAAATTCGAAACTCAAATCTTCAAATAAATTCATATTTTCATTTCAAACAACATTAAATAAAGAATGAAAATATGAGTTTATTTGAAGATTTGAGTTACAAATTTGATGAAATTTGTATTATATTAAAGAATATAATTAATTTTATGGGTTTTAGTTGAAAATTTTGATGAGTTTTTTGAATTTTTGTAAAAGAAAAGGATAATATTGTTGACATTTTAAAACATAAAGGATCAAATTGTTACTTAAAATTAAAATAAAGGACCAAATCGGAAAAAAAAAAAGATAAATGACTAAAACGTTAACTGAAATTAAGTTAAGGAACCACGAGTGCTATTTAGCCTAAAAATTAAGTGTCCTTCAATTGATGGCATAATAACATAGATTTTTTTTTATTTAAAAAATAATATTAATTGATTCAAATAGTAAAATACATGGAAAACCCTACCCATTGTCATTCCTACCCATAATAAAATACATTGATTCAAATAGTAGTATACTATCCTACCCAAACCCTACCCACTGTCATTTCTACTTCGCCATATAGCCATGAAGTTTGCCAAACCTTTGGAAATTTTCTATCATTTACCCACACATTTATACTCCTACCTCTATGCAAACTATATATTTTTTTTACAAAAAAATAATTTGTTTCCCTACCTCATTAAATTCTATTTGAATTTATAAAAGCATAAAGTTTTTTAAAATACAAATGTGTTTAACAAAATTTAAACTTGCGTACCGGACTTAGAAAAAGTTTTCCGGAACACATTTATGTTTTGAAAATTTTTTTCAAATTTTCTTGACAACATTTATGTTCCATAAACTTAAAAAAAGTTTTCTGTAAAGTTAATGTATTTCAGAAAATTCAAAACTTGAGTTTTAGAATTTTTTTTTCAAGTCTTTCGAAATATAAATATGTTCAAAAAAACTTGAAAAATGTTTTTTGTAGAACAATTATATTTATGAAAATTCAAAATTTGTGTTCTCGAAATGTGTTTCAAAAAATTTAAATTTTTTTTCCATAATATAGATCTTGAAAATTCAAATTGTGTTTCAGAATTTTTTTTTTAATGTTTTCCGAACACATTTATTTTTCGGAAATTTTTTTTCAAGTTTTTTAGAACACAAATCTATACCAAAAAAATATAAGCTTAAATGCAATTTTAGTCCATTTATTTTAACTGATTCGTAATTTTAGTCTCTCTATTTCTAATTTCACAATTTTGATTCCCCTATTCTAACTGATTCGTAATTTTGGTCCCACTATTTGTAATTTCACAATTTTGGTCCCTCTATTTTTAATTTCGCAATTCTGACCCCTCTATTTCTTAAACTTGAGACATTTTGTAAATCTAATGGATAACATATTTTATGTAATAAAATCTAATGGATTACATTTAAAAAAATATATAATATTAAGAAAATATTAGATATTTTTTAAAAAATATTTTTATTATAAAAAATATTTAAAAAATATTTTTTAATTATTTTAAAACTAATTAATTTTAAAAATAATTTTATTTTTATTTTTTAAAAACTAATTTCAAAATTTATTATTTTAAAAATTGTTTTTGAAGAATTTTTCATTATTATTTTTATTACTAATAAATTTTGAATTCCGTTTTTAAAAAATAATAAATAAAACTATTTTTAGAATGAATTAGTTTTAAATTAATTAAAAACTATTTTTTAAATAGTTTTTATAATAAAAATTATTATTTTTAAATAAATATCTAATATTTTTTTAAATGTAATTCATTAGATTTTATTAAACAAAATATGTGACCTATTAGATTTATAAAATGTCTCAATTTTAAGAAATAGAGAGACCAAAATTGCGAAATTAAAAATAGAGAGACCAAAATTACGAATCAGTTAAAATAGGTGGATCAAAATTGCAAAATTAGAAATAGAGGGATTAAAATTATGAATTAGTTAAAATAGGAGAACCAAAATTGTGAAATTAGAAATAGATGAACCATAATTACGAATTAATTAAAATAGAATGACCAAAATTGTGAAATTAAAAATAGAAAGACTAAAATTACAGATCAGTTAAAATAGGGGGACTAAAACTGTATTTAAGCCAAAAATATAAAGTTTAAGTTTTTTTTTTGTTTTTTTAAAAAGAAAGTAAAATTGAAGTTTTATTAAAATATAGCGGTATAAGTATAATTGAGGGTATTAGTTTACAATAACTATTATTTTTAAATGATTACATTTAAAGAGACATAATTAGTTAATGTTAATTACATTTAAAGAGACATAATTAGTTAATATTAATGTATATGATAGTATTTATTGTTGGTCGTAGAAAAAGATATAAATAATTACGAGAATGATAGAGAAAACATTTTTAATGCATTAAAAAATGGTCTTATAATTAGTAAAAAAAAATAATCTTATAAAATGGAACAAAGAAATTTATCAAGAATGTCTTATATTTAAGGATGGAAGTAGTGTCATTTTCTTATTGATCAACTACTTTTGGGTGAGTGTTTGACAAACTATGTTTAAATGAATTTAATCAATTTTTAGTTATAACTAAATCTGTAAATAGGTTTAGGCTTTGTTTGGTAAGGTCAAAAAATGAGCTTCTAACCTATAAGTTCTGTTTGGTAACAGTCATTTATGGGTATATAATTTATAGTTTATAAGATTTTTTATAAGCTAATTCAAGTAGTTTATAAAGTTATAATTTATCATTATTTTTCTAATTTTACCCTTATTATTGTAAGAGTAAAGTTTAATAATTTAACATAATTGATTTATAAATAATTTACATAATTGATTTATAAATAATTTACATAATTCAAAATTTAAAATAATTTTAATAAATAATAATTTATATTAAATTATTTAAAATAATTTATTTATAATAATTTAAAATAAATAAACTAGCTAAATAAATAAATAAATAAAATATTTAATTAATAAATAATTAATTATAACTTTGAATTATTTATAAATGATTTAATTTTTAAATAATTAATATTTAAAGTAAATAATTTATTTATTTATTTTAATAAATAAAATAGATAAATAAATAAAAATATATCAAATTGATAAACTATAAATTAATAAAAAATGTTTTCAACATTTCTACTTTTAAAATATTTTAAGAATTAATTAATAAATTTATTTTTAACTAATAATTTCATTTTATGTCGTTTGACGTTTTTAAACTAATTAAACTGATAACTTTACCAAACATTCAATTAATCTAATAACTATTAGCTAATTATACCAAATAGAATCTTAAAGTAAAACTTAACATAAGTATATTATCCAAAGCAACACAGATTTTTTTTTTTAAATATAACTTTTATATTAGAGGCCAAATTAATTTTACCTATAAATTAAATAGTTTCATTTAAGTGGTTATGCTTATGCATTTTCATTTAAGGACAAATAACTTTGAAGTATTACATTTCTATTATGTAACTATAAGGTGTTCTACTAAGTTTTAGATTTCTATTATGTAACTATAAGGTGTTCTATTATGTAACTATAAGGTGTTCTACTTTGAAGTATTACATTTCGTTGTTTGGATTGCTAAAATGAGGATGAAATGGGGTGGGATATAGTGGAATCCATTTCATTCTATTTCATAACTTATACTTATTTTTCTTCCCTCTTCTATTTAAGAGGAATGAGATGAAATCACTCTTTATTATTCATTAAATCCTAAAATATCCAAACAACATAGCATATGTTGTATTTAATTCTACTCCTCTCACTACGCTAAAAATTGCCTTTTACAGCACGTATTTGACAGCGCTTTATAACTAAAAGCGCTGTTGTATAATATTTTAAAATTAACGGAGGATACAACAATGTTTTTCTGACAAGCGCTTTTGCAAAAGCGCTATTGTAGGGTCATATAAGGTTTAGAGTTTACAGCGCTTTTGCTGAAAGCGCTGTTGTAGGGTCACATAGCGCTTTCACATAATGTTTACATCGCATTTAGAGCGCTTTATATATAAGCGATGTAAAATATAGCGCTCTCACATAATATTTACAGCGCTTTGTATACAAACGCTGTAAACTATAGCACTTCCACACTACGTTTACAACGCTTTTTAGAGTGCTTTGTATAAATTTAATTTTTAAAAACCTTTTACAGCGCTTGTGGATAAAAGCGCTATAAAATTACAAGTTCAGTTCAAGTTATATATTATTGATAAATAAATAAAAATATATTTAATACGTTCTCTCCCTACAAATCCTACGAACCCTTCTCTATTGTGTGCCATCTTCTCGCTGAACCATCCTCTATTGTGCACTCATTTCTACTGAGTGATTGTTGTCTCGGATACTGTATTTATTAATTTGTTGTTGTCTCTAAAATTGATAAATTGTTACCTGATATAAATTGTTGTTGTCTCTAATGCGAGTTTTCTTCTTTTTTCTTCATTTTATTGAAATTTCTATTTAATAATTAACTTTCTGTTTTATTTTTGTTTTTCTTTTACTATGATAGTTTATAGTGAATTCAATTTCAGTGATTCTGTATTTTATTCAGGTTGAATTGAGTCTGTTTATTCAAATCGAAATTTTACGGTGATATTGCGATGGAGAAAGTGACGCCGAAGGAAAGAAATTGGAAGGTTGGAAAAGGAAGAAAAAAATTGAAGAGTTCAAGGAATAAGTATTTGAAACCTGGAACTCTTGCTCAGCTTCGGTGTAACAAGTCTTTAGGTTCGGGATCGGGTGAGGTTAATGACGATAAAGTATTTGATAAAAGTCTGAGGAGAAGAGTGAGTAAAGTGTTTGATAAAAGTCCTTTTATGCTTTCGCCTGTTAATTTGGTTAAACAGAGTGGTTTGCTGGGGATGTCGAAAACTCTAAGAATTGAAGAGTGTCAATCGGAATCAAGGCTTGAGTCTCTTCCCATTGATTTGTCGGTATGCTTGTTGCTCATTTAATTGGACTTAATGTAGTTGCGATTTAATGGCTTGTTACACTCAAACTTGTGTTTATTTGGTATTTATTTTGTCACAACAAATGTCTTATTTATTGGTTGAGATTGCGGTTTTTAATTAACTATCGTGTTGTGATAATTGATATTATGGAATATTGCAGTCAAATAATGTGCCGTAATTGCAGTTGTGACATATGTATAAAATTTGTTAATGTCGTTGTCACAAATTGCAGTTGTGTACTGTTATTTAAATATTTTGTTGAGGTCACTTGTAGTTGAAAATTCATGTTGCAGTTGTTAATGTCGTTGTCACAAAAGCGTTGTAAAACTAGTTGATAATACAAGCGCGCTATATATATGTACATTTTACAGTGCTTTTTTGAAAAAACGCTGTAAAACTAATTGATAATACAAGTGCGCTATATATATGTATCTATTACAACGTTTTTTTGAAAAAAGCGCTGTAAAACTAGTTGATAATACAAGCGCGCTATATATATGTACCTATTACGACCCTTTTTTGAAAGCGCTGTAAAACTAATTGATAATACAAGCGCGCTATATATATTTACCTATTACAGCGCTTTTTTGAAAAAATTGCTGTAAAACTAGTTGATAATTCAAACGCGCTATATATATGTACGTACAACGTTTTTTTTTTTGATAAAGCACTGTAAAACTAGTTTAAGAGAAGCGTGCTATATATTTACCTATTACATCGCTTGTTTATTTTCAATAACGTTGTTATATCTTTTAACAACACTAGATACTACAACGCTTAAAAAAGCTGTAAATGGCTTAAAAAAAGTGTTTTAAAAGGCTATTTTTGGTGTAGTGTCTCCACTCCATTCCTCTATGTTCCTTGCTTGGCTCCACTCCATTCATTTTAAATATCCAAACATTGCTTTAGTGTTTTGGATGATGTCAAACTTAGCTTAATCTAGATGATGTGTGTTTGCTTTATAAGCTACTTGAACAAGAAAGAACTCTTGAAAAAAATATATGTTATCATACATAAGGTATATTGCATGTTGTTTTAGCACACATCTATATTGAAGCATGATCGTTTTGCATTGACACACTTTGAAACACTTCAAAAACTTTTTATAAGTGATTTTTAACTTTGTAAATCGACTTACAAACTTATGAATCGACTAACAATATAAAAAAAAAAAATTTTTTTTATGTTCTAGGGTTGTGGATCGATTCACCATCAAGTTAGGGGGTCTTGTGAGTTGACTTACACATGTGTGAATCGATTCACATTGCTCCAAATTTCAAAATTGGTTTTTCAAACACGTGTAAATCGATTCAAAAAGTGGTAAATCGATTCACCAAGTCTACCGTCTAGAATTTTGACAGTTTTAAGGTAGTTATGCCAGTTACAAAATTGTTATTTCTCATAGAAAATGTTTTTCATTGACCAATTTTTTTTATGCATCATATATAAGCATTCTATAACAGTTCTGAACCTTAGAATACTTTCATCCATTCCTTAAACTCATGCATTCAAAATCATAACATGGATAGAAAGCTCTTTCTTGTTCAAGTCGTGTGTGTGATCGAATTTTTGAAGCGAGAAACAACAATGACGATATATTGATTGTTGGAGTGTCTATTCCAGATATATATGATAGAGAGGATATCAGTGGATTGTGTGTCGAAGGACAAAAGAAGAAAATTTTCAGGGATTCTAGAGATGGTATTCTAAGTTTCTGTCTTGTAAAGTTTGAAGTGCGATCTTCATTTTGAAGATAGGTGTGTTATGTGTTTAACTGATAGAAAGACTGTGTTATTATAATTTTCTGATTTCTAAGTGTTGAATAAAATTCTAATTTTACATTGTGTTCAATATATTAGACTTTGATTCAAATTGAAAATTATAATTCTTAAGTGTTTCTATTAATTATGATTGATTAAGTTTTGTTTAAATATCTTTGTGAATGTTGTTGAAGCTTAAAACATTTCAAAACTCTTCAATCAAATTATTGTTTTCTAGCATAAATTGTCATTGAATTTGAGTTTCTTCATTTCAATATTATGAACACTTCAAATACGAATTCCAATACTATTTACTAAAGCTCTTGTCCCATCACCTTTTCACTCATTTCTCTCAAAGCTCGGCTTATGAACAATATATCATTGAGTTTGAGGGGGATATTAGTCTTTTCTATGTTGTATCTAGCAGTAATTAACTCCCTGATTTAGTTATAAATCAGTTAGGATATTAGTTAGATTTTTCTCATTGTTAGTTAATCAATTCCTATAATGTTAGCAATAGTTTAGCTATTTATACTAGTACTAGTACATTTGTTCTTCAAGTCTATTTGTTCTTCAACATCATAATTTGTTCAGCCTTTCAAAGGAAATATTCTTCAATCTATTGAAAAAAATATATAGTTAATTCACCCCCATGTGAAAATACATCACACTATTAGATCAATTTTGAATGCAGTTTTTGGCGAATCCTTTTTAAACATGTTTTGGTGGTGTGCTGTTATAGTGTTATACCACGAGTTAGTCAAAAAATTTAGACATAATGAAAAATTGAAAATTTAAACGAGTAATTTATTCTGTAAATAAATTCTTTCTACCTAATTATATTGTCCTATATATTTGTAAAATGAAAAAAAAAATCAATTGAAATGCTCAAATATAATAATCACACTACTTATTCTAACAAAGTGTTATAATTGAACACAATCAAATTATTGGTGGTCGTTCTAACCGAATATAATCATACATAACTCCTTGGAATTGATTTATGGCTCTTGATTGTCTTAGATAGATGATATTTTTTCCTTTCAGAAGAAGATTACTTTGCACATCAATGCTGAATAACCAATGCAATCCATGAATTCCATGCCTTGCTATTGCATTATCTCCTCCTATGTGTCCTGTGGCAAAGTGTGGTGGATACACACTTGGGTCATTGAACCGAACCTGTTAATTTATCCATTCAAATTGTTAGTCAAAATTATAACTTCAATCATATAGTTATTCTAATCTAATCTTATCATTAAATATTTTAGTCCTTCAATTTTGTTGGAATTAAAGATTACTCTATACAATTCCTTAAATTAAAAATATTTGAACACATTAATTTCATTAAGAAAATTTGTTGGACATGATAGATAATAAATTATGGGTCACAATGGTTGAGATGTCTAATTTGTTATTTGATACATTTATACTTTAATTTTTGCTTAAAAAAAATTTATAATTATAGTAAACTGTTTGACTAAGCTGTCGTAAAAACTATATTGATTAGATTAAAAATTAAAATGAAATGATTTACCTGTAGGTCAGCATCAGCAGCACTAGCCAAGGCCAATTGTAGTGTGTAGTTTCCAATTATTATGTCATTTTCATGTTCAAATATAATCCGCCATGTTGTTGGCGCATATGTCTTATTTTCGGCGTTCCTGCTTACAATACAATTTACAATCAAAATCCATAAAAAATATTAATTAAAAAATACATCAAAATTTGATTTTATTATTATTACCTTGTAACTTGAGCAAAAAACAAATCCCTATCCATGTTAACACCAACAATGTAGACAAGGTCATCATTTGGATACAGTTCACTGTAACGTTCCCATAACCCATATTGCCTAAACCTGTAAAAAGAAAGATATTTACAATTAATTAAATATTATTTTAAATTCAGATTAAAATGAATAAGTTTAGTTAACAGTTGAGATTTGGACTAACTTGTCTCTGCGAGGTTCAGTGTATAATCTGTTCATAAGAGTAGGATAAGGGTCTGGTACATAAAATTCTGAAGCCAAACGATCTGGGATTCCAATTTCCCAAATTGTTGGTCCATTTCTTGGAGGATAATATACAAGCGAATTTAATTGTATGACTCCTCCTACAATTTCAAATAAATAGTAATTGTTAATAACTTTTTGAGTAAAAATAAAAAGTAGTAACTAACTTTTGGGCTAAATTTACTAGGGAGTAAAAAAATATTTTACCTGGGGTGATGGTGATTGTAGCATTATATTTATAATCACCAATGAATCCTGGGACCCAAGCATACAAATTATAGTCACCTGGCACAATATTATTTATTTTAAAGTATCCCTTTGCATCAGCTTGAGTCCAAAATTGATAGCCCTGTGATTAGCATACAATTGTAACTCGTTTTAGAAAAGTATTTACTGCTTATGTAAAAGTGTTTGAGAGAAATTATAAAATTAGTACAAACTACATTACTTGTTTAATAAATTTTCCGCAATAATTTATAAAAAATTACACAACTTAGAATTTTTATAAAAACAGTTTTATTAATCATATTTTTGAGTCAAAAGGTAGTTGGGGAGTTAGAATGACATAGAAGAAGTCATGAGTTTTACAACTCCCTCTAACAAAATTAACCTTAGTTATTTAAAAAATAAAATCATTATTTAATTTTGAACATCAAATTATTTTAATAATTTTCTTGAAATAGTTTATAGAAACAATGTTATAAACCATATCCTCTAAATATAACTTAGTTGGTATTGATACGTAAGTGTAAGTATGAGTAAGTTGTTTATTCAAACACAACTTATAAAAACAAACCTTGCTTTCTCTCTGCCATGATCCTGCATCTCCAGGCAAAGCTAGACCCACATAAGCATTAGTAAATTGAAATTTCCCTCCTTTGAAGTACCTGGCAAAGCAAAAAGATATTAAAATTTTACAACAAAAAGAAAATGTAATAAAAAAAGATATTAAAATGTACCAATCTTGGACTAGTAATCTTCCAAATACTGTTCCCCTTTGATTTGGTGGAAAGAAATCTTGTGATCGAGGAAAATCATAAGGCCAATTTTGGACTTCTTTGGATCGCTAAATAAATGATTAAAGAAAAAGAACTAGTTCAAATTATTTGTCATAAACATTAGCAATTTAACATTAATGTGCTTGAATAGCTTTATAGTACCTGTAGTATAGCATCTGACCATAGGGATTGTTTATCATCATCGCCTGAAGCAGTGTTAAGGTAGACAAAAACAGGGCCAAAAACCTTTTTATAAGTTTCTCCTTCTTCAAATGCCATGGTTACTTCCTTTCCAGCATAGTGAGTGCTCACAAACATCTAAACAAAAATAATTTTACTATTTTATTTATTTTATAGGTATATCAAGGGTCAGAAATAACCTCTTGAGGTGCTAAAATTTATCCATTTAGCATATATATACTTTTCTTTTTGAAAAGTATTATTGATGTGAGTACTTTTATCCCATTACAATTATACGTTCTCTTCTTTATGTCAAACATCATTCCCAACTATATGCTAGTAGAATCCAAATATGTGTCAAATGTTGTATACTATACAAGAAAAAAACAACTTAAGAATTTGGGATTTCAAAACAATAAGTAGACAAATATTTTGTTTGGTTCTAATAAGTAGAAAAACATTATCTGTACCAAAAATAAATAGACAACTATTATTATTAGTATCACCTATCACAAATGACAATTCTTCCTTGTAAATATGTGGGACAAAAAATTGTCTATAATTAGACTAAACCATTTTAAATATTTTTGTTTTATAACTAAAAACTAATTATCAAACAAACTTACAAAACTAGAAACGTTCACATACTGCACTATATATATGCTCAAAATTGGGAGATGTATTTTGTTTGTACTTTATTTGACTTAATATAAAATATAGAAACTAAAATAGTAAAATTAAAGGTTGGGATATTTATTTTGTTTGTACTTTATTTGACTTAATAGAAAATATAGAATAAAATAGTAAAAATTAAAAGTTGGAACACATACAGAGAGAGTGATGGGTCCAACATGAGAAGTAAGGTCCTGTTTAATGGGCCCACCATTGCGAAACTCATTACTTGGTGTTATCATCCAAAAACCCACATTTGCATCAAAATCAAAACCAATCCAACCATGAACAGTGTTATATCTGTTTTCACATGAGTACTGATATTTGTCATCCACCTGAGCCCAACAAAATTATTATTATTCATTCACGTGCATCTTTAAGAAAATAAAATAAAATTATTGATAAAAAAATCAAAAATATTAAATTGATATGCAAAACGTAGAAAAGCCAAAAAGGTAGTGACAAATTAGAAAAAGAGGTACTTACTTCTCCTCTAAATTGTGGGTTAATTGGTTTGGTTAATCGAACTGCTTCTGGGTAAGCTAGGACTTGTCCTGTTTCTCTATCTCTCATTGTTGGCATGGTTCTTTGCCTTACATCAGATACAGCCATGTAGTTGAACCTGTACACGACATTGATAATTAAATATTTCAAACAAAAATGTTTTTGAAATTTTTTTCATAAAAAATATGTGGGAAAATTTACTATTTTAGTTTTTAACATTTTTTGTTATATAATTTTGGGATTAAATTTGTATGCACACTAGAATGTGTAAATTTTTTTATACATACATCTAATCTAATTATAGGTTACTATTTAGATATTTAAGAAAATATAGTGTACAAATACATTCACAGTTTACAACTTAGTTCTTAAAAAAATCACATTTTATTTGTAAAAATAACAACTTTTAAAACAATAAGAATTTGAAGAAAAAAAAATCTAAAATTACTTAAATTTGAGAAAATATTTTTAATAATTTTATAAAAAAAGTATTTTTCATAAATAATTTTTTACAAAAAATGTGAATTTTATTACGTCAAACAAACAGAAATAATTTCTTTTTTTTTTAATTTTTTAAAAATTATTGAATACTATAATTACTTATTTAATAATATGTAACAAATGGACCCTCAAATTCATATTATTAATTTTCGTCTCTTGTTTGGGGTGAAATGTAGGGGCAGAAGCCCTTAATTGAATTTGAAAACAAATATTTATTTTTATTACTTTAGTTATACCTGTTTTGATTGAGTTTGAAAACAAATCTAATTTGATCAACTTCAACTGCTGGCATTCCTTCTGGGCGATCGAATATTGCATATGCATAAAATCCTGAGTCCCCACTTCTGAAAATGTACCTGCAAATGTAAATTTATTTCGTGCAAAATTAATTAGCTCATAGTATATACTACACCGTACCAAAAAAAAAAAAAACAGAGACTGTCCAAATTGTTCTAAAACTGTAACAGAAACTAGACATTTAAATAATTCACCTTATGTCAATGTTTATGGGGACATTGGTGCCACTCATGGAAGATGTCCATGATCTTAAAAATGAAACCTCCACCATATTCTCATCAGCTGCTATAATCGAAAAATTTGTCCCGTGGATTCTGCACCATGGTTTTAATTGTAAATTAGTCTATCGAATTAAATTGAATTGAATATATAAAGACATAAAAGTTCATAAAGAAATGTAAGGACAGAATGATGTGAGAAAGACCATTAAAAAACAGAGAAAGAAATACGAAATTAATAGAGTAAGATACGATGCACGTTATTTTTGGTTTTTTGTTGGATAGATTCAAAATACGAAAAGAGATACACAATTATTTTTGTAAAGACATAATTACCCTTGATATAAAAAAGTATATAATAACTTATATTGTATGAATATCATTTCTTATTTAATATACTAAGAGAAAAATATTTATGTCAATTTATATTTTTTCTCAAACTCTTTAAAAAAAAGTTTACCTCTGGAAGATTCCAAGCTTTCCTGGTTCATTCCAAACCACATCGAAGTACCTACAGATATGAATAAAAGTTGTATAAAACATTTTCACTTATATATTCAATCAAATCACTTTATCTAAATTTTGTTGTTGGAGATATTCTAAAAACGTAATTAATAAAATGACACTGTAGTATAATTTAACTGGATACATGGTTAAAAAAGTTTTAATTTAATATCTTAATTTAACTTAATTTCATATAAAGTAGGAACATACCCTCTATCTTGTTCTTCGTTTTCAGGTTCAAGAACGTTGTCAATTCCATTATATGATATTCCAAGAATGTAGCCCTCGGGTATTGACAAAGTGACAGAAACAATGCCATTGTCAATAACCAACTGAAAAAAATAATTGAATGTCAAAGGATAATTGTTAAGGTAAAAAACCAAGCACTTGTTTCGGATCAAACAAGGAAATCTAATTAACCATTGGTTTTATTATATTATTTAATTTTTGAATCATTTAACTTTTTCCAAAACCAGCTAGTATCACCTGCCGTTGGTCTTCTGCATTCAGCTTGACTATAGATGTTGATCCAAGGCTATTCATCTTCTTTGAATCTCGTAGGCCTCGTCTGTAGTTGAAAGAATCCATGGTAAGAAAAATTGAATTAATATAAAAAATGTAACCATTATTTTGGACTATATATTATTTGCTTTTGCAACAGGGGAGAAATTTAAACTCAGATTATTTCAAACGAGCTAAACTTCATTAATCAGCTGAACCTCAATTCTAATTTGAGTTCACCCATATTTAAATTGCTTTAATTAATTTTATCAAATAAAATACTTTAACAAAGTCACCGTCCATAATTTTGCTAAGCTTAACACCAATTTGGAACAATTAATCATATTATATGAAAACATAGTAAAGAAAATTAAATTAAATTTGAAGGTAAAATGTGAATAGTCTACTAATTATTTCCAACCACACCATGGAGACTAATCTTTTCTAGAGTCACAGAGATCATCGAAGTGAGGTTCATCTCTCTCAACAAGAGCATTTTTTAATTTTATACACATAATAACTCTGCCAAACTTTGTTGAAAGATTTTTTTTTCTTCATTTTTTAAGGGGGTTACATATTCTTTTCCTCTTCCACTAAAAAAAGTCATTGAATTAAATGGAAGTGAAAGATATAATGGGAGAAACACGGATATAAAATTTGCTCTCAAAGGCAGGGGACGGTGAGTCTTGAAAAATAAGGCAAGTGAAAAAATTAATTTCATGGTTGAATTGTGAAGCAATATATACAAGCCCATTCATTGTCAAAAGTAATTATACATATAGAAAATAAAAAATTGGGTACAAAAAGGGAATATTTATATAATTTTATATAGGAACTAACAATTACTATTGATGTGCATAGGTGACATGCAAATAACATAAATGTACATGAACTAAAATAATTATTTATTTATTTTGACAAGTGTAAATCTTTAAATAAAACATGGTTTTATTAATATGATTTGTGCACAGTCTAACACTTTTTAGACAGATAATGTATGAATATTAATCTTATTTTTAAATATGGTTTGATTATTCTTAAACTATTTATATATTTTTAAATAGATTTTAAAATTAAAATAGATTATAATTTGATTCCAAGATATTTTTTAAAATTAAATCTTTCTATAATGGTTGACTAATGACATAGTAACAAAGGGATCTTATGATGATTTATGTACAAAAGTATATTAATTTAGGATCTAATTGTATATATTTTTTAGTTTAAAGATTTGAATAAAATCCCCAAATAAATTAGGGAACTATAAAAAAGTATATTGATGCACATTTGGTGACAAAGATTGCAATTAAAAGGGTTTCAATTACATTAGATTTGATTAGAGTCGGTAACTTGGTATCATAGATGATCTATGATGCAGGTTAAGACTATTTTACAAGTAAACAGGAATCAGAAAACATGTGAAGCTAGTAAGTGTCAGAAGATGCAAGAATAAATTCTTTTCAACACAACAACAATGGGTAAGGGTAACTTGCAAAATGTCTTTTCGTTCCCATAAAGTAATGCACACCAAGTAAAAAAAAGTTAAAAAAACTAAAAATGATATATAAAACAAAAAAATTGAACCAAACAAAAACAAGAACATGAAAAAGTGATAATAATAATAAATTACAAAAGACATTGAAAAATTACTATGGTTCTCATGTGAGAAGAATTAGGAACACAAAAGACAAACAAACCGTGACTCTTTTTGTTTCTCTTAAGCACTAATCTTTCTCTTTTTATTTAAATAAAAAATAACTTTTCATGAAAAGAATGAAAAAAGAAAAAACAAGGACAACATTAACAAACATAGAATGTTATCCTTTTTAATGCTCTCATGTTTCTTTTTCGTTTATGATTTCTCTGACACGAAAAATATAAAACGCAAATAAAAAGCTTTATTACTATATAGCCAAAATTAGAAGCAAAAGAAGAACCTCAATGATGTGTTTTCAGAACAAGCACATAGCAAGAGCTGCAAAATCATTCCAAACCACAAAAACAAGATAACATGTTTTTTCTTCTCACTCAACAACACCTTCATCTTCAACATCATCTCTCAACCTGAAAAAACAATTAGCAACTTCATAATCAGAAATTAATTAAACAATGCCAAGAGCTTTTAAACTAATTAAAATAAGGAAAACTAAAGAGCACTGTTAAACTACCATACCATATATAAATGTGGTTCATAAATCATAATCAAAAGAATTTATAACATGAAAATAAATTTTGAAAGGCATGGACGAACCTTAATTAAATATACAAATGTATATTCCTTCACAAAAAAATAAAACCATCTATGTATGAAAGAACACAACACCAACAAAGTTTTTTTTCCCCTTCAACTATGAATTGTTAATTTGTGTGATTCTATTGTGTCTCTTCCTCTCTGTCTTTGTTATTATATTCTGTTTGTTTGGAACCTTATATATATATATATATATGAACCTTATTATATTAAAAAAAGGGGCTAAAAAATTTACATAATGACTAGTTAGTGGCTCTTATATATATCTGTAACGGAATCTCAATGACAAAGTCTAACTAGCTTCCCTTTCATGTTACAAATTTTTTTCAACTTCATTCTTTTATTTCAAAATGTGTTTGGCAAACCCCTGCCCCTAAATTTCCACGATTTCACGTTAAGGAAGTCTTCCCTTCAACGAAGGACATGGTCCACTATTGAAGGGCATAGCCGTCTTTTAGAAACTTATTATGAAGTTAAGTTTCATATAATAAGAAAGTACAATCAAATTACTTTAGAATACCTTTTTTTAGAGTAATACCTTAGATTATGCTTATGGGGAACTGAGTTAGTAATCTAAAATTCGATCTGACAGTTAGATAAAATATGATTAATAATTATTTTAATATATATAGAATGAAATTGTAATACAAAAGTATACGTAAGTCGTATCTTCAAAATAAAAACTAAATTTTTATAATTTCTAAAAAAAATTTAAACAAAATTTCAAATATAAATTATACCTTATCATAAATCTTAAACATATTTAAAATTAAATCTTTCTATACAAAAATTAAATGTAAATTTAAAAATATAATCTACAAAAAATATTTAAATATATTATTTTCAATATTTGTTTCAAAAATTTAATTTGTATATATGGACAATATAATTTTTTTTATACATGCATTTAATCAAATCAATTCATGTAAATTTGTTGGAAATATTTTAAGAATTAATCTAATAAAGAAGTACTATAGTGCATAGAAATTAATCTCTATACTACATTGTTAGGGCATAAAAATTAATTTTTTTATTTCATATGTCTTTACTTCTTTTACAATATGTTTTATTTTTATTTTTATTTTTATAAAGGGAAATTTACGCGAGTTTGCATTCGAAAAACACTTATTGAAGTATTTATAGAAATTACTTAGGATTTAACTCATATATGCTATCATTATATATATAAAAAAAATCTAATAATCTATTGTAAAGATATTTAATTTTTATCATAACTATCTCTAAAAATCATATCAATAAGTAGTTGGTACGTGATTATAATGTAAAATTTTTTACACAGTGTATATTAATTAAATTCAGTTACTTATTTTTATGTCAATGGTTAGATTTGATACTTTTTTTTAATAAGATTTAATAATCTTTGTTACTGAAATTTGACACTTATTTTCTTTTAAATTAAGAAATAGAACAGAGATCATATATCAAGCTTATTATTGTAAGATATATATATATATATATATATATATATATATATATTCAGAGCAGATCCAAGCGCGATGTCATTAAAGTAATAATTTTACGTATATAATTTTTAGAAAGAAAATGTCGACACAAATTGACAGAAGACCTTACAACAGTAACCTTTTCACTTAAAATTAAAAGATTTTTATCAAAATTGTTTTAGAACGATCATGCCTATTATATATATAAATAAAAGTATAATTACTGAAAAATCAGGCGTGAAAGTAAAATTAGTGTCCGCAATATAATGCTAATTGACCAAATTTGCCCTCATTAACATAATTCATAGTGTTAGGCGTTGTAGACGAAAATATGAAAAGAAAAAAAAATGTAATGTTATAATTTAAGTAATAAAAATTTTGACTAAAAATCAAACGAAACAAAATTATTGACCAGAATTTTCCCTTTAATAAATAAAATATGTTTTTCGTTAATGAAGTGGTTTATGCCTTTATACCAAAAGGTTGACAAATTAAAAGACGTAATCGGTGATAAATTGATATAAAAGTACTTGCCTCAAAGAACTTCTAGTCTGATTATATTCCTATAGTATAAATGGATGCCTTTGGTGTGTACCTAATCCTTAATGGTAGAAAATATTACACATGATGTTTAGATTAAAAATGCATAGTTAACTTAAGTTTGCATACATATGTGGTTTAGCCTACTTAATACAAATGTGTACACAAGAAAATCTAAAATGCTTTTGAAGAGGTTTCCAAATTTCAGAAACCAAACAAATTCAATAGAAAGCTATGGAAAAGTCTTTGTGAAGCTGAGAAAAATAATGTTTGAAACCACGTATGATAAAAAGTTGGCAACCAAAACCAACCTATGTCATTTGATTCTCAATAGAGTTTATTTATACTACCTTCAAAGGCACCAACCACTTCTTTTTGGACACGGTTTACCAATAAAAGGTCCCCCGTGATACCTTTTCTTGAGGTCACTAATCAATCTAAACCTTATGTTGATTATATAATAAATTATCTAGGAAGAGGACCATTGATATAAAAATTTAGTCACCAAATAATTGTGCTAATTTTTATAACTAAAAATTAGTTGTTGAAAGTAGTTTAAATTCAAATCAAATGTCATTTTGTATGATTTTTAAATATGTGGTGAAACAATAATAACAAAAATAATAATATTATAATAATATGTTCAATTTTATAATTAGTTTACTGTTAATTAACATTGTTGGGAAAGTTATTATTGAAATGTTTATTTTTGTTTTATACAAAAAAATCAAATAGTAACTAAAAATAAAAATCAAAGAATGAAAAGTTGACTTATTTATATTTATTACTTTGTCTAATTTTTATGATTAGTAGAATGAGAATTATCTCAGCACTTTGATTGTGACATAATTTGTGTTTTTATAAAAAAAAAATTTTCTAGAATAGTTTATAAACAACTGATGTTTATTTAACCTTTTTTTTTTACTAAAGACAAAATCATGAGCGTTTAAACATTAAATCTAAAGTGGATACTACCTCAAAATGAGTTTGAGGTTGGAAATTTGGCTCAAGCTGATAACTATTATTTTGATACACGAAAAAGTCTTATGTTATTTGGAATTTGAGATTAAAAATAGTTTAAGTAGATCACCAAATTAATCTATGATTTTGTAGAGCACTTTCAATTTAATTTATGAGATTATGAATATTTCAATTTGGTTTCCAACTATGTAAAACATTTCTCAAATTTGTTTCTTCGTAAATGATCGTTATTAAACTTCGTTAATGTTCCTTTAAGTTGAATGTTGACAATTAAAATTAAAATGGTCTCTAACTTTATAAAGTTTTCTTAATTTTGTCCTTAAAAATATAAATTTTTTAATTCAGGGTTTGAGTCTTTAAAATGTTTGTTGGATTCACTCTTGTATGAATGTTCTTTTACCAAATATTGTGGATGATGATAATATGTTTACTAAGTGTATGATTAAAGAGAAGAATAAAAATAATATTAATAACATAACATAACCTTTTGTGCATTTATTCTCTCTGTTAACACTATATTATTCTCTACAAATTATATATTGTGAAGAAAACATTTCTTCCTTATTGTACACCTTGAAGTGATGGATATGTATATGTTGTTCAGTTTTCATCTTTTACAATGAAATAAGGTCTTTATAATCTTTTTATGGATTACTCTAATTTTTTTTAACTCATCGTTAAAGGGTATATTTGTAAAATAATCACTTGAGAAGCTTTCTCCATCCAATGCACTTTGTAGTCTGCAATTCGGGACATTCAAATTATCCATCAGGTACAAACTGATTTTAATTGTCCATAGATTAATAACTAAACCTTATTGTGCATTGCGCCATTGCTTATTTTCACATTGAGTCCCATACTAATCACCTCCTTCGGTGGCGTAGATTGGCTAGGAGGAAAAGTTTTCAATAATATTTATTTATTAAAATAATTTATAAAATAATTATAATAAATACTAATTAAAAATATATTGTATTTTTTAATGCATATGTTTTGAGATTCGTCTAGAGATATAAAAATTAAATTAATGATTCGATAAATTTAAATTAATTCGAAATCAATTAAATTGATTTTTGTGTGTTCAATTTCAAACTGAACCGAATCAAATAAATTCAATCTCTCTTGATTTAGGTACGATTTCACTTCATTTAAACCATAAGATTGGTTTCAAACTAAGATAACAAATTTTGAGAGTAAGGCGAAGGTCTATGTCGAGGTGACCTTGGAAAATGTTGAACTAAAAGTAGCTGTGGGTTTAATGAAAAAGGAGAAATGAGTGTTATCCATGATCCAAGAGTTTCAAATGAAGAAAAACGGAGAGCTTGTTGTGCCGCTTAATTCGTGAGAAGATGAGATTGCGATGCTTAGATAGGAGGTCAATAGGCGTAAGTAGGTGGAGAAAGAGGATAAAGCCTCCATTAACACATTGGAAGATGATGTACTAAAGGTCGGCGAGGAATTGTTTGATAACGCAATTGTTCAGGTCTGTGCCTTGATCCAAGTGTTAAACCTAAGTTGGATGAGCTGGATTAGGCCAAGATTGTTATGAACAGAGAAGTTTTGAAGTCGGCTTCACCCTCCGCAGTAGAAAATTAGTATTCCTATTTTATGTTGTATCTAATATAACTCATGCTGTGATAGCCATTTTGTATTCATCTCGGCCCTTTTGTGGTCAAGTAGACATAGTATGTTTTTATTTATACCTCTATGTGTTCTTTCTCTTTGAAATTTACTTTATGTTTTGATGTTCGACTGCATGACTTTAGGTATACGTGTTATAACCCCAAAATTTGTTATGGGGTTTATACTCGACTAAGAATTTATACTTGACTAAGAACTTAAAGATTGTTTTAAGAATTTATACACGACTATGTGAGTTTATGGTTAAATGTCTGTGCATATTAACTCATAGTTGGTTTAAAAGTTTATAGTCGACTACACAAGTTCGTGTTAATGTATCCGTGGATGTTAGTTTAAAATTTGTTTAAAAGTTTATGTTTGACTGTGTGAGTTTGTGTTAACACACTTTGTACATTAACTTAATATTTGTTTAAGAGTTTATACTCGATTACGCAAATTTGTACTAATGTATCTGTGTACATTAACTTAAGGTTTGTTTAAGAGTTTATACTCGATTGTGATAGTTTGTGTTAACGTATCCGTTAGGATATCTATGTTATAATTATCATATCATTTTAGCTTGGATGCATTCAAGTTTGAGGAACAAGTTTGTGGGAAAGGATTTATAGGTTATATGCTCCCATTTCAGTGTTGGTAATGATTCGATATGGACCCTCCGAGTTAGGCGATAGCTTTCCTTTGTTGATGGTTCTAATATTATCTTCAAAATCGGGTCAGAGTACTCTTTTGTTGTATTTGATGGCAACCTTTTGTTTGATGGCGAGCCCTTTTAGGGCACTTGTGTGTTTGACTTTGTCAACCAATTTAAGTTCTTTGTGTAGTTCTTCCTTGTGTGTTGGGGGAATCTAGTGGGTAAGTGGTCCTCCAACTTAATTATCTTATTTTGACAGGAACGACGACCTCGACCCAAAACGTAAGCCAGAACGGGGTTTCGCCTATGGTGGAGTGGGGTGTTGTTCGGTAGGCCCACAAGACGGCGTTGAGCTCTTCACTCCATCTTCCTTTAGCATTGTCTAATATTTTAGTCCTCAGAGGATGACTTGGTTGGTGGCCTCAACGTGCCTGTTCGTTTGTGGATATATTCGACAGACACGAAGTGCTTTTTTATTCTTAGCTCCATAAGGAGTACTTGGAATATTTTGTCGGCAAACTGCGTGTTGTTATTCGTTATGATGACTTGGGGGATGCCAAACTTGGTTAATATGTTTTTCTTGAAGAATTTCGTTGCATTTGCTACTGTGATTTTTGTCAATGGTTATGTTTCAATCCTTTTGGTGAAGTAATCGGCTGGTACTAGTAAGAATTTTAGCTTCCCCAGTACCAGTGGGAAGGGTCCGAGTTTGTCTATCCCCCACCACTGAGGGCCATTGTGAGCTCAACTGGTGGCACAAATTGGTGATCCCCACATCACTGACATTTGTCACATTCTTGGATGTAGGTTTTGGCGTCTTCTCATATTATTGGCCAGTAATATCTGGTACGTAAGATCTTTTTGGCGAGGTTTCTTCCCCTATGTGGTGTTAATACATGCCCTTGTGCCTCACTTTGAGCACATAGTTGATATCTTCGCCGACAAAGCATTTCAACATGGGGATAACAATCCCCGTCTATACAGAGTTGTTGCGATGCGTGAGTAAGAGCAAGATCGGTGTTTCATCTTAGCTACCTCGATCCTATCAAAAGGGAGTATCCCGTTGAGGATATACTCGATGATCAACGACATCCAATTATGCTCAAGAGGGAGTTCCTCGTCGGCACCAAATTCATATGCCAATCGCAATCAGACTATACAGGCCTCGTACTCTACTTGATTGTTACAAATGAAAAGGCAAGGAAGGCTTCATCGACTAGACCTTCTTCGATTTCAAGTAGTTCGTCGGCTTCACTTCCTTTAGTGTTAGAGGATCTATAGGCGAATATTGTCTATGTTGCGTAATTTAAATGTGCAAGTGTACAGAGTCAAATACAAGTTGTATAAATTAAGATATAGTTCCCACGAGGATTGATTATGCCAATAATGTCAATACTTTTCTAATAGATTCAAGATGTTTGTTATGAAAGTAAAAAAATAACATTTTTATACTAACAAGTTTAAAATAAAATTTAATATAAAAATTGCAAGTTTGAGTAAGAAATCAAATATCTAAAAATCATATTATGGAAGTAAGTTAAAGATGTAATCCGTATTGAACTTAGTTTGTAGTCTAAATGCTATAGCTTGTCTGTAGCATTGTGAACAAAGTGATCTTAAAGGTTTTTCAACTTAATCATTGTGGATTTCAAGAACATTAATGTCATTCTTGGGTTCATGTTCACGTTTAACCATACTATAGTTTTCAGTTCCTCTTTGGTTCTATGAATTTAAATATTATTATTAGATATTTAATGTCAACCACTTGTTGAGGCATCTTGACTTAATCCATATAAAATAAGCAAATCCATTTTTTTCCCTTTTCCAAATTAAAAAACTAGGAATAAATAATGCAAACATGCTCTAAACATATTAAACCACAAACATCGTTCAATGCTTCATAAATCTGTAAGTTAAAGGAAGTTTAGCTCATAATTAGCTTTTGTTCTAACATGAAAATGGAATAAAATAGTAAGAACAATATTGTAGCTTAAATAATTGCAGAGATAATGATTTAAAGACAAAATCACAAACTTATATTATAAAAAAAAATTTAAAAATTAAATTTGAAACTCTTGTGGATTAGGAAGACGTGCTATTGCACGTCTTAATAGTGGATCATGTATATATTTATAAAAGTAATGGTTTGTAAAATTTGTTGGATAATATTTATTGTTTTCTCTTACCAAAGAAAATGACTTATTATTTCCACTGAAGTGACTCGTCATATTTTAATGCTTTCATTAAAAAAAAAATGACTGATGATATATCTTATGTATTTCTTATCAAAGAAAATGACTTATGATATTTTAATGCTTTCATTAACTTTGTCTATCAATTTTAAAATATATTAGATAATTATTATCCCAGTGAAGTGACTCGTGCTATTTACAGTTATCGGATAAATAATAGTGTAATAATGAATTTACAGTACTCAAAAAAATAATAGTGTAATAATGAAATGGTATATTAATAAAATTTAATTAACAAATATAGATATTGTTAGACTAAATATTAATTATATTTTGAATTCGAATTCGAAACTTTGTAGTTATGTATACATTTCTTTACTATTTTATTTATGATAAAAAAAATGAATAGTTTTAGCTACTCTATTTTTTGAATAAGTTAATATATTTTTTATATAAAATTACTCAAAATAAGTGTATTTGTTAAAAATCAATAAAAACAAGACGCTTAAAAAGCTATTACTTTATTGATAAATTTATTCTTGTTATTTTGACTCTTCTAATCTCTACAACAATTATAAAGAGAGTTTAGTCAACAATAAAAATTGTAAAAACAAACTCATAAATAAAATAGAATATGAATTTCTTGCAAATGATTTAATTCTTTTTTTTTTAAATTGAAAATTTATTAATCACAAACACAACATATGAAGTGTATAAGGTGTACTATGAGTCAAATACAAAGCGACAAAGAGTCACCAAAAAATAAAAAAGTATGCATCTTACAAAAATAAAACTCAAACTGCATCATAACAAAACTAAAGTTCCAAACACAACAAAGGTCAGGAACACCTCGAAGTAAAATCGCAGGTAAAGCTTGCATCTTTAGTTTTAATCCACTTCCATGAAATTAACTTAATATTTTCAAGCACCAAGTAACTATTGAACTCTGCATGTGTAAACACAATCGAATTACGCGTCTTCCAAATAGTCCACATACAAGCCAACCATAAGACTCTAAGCTTCAAGCAAACTCCTTTGTAACCTCAACTAATGCTATAAAATTGATTAGCGTGAGGCCCTCCATTTCTATATTCAAAGCACAATAGAAACCCAACCATAATTCCAGAAGGTTCATCCACACACATCCAAATACTAGTCAAGCAAATAAGCAATTTGAGCGACGCCTCTAGAAATTAGGTTGTCCTTCGTAGGTAACCTATGCAAAAACAAGCACCAACCAAACACGGAAACTTTCAATGGCACCAATTTATTCCACACCACTGAAGAATGAGAAGGTAACTCATTTGTCGTTGAATCTGCCAAAAGAGTATACACATCCTTCACCGCATACTCGTCTCAAGTGTCCAATGTTCCAATGCCATTTATCTTTGACGTTAACTTGCAAGGAAACATTTTCTAACAAAAAACACATTCGTCAACCAACTTCTTATTTCACTCAAACAACTCCATGTGCCAATCCGTACCTTCATCCCTTCTGTTCCCCTATGTAATATATCTGTCACATTTGCATTTTGTAGAAGGTCAAATTATAAAGACGCCTAAACCAATCACGCAACAAACCACCCTCCAACCAAGACTCCAACCAAAAATATGCATCCTTACCATCCCCCACACCCCATATTTATGACACAACACTTTTTACCACAAACCTTCCATATCACATTCAACCTCCAACACCATTTCCATGTTAAAGCTAAATTAAAAGTTTTTAAATTCCGAACACCTAAACCTCTATTCTCCCAAATAAGTCAAACCTTGTCCAGCTTTACCCAATGAAAATTTTCCTAGTAAACTCACCACCTCCCCAAAGAAAAGATTTAAAAAAATATTCAAGTTCAGTAGTGATACACGTAGAGACATTGAAAAAAAGAAAGAAAATAAATCAGTAGTGCAGATAGAATAATGTTAATGAGAATAAGTCTATTATAAATGAATTTAACTCTTTAAAAAATATCATATCAATATTTTTTAATAATTATTGTTTGTTATCCTTTAATTTATATTTTAATTTAAGTAAAAATTATTGTGAATTTTTTTGCCTATTAGTTAAGTTTAATATATTAATTTTAAAAATATATTTCATGTTTTTTTTTAGTTAAGTTTTTTTTTTATTAAAAAGAATATTTCATGTTTTTCTTTATATTTGGTCCCCATAAATTTTTTGCTAACTTCTCCATTGCAGTTATAAGTTTGATTTATTTTATTCATGATAAAAAATTAATAAAAAATATTATATAAAAATGAAAGATAAATAAATGGTGTATAATTGAATCAGAAAAATTTATATTTAAATTTAAAATATAATAAACTAAATGTAATTCATAATATGAAAAATAATAGATTATTTATAATTAAAAATATCCCAAAAAATTAAACAGTATGTTGTAGTTTATATTAAAATAAAAATATTTATATTTTCTTTCATGTAAAATGTCAAATGTTATATATTAAGACGTAGTCTCTATAGTTTCATGTAACTATGTATGTTGCGTAAAAAAAACATGTACATATGTTACATGTATGTATTCTTGTAAAATGTTCGTCTCTATGTTATATTTTGAGATCTATTTCTATATTGATAAACTTTAGTATAAAATTTTTCAATACTATATAACGCAAGTATTTATATACTGCCTCCGAACTTATTTATAAGAAAAAAAACATTATAATCTAGTGGTTTCGAATAAACAAAAGTTATTAAAGGCAATTTTATTTAATATCATTGTTCAAAAAATATTTGTGTTCCAAATTCTACTCTATCTAATATATTGGTTTGAAAAGTTCAACTATTTTTAATTAGCTATTCACTTTCCTACGACCTTGTTAAATCGCAAGAAATCAGTTCTTAGGTCTTATAATTAATATGTTAATAAAATATTTATTATTTTTTACTATCATACCTTTAAACATTATTAATTTCTCATTTTTAATTTTTATATAAAATATCAGAGTAAAAGATGGTTTAGAAAAGTCTACAATATATTTTTTGAAGCCAATGATTTTAATTGCATATTTTAATTTATGTGACTAAATTTTAAATACACCTTATAATATGAGAGTTTCTTCCCCTATTTTGTTAAAAGTTCCCAAATTTTTATTTTATTCCAAATTTATACCCTTTAGATTATCAGCTCTGAACTATCAGATTCAAAACTCTTCTTCTACCCCACTTCTTCTTTCTTCTCCACTTCATAACTCCATAACACTTAAAACCCCATAGATCTTCAAAATCTCAAAACCTTTTCCACTCTTTGATTTTTCATCAAAACCATATTAAACACATCACATTTTACAAGTTTAAAAATCTCAATCAAGAGGTAAGATTTCATTTCCCCTCATTTCAATTTTACATTCACAATTTTTTTTACTTTCTAGTTCCTTTCGAATTTATGATCTAGAGGTGGTTTTGGAGTTACTTGTGTAATTTTTAGATAAGCTGGTTCTAAGGTAGTTTTAGAGTTGCTTGTGTAGTGTTTGTGTAGTGTCTGAATTAGTTGACCAAATTCAATTTTGTTTGTGGTTTTATTTTCAATGTGCATCACACGTATTGTGTATTGACACACTTATTATTTTATTCTTCACTAGATCCAATATAGTATTTTCCACATATTTGTGGAAGTTAAGAAAATTTCCACACACATTTTGAATGTTTGAAGCGAATCAATATATGCTTCCTTTGAATCAAAATTGGCTAGAACATGCCATACATGCACTCACGATGGTGTCCCATACTTCTTAAGGTTTTCTAGATTTGGTTTTGACATTCAACTTACATTTTTTGAAATGTGATAGCAACAGAATGGAGGAGTAGCGCTCATAAAAACTCTAGAAACAAAATTCATCAATGCATTGTTTTGGTCGGTCACAATTACCTTTAGTAAATTATCATGAGATTCCAACAATCCACCATAGACCTATTAATCACAATTGACCTTATCTTCCTTTTCAAACTCATATAAGCAAATACAACTCAATACGTCAAGTTAGTAGACGTGACACCGAGAAACTCAAGAAAAGATAAGAAATACTTGTTGTTTTATATGTTGATTCCATCAGCCGCAAACAAGCAAAAATGTTAAATATCTTGATGAAATCTAGATGGGCCTAGAAGATAACTCAGATTGAGTTAGAAATCACCAACCCTATATCTATAGACATATTTATCATCAACTACACATTTCATCAGACGTCACATTTCTGATCTTGAATCCCATATAGACTTGTTGTGTTGGAAGTAGTGTTGTGGAGCAAGTATGAGTTAGAAGTCTAACATTGTTTAGAAAAGTGAAGGTTGAACAATATATAAGTGAGATGACTCATAAACTTAATGGCTTAAGATTTTTGGTGAAGATGCAGTGTCCAACTGACCTGTGTAGTTGCTCTTGGCCCAATGTGGATGATCCCCAAGCTCCCTTATGACCCAAATGTGGTATCAGAGCCGATAGTTACTAAAATGGATCAAATCCTTGTTTGAAATTCTTTGTGGAAATGGTGGTTAGTCAACGTGTTCCGTTGATGCAGCGGCAACAGCGGTGCAAGTATATGCGTGTAGGGGAATCATGAGATAGGCTTTAAAAAATCTTTTAAAATCATTCTCATGAGCGGAATAATTCCCTCTAGCCAAGTATCATATAAGCACAAAATTTCACTATAAGGGTTCATGTATTTACCTCTTGAAGCATTGAGGAGACAAATGGCTAACACATAATAGCTCGCTTGAAGCGTGCTTTAACTTTGATCATCAACACGAAAATTATCAGCATCTCTACATAGTTCGCGCGAGCTCAATTGTAATGTGGTGCTAACCATTCTATGAGGGTAATGACAAATCAAGATTACTTGGGAATGTGCTATTCTTCTATTTATAGAGAATGAGCCACTAAAACCTTAACACTCCTATTATGGGTCCAACCGAAAATAAGTCCTAAATTATATTTAATTAAATACAAACTATTAATTAAATTAAATCATATTTAATTCGATTAAATGTCAATCCTCATTTATTTAATCAAATCAAATTCAATTAAATAAATTATAAATATATTAATGTATGAAGTCATATTTAATATGAATAACATCTAGTTAAATCAAATTTTATTTAATTTAATTATTCATTCTGCTGTCAGTACTCTTTGCGACTCTTATTGATTCTCACTGAAATGGTAATAATATTAAATATATTATACAATTTATATAATATAAAATATTATAAACAATGATTTTCATCTAGAAATGCATAATTTCTACCTATATGAGAAAATTAGTGATGTGATTTAAACTTTACCGTGACCACTATTATTGTGCAGTAATTGTCTATTCATCTAATGTCAAGTTGAATGCAAGTCACAATATGTGTCATCCTGACAATGTTCAATTCTTTATTTCTCGATCCCTGAGTAGACGCGTAAAACCCCAATGGACTCAATATCACACATTGATTCATTCTAGCATGACCATGCATTTCCATGGTCTCACTCTATCGATAGGCCCAAGACATAACTCCTATTATGTATTAGGGACTAATCCTATCTACCTCACTCACACCCCTCCACATGGTTTATTGTAGAGCTAATAACCACATTTATAATTGTCCTATTACAGACAATGTTTGATAGTCTTAAAGCCTACAATTTCCCATATAGGGATTGTAGTGACTTCAAGTTTGGGGACTACTCACTATGGTTACATGATAATAACTAATGACACTTACACAACAATTATGTAGTATTCTCATGGTGGATCAATCCGATATAAATATTAACCCTAATATTTATACCAATGTGATGACTTGATATCTCATAACCATGATATGTCAGATGTGGTCATTTGTCTACTCACATAATAGACTCAATGTATTAATGTCGTTCTAATTAACAATAATACTTTGGCTATGGATACTTTAAGAATAATGTTCTTGTTAAGACATAATCTCAATTAATTGTTTTGATGTAAACAAACAAAGATTAATTAAAGACTATAATTATGATTGTAAATTATGTGTTATTTAACATGTGCTTTTGAATGTGATAATCCAAGATAGGTGAAGTAGAAATGTCGCTTTACAAGGAAGAGGGTTTGAATTGTAAAGCTGTCTTTTAAAAATTTCCCCGTTAAAACATAAAAATAACTCAAGATTGATCTTGGTTAAGGAAATAGAAAACTGAGAATGTTCTTGGTTCTGGAACCAGAAAACAGAGAACGTTCTTGGTTAGTTTGAAAAGGTAGAATGATCTTGATAGTAAAAGTAGAAAACGAAGAACGTTCTTGGTTTGGTTTAAAAAAAATTGATTTTTAACTTAAGTAAAAGGAAGGATGATAGTAAAGAGAGATAAGGAAGGGAAATCACACAATGATTTTATCCTGGTTCACCCAACTTGGGCTATGTCCAGTCTTCACAACTGTGAGATTTTCCACTAAGTATTAAAAACAAAGAACCTTCTTGGTTTTACAACACCTAGCTTAGATCAGCCTTGATCTGTTACAATCGTCAATCCTTTCCACCCAGAAAAAGATTCAATCAGGTCACCTATGAACCCTTGATAGGATTTTTACAACTCACCTTTTAACCTTAAAAGGATTTTTCTAAACAACTCACTCAAGCTATAAACAAACCTTATAGTCTTGAGTTTACGCAATAATGATTAAAGTGTTTGATAGAATCTGCTACTCTCAACTCTTGTTTGAGGTTAGATTCTTTACAAGATGTTTCAGTAAACTAATGATAACAAATTCGAAACTGAATGTTACTGATTTCTTGTGAGACTTTCAAGCATGAATGTGAATGATTGATGATATTTCTTTTGCATTTGAATGTTGTATTTTCTATTGAGCTGTGAGGTTCCTCTTATAGACGTTTGAGGAGGTCCATGTTAGCTCGAAGTTACCGTTTAAGGGGGTTCCCTTGGTCAAGAGGCATATTAAAATAATCAGTCTTTAATTTAAGGTTTTTTTTACTGAACTTTTTCCCTTTTTGACTTTAAGACTTTCTGGTCTTTGTGCATTCTTTTTCTTCTAATCTGTACAATGTTTGAAGGTTGCTTGATCACGAGAATATGTGTCATAATGTAATGCTGGAGTCTCAAGAATGTTCTTGGTTGTGCTTCACAAGCTGGAGAATGTTCTAGAGCTGTATGACAGAAACTGAAGAATGTTCTGAAGCTGTATGATAGAAACTGGACAATGTTCTAGAGCTATATCACAGAAGCTAGAGAATGTCCTGGAGCTGTATCACAAAAGCTGGAGAATGTTCTAGAGCTGTATCACAGAAGCTGGAGAATGTTCTGGAGCTGTATCACAGAAGCTGGAGAATGTTTTGGAGCTGTATCACATAAACTAGAGAATTTTATGGAGCCTAGAGAATGATTGACTCAAACTGATTTTGTCATTTTGTCTTGGTTAAAATCTTTTCTTCCTTAGATCTTTTAGAGTACTTCTTTTGCTATTATTAAAGCTGTATATCCCTTGTATATGTACTGGTAATCCATTCGAAATAAGCATGACCTTTCCTTGCATAAAAATCTTGTTCGAACAATCTTGATGAAGTGAAACAATCCTGGAGAACGTTCTTGGTTTTTCCAGAAAATGTCCAGAACGTTCTTGGCAGTTCATTTTTAGCTTATTCTTTAAATTGATTTTGCTTGCTTTTGCTTAGTACCTATCTTGGATTATCACACTCAAATACACATGTTAAATAACACATGATTTAGAATCATAATTAGAGTCTTTAATTAATCTTTGTTTTTCTCTCTCATCAAAACACTTAATTGAGATTTGTCTTAACAATAGGTACAAAGCAAAAGCAAGCAAAATCGTTTTAAAGAAAAAGCTAAAAATGAACTGCTAGAAACCAAGAATGTTATGAACATTTTTCTAGAAAAACCAAGAACGTTCTCCACGTTTTTTCACTTCATCAAGACAATTCAAGAAAACTTTTAATGCAAGGAAAGATCATGCATATTTCGAATGGATTACCAGTACATATACAAGGAATATACAATTTTCATAATAACAAAGGAAGTACTCCAAAATATCTATGAAGTAAAGATTTAAGTCAAGACAAAATGACAGAATCAGTCAAGATCAATCATTCTCCAAAACATTATCCAGCTTCTGTTATACAACTCCATAACGTTCTCTAACTTCTGATGCATAGACCAATAACGTTCTTGAGAACTGATACTTCAGCATGACTGTATGACACATATTCTCATGGTCAAGTGATCCACAAGAACTGTACAGATCAGATGACAGAATACACAACGACCAGAAAGTCTTGAAGCCAAAAAGAAGAAATGTTCAGTCAAAAGTCTTACTTTGAAGACTGATTATTTTAATCTAACCCTTGACTAAGAAAACTCCTCCAACAATCACATTAAGTTGACATGGACCTCCTTAAATGTCTATAAAAGGAACCCCAGAGGTTAATGAAAATCACGACATTCAAGTGCAAAGAAAAATCATCAATCACTCGCATTCATACTTGAAAGGCTCACAATAAATCAGTAACATTCATTCACGAATTCGTTGTTATTGTTTTACTGAAATATCTTGTAATGAATCTAAACCTCAAACAAGAGTTAAGATTTAACCAGATTCTGTAAAAACACTTTACATCATTATTTTAAATCAAGACTATAAGGGTTGTTTATAGCTTGAGTAGTGTGTTTAGAAAATCCTTTTAAGGTTAAAAGGTGAACTGTAAAAATCCTATCAAAGGTTGATAGGTGACCTGATTGAATTCCTTTCTGGGTGGAAAGGATTAAAGCTTGTAACAGATCAAAGCTGATCTGAGCTAGGTGCTGTAAAACCTAGAAGGTTCTTCGTTTTGAACACTTAGTGGAAAATCTCACGGTTGTGAGGACTGGACATAACCCGGGTTGGGTTAATCAAGATAAATCATTGTGTGATATCTCTTCCATATCTCTAAAGTTAAATAGACAAATCAGATTTCTAAAGTTAAATAGACAAATCAGATTTCTATTTTTTTAACTAAACCAAGAACGTTCTCCGTTTTCTGTTTCCAAAACCAAGAACATTCTCTGTTTTCTGTTTTCACAATCAAGAATCTTTATGTTTTATATCTTGAAGAATTACCTGATGAATCCTGCTTCGTGTCCATAAACAAAGATAAATGGATTTGACACAAGAGGACATGACACATCAGTATGAAAACTATTTCCAAAATTTTGAAATTAGAATTTGTTAGAGGACTACCAAAAATAAATTTTGATAAAGATAGAGTATGCGAAGCTTGTTCTAAAGGAAAACAAGTTAAAAGTAGTTTTCATCCAAAAGATTTTATTTCCACAAACAGAATCCTTAAGCTACTTCAGATAGATCTTTTTGGTCCTATTAAAACAACAAGTTTAGGTGGAATGAAGTATGGTTTTATTATTGTTGATGACTTTTCACGATACACTTGGGTCTTATTTTTAAAACAAAAAGATGACGCATTTGTTGCATTTAAAGACTTTTGCAAAAAGGTACAAAATGAAAAGGATTCCAATGTCATTTCTATAAGAAGTGATCATGGAGGAGAGTTCATAAATGCCTTTTTTAAAACCTTCTTTGATGAACTTGACATTTCTCATAATCTATCTTGTGCAATAACTCCTCAACAAAATGAAGTTGTTGAAAGAAAGAATAGAAGTTTACAAGAAATGGCAAGAACAATCTTCGAAGAATCTAATGTTGAAAAATATTTTTGGGCTGAAGCTATCAATACTTTATGCTACATTTTAAACCATGAAATAATAAGAAAGATTATCAACAAAACACCATATGAAATCTGGAAAAACAGAAAGCCAAACATTTCATATTTTTGGTTGTTATTGTTACATTTTAAACAACAAAGAAAACCTTGGAAAGTTTGATGCAAAATCAGACAAAGCTATATTCTTGGGTTATTAAACCAATTCTAAAAGATATCGAGTTTTCAATCTCAAGACAAAAATTGTTGAAATCAACATGCATATATTGTTTGATGAATTTGATGATCTTGAGATGAGCAAAAGAAATGATGAAAAAGAAGAACATTCTAGACAACAACAGCAGAATGTTCTCTAGGAAACCCAGATTGATAAACAATCTCCGTTTCATTCTCCTCCTAAAAGTTGGAGAACGATTAGTGATCATCGTCAAAATCAAATCATTGGAGATACTGCTGATGGAATTCGAACAAGAATGTCTTTCAAAGATGATATCAACAACATGGAAATGATCACCCAAATTGAACCAAAGTCAATTAAATAAGCTATAGTTGATCAATCTTGTTCCTGATCCTCAAAATCAAACCATCATTGGAACAAGATGTGTATTCAGAAAAAAATTAGATGAAGAAGGTAAGGTTGTTCGAAACAAAGCAAGGTTGGTTGCTGAAAGTTACAATCAACAAGAAGGTATAAATTATGATGAAAGTTTCGCTCCAGTTGCAAGCTTATTGCGATGCTGATTACGCTGGGGATAAAGCTGAACGAAAAAGCACAAGTGGCGCATGTCAATTCTTTGGAGAAGCCTTAATCAGCTGGTCGTGCAGAAAGCAAAATACGATTGCATTATCAACGATTGCATTATCAACTGTTTGCCTATCTGAAACAAAGCCTTCTCAGAATTACTAAAATGGTAAGAACCAAAGTATCAGTGCGTAAAAACCCGTGCCGTAACTCACCCTCATCATCATCCCCTTCTTCTTCCTCGCCGTTGCAAAATCGATCACCATCACCTCCGCCCAGACCATCACCCTCTAAAGCATCATCGGATAAAACCTTCTTCAACTATATGTCTTCATCATCCCGAGAATCAAGCCCCATTGTTCTTCCCCATCGATCTCTCGCTACCGTTCTCCCAACTGAAGGTGCAAACACGAGAAAGGGGGTTGAATTGTGTTTGCCAAATTGTGAATCTATTTTCTGTTTTGTTGAATGTTGATGTGATTTACTTGATGAATAAATAATCAGACTTAGCAGCGGAAAATAACAGCATAAGAACACATCAATTTATCCTGGTTCACCATTAACTTGGCTACATCCAGTCCCTTCATCCTGAAGACTTTAATGCACTAATTCAAAACCTTTGAATTACAGCATCTAACCCTCCAAGCCAGTCTTCTCAAATAGCCTGACAACCCCAGACTTTTGAGGAACGAAAACAACACCTTGACTCTACAATTCAAGTCTTCTCCTACCAATATGACAACCCCAGATTGAAGAAGGAATGTACACCACTATCGGGTTTGATTACAAGGGTTGGAATTATGCAAATTTTCTTATGGAAAGCTGATTGCTACACTGATTCTTGCACAATTTTGTTGTTTCTGGAAAACTGATTGTTGCATTGAATTTCTCTCTCAAAAACACTTAGAAAATATTGCTTTTGCACTCAAGTGATTCTCTCTTTTGAACTCTCGGATTGTGTTGAATATGAAGCTTGAGTTCTTGTGTTTTTCGATGCTTGATCCTGCTGCCCGAAGCCTCCTTTTATAGCTGCAAATAGGGCTTTGTCCAAGCTTCGATTCGAGATAAATCTTGCTTTGATTTCCTTTGAAAATTCTGTTGGCCAATCTTGTTTCACTTAAATTAAAATCGTATCTTTTTAGCTTCAGATTGCACTTGAAAATTTTGTTGACCAATCTTGTTTCTTTTAATTTCAAATCATATCTTTTTAAGCTTCAGATTGCATTCGAATTTCTTCAAGTCTTCAGTGATGTTTTGAATCAAATCCCCTTAATACTTTGATCAAATTTCTATCAAAATTTAATCAAGTCTTCTTCGAATTTTAATCAAGTCTTCACTGATTTGCATCATGATTTAAATTATGGACTGTATGATCTTCTGATCTCGACCAACTCTGGACCATGTCTGATTTGTACCAATTCTGTGATCTTCTGATTTCGACCAATTTTGGACCAAGTCTGATTTGTACCATTATGTGATCCTCTGATCTGGACCATTGATCTTCTAATCTGGATCATTGATATTTTAATCTGGACCATTGATCTTTTAATCTGGAAAATTTATCTTGTGATCTGGACCATTGATCTTTTAATTTGGACATTTATCCTCTGATCTGGACTATGTCTGGATTAGTCTAGATTAAATCTGGACTAAGTCTTATGTTTTGGACAATTATATCTTCTGATCTGGACCAAGTCTGGACTAAGTTTTGTGTTCTGGACCATGCTATCTTCTAGTCTGGACCAAGTCATTTGTTCTGGACCGGTTATCTTCTGGTATGGACCAAGTCTGGACCAAGTCTGAACTGAGTCTTATATTCACGACCATGCTATCTTCTAGTTAGGACTAAGTCTGGACCAAGTCTGACTTATGTTTCCTTATAGTCTGGACCAAGTCTCCCTCTGACAAGCTTCCTTCTGGTCTAGACTAGGTCTCCTTCTGAACTCTGCTTCCTTCTGATCTGGGCCAAGAAAGATATCCTCTGATGATGTTATTTTTCCTTCTCCTTGATGATATCCTCTGATTGATGCTATCCTCTGATGTTTACCTTTGATGACATCCTCTGGAGGTGTATCCTCTAGATGTTTCTTCTAGCCGAAACTTCTGGTGACATTTTTATCCTCTGGTTGCTTCCTTTGGATGTATCCTCTGGTGGTGTCATTCTCTAGTTTGTTCTTCTAAGTCAAAATACAATTTACATAAAATACTTTTGTTAATATCAAAACTTTGATTGAAAGAACCAATTTGGTTCCAACACCAACTCTCTTTTCTCAACCTCCACCGAACGTATCTCAAGCTCCTCCCAACTTGAGAAAACCTATAACCAAACCAACCAAAGCCCAGTGTCGCTCAATGTGATTCTCGCTGGAATAGGAACTTCCAAGCCTAAAAACTATGACCCCACTATTTTGATAATTTCTAACAGTGACGAATCTGAAATTGATGCTTTCCCTAAATCCACATAAACATCAGTTCCATCGCACAAAATCTCCTTCATCAAAATCTTTTCATCAAACCACCCAAACTGCTCCCTCACAATCCTCTATACCATCTCAAACCACTCATCCTAACCAAAAACGAAAGTCCATTGATGAGATCTTCTCCTCTTCCAAACCCGCACCTTCATCCCCTCTAAAACCTAACCCTAAATCACAAATTCTAAGGGTAAAATCAAATCCTACACTTGCCCAATTCCTAGCCAAAAACAAACTCAAAAACCTCCAAACAAAACCAAAACAATTGCCCCTAAACAGAAACCTCGAGAACATTCACCTTCTCCAGAACGTTCTCTAGCTCCTACTCCAGAACATTCTGCTCCACACAATACCCAACCAGAACATTCTCCACCATCTATCTCTCCCCACTCCAAAACTGGCCCCAAAATCCACTTCCCTTATCTGATTCCCTCATCTATTCAGAAAACATTCTCTGAAAAATGGGCTGAGAGACCTATAGGTATTGGAAGGGTGTTCTTGCTTGATAACCTCACCCTTGAAGGCATAACCATCAAGGATCACACTAATTCCCTTGGGTGGACCTCATTCCTCCAAACCTCAGAACGTTTTTATCCTGATGTGGTAAGGGCATTCTATTGCAAAGCTTAGGTTTTTGCAGAAAAATCTCTGTTGGTGTCCAACATTAAAGACATAGAGATAAGTTGACCCCTGATAACCTTGCCTCCATCCTCAAACTCCCCACAGTCTTTAGGAAAAACTGGGATTCAGCCCTAACCCTTAATTGAAATGAGTTGTTATCTAAAATTTTCCAACCCAACTCCACAAATTATATGTCTTCCTCCCTCAAGGCTCTATGCAAAGTCTTTAACAGCATAAGCCAACATTCTGTCTTGCCACATTGTGGCAATCATGAATATGTTTCTAATAATGATGCTCTCATCATTTATCACCTCCTTCACCGCCAATGCCTAAACCTACCGCACATAATCCTTCGAAATATGATAGCTGCCACTAGTAACGATTATAAGAAGAATACTGTCCCATACAACATGGTTCTTACAAGAATTTTTAGGCACTTCAAAATTCCCTTCACCACAGAATCCTCCACATTCAAAATATCCAAATTTTCGGCCAAAAACATATCCCATATGAAGAAAATTTCTTCTACCTACCCAAATCTATTTTGCCCACAACAACCACCAAAAGGAAGCGCTCAGCTTGGGTGAAAGCTGCAACCTCTTCTGTTTCAGCTCCTGCTGAACAGCCAACCCAGAATCCAAACTTCCAACCTTCTCGAGAATGTTCTCCAGTTAGACCTCAATAACGTTCTCCACCTACCATCATTCTCCCTTATCTTGTCCTACAAACACACCTACCTCATCTCTTCAATCAATCTCCATCTGAACCTTCTACCTTCCATTCCAACCTCTTTCCTCTCTAGTGCAACATCTACCCTCAGTTACCACTCCACCAAACCTCCACCATGTCACCAGTCTTCGTATCCCCTAAAAAACCAACAGATCCATTTTTGAATATGCCAACTTTTGGTTTTTCCAAACACTCATGGACCATCTTTTAACCATACCAAACCACCATTTGATCCTCTTCCTCCAGTAGCCACTTCTTTTGCCTCCCTCTCTACCCTCTGCACTAAACCCCGCCATACCTCCAGCACCCTCCCATCTACTCCTTAGGGTGCCATATCAGGACCATCCAAGCGAGAGAAAACTAAGAAGGATACTTCCAACTCGGCCATCCTAGCTGCTCTTGAGACTATTATGGTCAGACAATCTTTTCATGATAGAGAGTCTGCCATTCTCAGAGAATGGATCACTACACAGCTTGCACCTAAGCTTGGAATAGATCCTCCTCCTCCTAATTCGCATCTCTCAGTACAACTTGTACCTGATCATTTGCGAACATCTTCATCAGAAGGATCTTCACCATCCCTATCTGTTTGAAGACGTAGCTTGGTTGTTTCTTTTTTTTTTTTTGCTTCGCCCGTTCCTTTTTGCTATGACAAAGGGGGAGAATGAGTTTAGATTTTTTTGCATTCATACTTGAAAGTCTCACAAAATATCAGTAACATTCAGTCACGAATTCATTGTTATTGTTTTACTGAAATATCATGTAACGAATCTAAACCTCAAACAAGAGTTGAGATTTAATCATATTATGTAAAAACGCTCTACATCATTATTTTAACTCAAGACTATAAGGGTTGTTTATAGTTTGAGTAGTGTGTTTAGAAAATCCTTTTAAGTGTAAAAGGTGAAGTGTAAAAATAATAGATCAAGTCAATGTTTACAAATACTTACAAATAATGGTGTAAAAGGTGAAGTGTAAACTCACAAATCCAATATAGTAGTGTGTTCACGATCAAGTCACACTTGATGTTCTATTGAACGAACTATCTATCATAAGTAATTTATTATATTATACGACTAATAAGATAATAAATGATGCCTTGTACGTAAATCCAAAATTAAATATATGGATCAAATTCATGATACGAATAATAATCCATCTAAAATAGATTGGTGATAGGGCTTACACCAACAATGTGGATGAAAATGCTTCTCTTTTAGGGGAGTATAACTAGATGAATGAAATGGAGTCACTTGAGAGGGAGATTATATTGTAGCAAGTGTGAGTTAGAAGTCCCACATTGCTCAGAAAAGTGAAGGTTGAACAACATATAAGTGAGAGAATCCATAAACCCAACGCGTAAAGGGTTTTAGTGAAAATGTGGTGTCCAATTCAATTGTGTGGTTGCTTTTGGCCCAATGTAGGTGATCCCTAGGACTCCCCTCATGACCCAACAAGTAGTCACTTTGTCAAGCTTTCTTTTTTTAAAGTCATAAGAATATTTTAGAAAATACCATGTTTCTTGTCATCTTATAAAAAAGTTTCCTCTATTACACTTTTAAAAGACTCGTAGAAGGACAAACTTCTGTATTTTTCGTCATCTCATGATTGTGTTTTCACAAACTAGAGTAAGCTTTCATATAATATAGCATAAAAGATAGCCCACACAATCTGAATGGACACTCACATTTTATGGATTTGATGTCTTGGTGTTTGAACTCCTTCTATTATTTATACACACCGCCTCTTTCGCATCCCAAATCTAAGAAATTGTTTTCTTCTATTTCACCCATGATTTGACTTAGTAATAATAGTAACAAATCCTAACTTGACAACTTTCTTAAACCTACTTCAACAAGTCGTTTCAAGAACTCAATTTCTTATTAGTAGTGAAGTTTTAGCAAAATCAAGAGACTCAACAATTATTTTATAAATATCAGGTTTCAAATAAATATGAGAATTTTCCATACTTGAAAAGGTCTGATGGTTATCGAAAAGATGGTCTGATGCAGTAAAAACATAGTTCAGATCGGCCAATCGAGATGTTGATTTGATGCATTAAACACATAGTCTAGATTGGCCAATTTTGGCATTGGTTTGGTGCAGTAAGACATTGTCTAGATTTGTCAATATGGACACACCAATACAAAACCATTTCAATTCAACAAATTGTTCAGAAAACGGAAAAAAAAACATTAAGAAAAGATGTAGAGTCACATTACCTTTACTTTCAAAAGAAAATGTTATAGGTAGTCAATGGATGATATGATTGAGTATTGAAACAAAAACTTCATAAAAAATATTGAAGAATTTCACAAAATATTGGAAACAAAAATTTCACAAAATATAGGGTTGTGGGAATGGTGTGTTGAGTAAGAGTAATGATATCGTATGGAACCGCCAATTAGGAGGGGGATATTTTGAAGAAAAAAATGATTGAGAGTTTTTGGTACTTGGGGATACAATGAAACAAAAAGTTTGTCACGCATACTGTATTTGAAATGTCCCATGAATCAATAGAGCTCCTTTATTTGAGTGCTTAAACAAATTTTGTTTATATACATCGCTCATTTTATTATTTTTTAATAATAGTATTTAATAAATTCCACCAATAACTCAATATTACTAAATTCACGTAATCAAATGTGGCTAAGATAAAGGCAGAGCTCAATTCAACAAGAGTAAAAGGATATATAATCAAAAAGATCCAAAGTAAATCAAGATGATTTCAAGAATATAAGTTTCAACTTTCTCGGTCATAATACACCATGTATAGTTGCTAGCTAACATGTGCAAGAAAATCAATACAAGGACAATACCAATTGGATTTAAGATATTACAAACAAAGCTATAAGGATTGAGATAAATCATAAAGAATTTGAGTAATTTACATAAAATAGATTTGAGTTCAAACTTTATTTTGCTACATCACAAGCCAAATACAAAACTTTTAAAAAATAACAACACAACTTCAATATTGCTACAACAAAGATTTTCTAGACCCTGCTGACATTGATGAATAAGTGGATGACTCTTTAGTTGTATTTGTGAGTCCATTTGAAGTATATGAAAATCTACACATTTCCATAGGAGGTGCATAATACATAGGCACAGGCAATTTTGATGGAAGACTGGGCAAAATAGCTTCAAAATTAAGAACATTTATAACTTGTCGTATAGAAGGTCTCATAGTATAATCAGGGTGACAACACCACAACCCAACAACCATCAAATACTCCACTTGCTTTTCATCAAATTCCAAATTTAATAACCCTTTATCAACACCTTCATTTAATTTCCCTTGACCATATAGTTCCCAAATCCACTCCACAAGTCTAACTTTCTTACCCTCTTCTTTCACTTCAACTGGTCTTCTACCACATACGATTTCGAGTGCAACAACGCCAAAACTATAAACATCTGATTCTTTACTTGATTTCCCCGTTGTTACACATTCTGGTGCTAAATACCCCATTGTACCTGCCAAAACAGTTGTTTGAGAACCAAGTTCATGATCCACTAGCCGAGCCAAACCAAAATCACCAAGTTTAGCATTGAAATTTGCGTCTAACATTACATTACTTGACTTAATATCTCTATGAACCACACATTGTTCCCACTCTTCATGCAAATAAAGAAGTGATGATGCCAAACCTAAAGCTATTTTGTACCTTGTTGTCCAAGTAAGCACAACCCCTTTCCCAAATAGATGAAAATCAAGACTTCCATTAGGCATGTATTCATAAACAAGTAAAAGGTCACTTTTTTCATGACACCAACCAAAGAGTTGAACCAAATTTCTATGTCTTAGTTTGCTTATTATTCTTACTTCTGATATGTATTCTTTTTTCCCTTGTCTTGACCCTTTTGAAACCCTTTTAACAGCCACTTCTACTTTGTTGTTTTTGTTTCCAAGTAAACCTTTATAAACACCTCCAAACCCTCCTTCTCCAAGTTTTCCTTTTTCATCAAAATCATTTGTTGCATTGCTTAGTTCTTTGTAACTAAACCTTTTTGGACCAGTTCCTCTCTCAAATTCATCATCATCAATAGAAGCTTCAATACCTCTATTATTATTATTATCAATGAGACCCTTTCTTTTTCTCCAAAAAGTGAACCACAAAACACCAATAAAACAAGTTAAAGAACCAAAACCAACACTTAAACCAACACCTAAACCAACCTTAATGTTCCTACCACTACCACTTTCCAAATTTGAATTGAATGACCAAGATAAAATGTTGTGTATTTCAATCCATTGACCGGTAGCGGCCGAAAAACCAATCCTAACATATTCCGGCAAAACATCCCTCAAATCAATCATATATGAAAGACTAGAGTTTCCATGAAAAGTTGGATTATGAACATAAGTAAGAAAAACAGAAAGGTTTTTTGTGGTAGAGTTATATGAAATCCAAGCATTAGCAACTGACCCATTTTTAATATTACTCTTCCAAGTAACATTTTCGACAGATTCAATCGAATTAACGTTGATTCCAACATGATCAGAGCTAGGATCCCAATCATTCTTAAAACTATCAAACTCAACAGCTACTATTTGATTCTTACTAGGGTTGAAAGCAGAATCCATGTCAAACAAACCAAGGTAACCACCCGATGAATTCTTTGGGAGATCAGATTGAAAAGGTGCGATGAAAAAAGATAAACCGTCGCCAAACTGTGTTTTATCAACAGCTTTCATGACAAAAGAGAAATGGGTTGTGAAATCAGTTAACTTTTTTGTTTCATGATCATAAAGCTTCACTGGTTGGTCGAACGAAGCGCGGCCAACACTGCTTGTAATGGGGCCATCAAGTTGGTTTTTTGTGAGCTGAAGAACACCATTTGAGGAAAATGCATCACCTTGGAAATTTATTAAATATAAATTTGGTTGGAAGTTTGAGAAGTTGAAGGAAATTGAGTATGCAGGGTTGAAGAGTGCATAGAACAGAGTGAAAAGTATGATTAACATGGAAAATAAAGTGTTTTTGGTTTGATTATAGGTGAAGATTGCCATGGATGCCAGGTAGAGGAGAAATAGAAGAAGTGAATGATGGTGTTGTTGTCAATGTTTAGCTCAACTATATGCAACGTTGAATACAAAGTTTTATTAATTAAATTGATTTAACTAATGGTTGTGACATTAGCATTTTTTTGGAACTGTTCTTAGTAGTAGTTGGTAGTTGTAGCAATATATAAAATTTGTGAGTTTTACTAATTGATAATTAACTTCTGTCACTACAAAATGGTTATGGGAGCATCTATGTATCATCGATTTATCTTATAAGTATTTGTAAAATTGATTTTAAAAAACTTGTGTTATAATCGATTTTTATAAGTTGCATTTATGTTATGCATAGTTTATTGTTCTAATCCATTTATCGTTTATGCATTATTTTACATTCATTCATTCCAAAAATTATAGTAACAACTTTTATAAATACATATAAAAGCAACGACAATGTTTGTTCATGTTGAGTATGACCAACTGTTTGTTATGGAAGCAACTTCTAGTGTCATAGGCGATATCTTTATGCGGTTCTGGGATATTATTATATTCTGAATTTTATTATTACTGTTTAAATACAATTTGTATTTTATAAATCCTAATTCATTCATCTAATACAAATGAACTATAGCTGCTATGTATTTGGAGACATAAACATACTTTATTGAATTTCGCGATTAAACGTCTTGTGTTTCTTGTTTGCGATTTCGTTCTCCCTATTCATTTAAAGATAGTGTTGTTGCTTTATCAGTTCCTTTTAGTATAAACTCGTGATATTATTTATTTTCACAACTAAGACAATGACTCAATTGATGATTCCAAAAAAAAATTCAACTTATATAGATATATATTTTTATCGAATCACCGTCAATTAAGTGACTATCTTATTTGTAAAAACATAAAAATTCTAAATTTGTTAACGACATTGATCTCATTAAACATTTGATTCAATCATTATTGAAGTCTTAAATAATTTTTAAGCACTCATACACCGTAAATAAATCACACTTTCACCTATAAACAATTGCCCATTTATATGACAAATGCTTATTGAATATACATAACACTTCTCACATTCAATCCAGACCTTATACCAATTGATGTGACGAAACAAAGTGATTTTAATAAATAAATAAATAAAAGTGGTCTGAACTTGCAAGATAGGACTTAAAAAACAGACACAAAAAGTTAGCATTTAAAAAAAAAGATAATTAATACAATACTGGTTGACTTAGTCTAACTCATTAAAATGTTTCAGAGCAGAGACTCAATCGGCCGGCACATTGTTTTTATGAGGTTATTATAGATTATGAAGACATTATCAAATTGAAATATTGAATGAGATAAAAGAAAGAAGACAACAAAAATATATATATATATATATTATTTGGCTAATTAAGAAGTAAGCAACTGAAACAACAAGATGATGCAATCGTAATATCAGAATGGAAGTATACAAGCTGGTGCCGGCCGGTTATTCATCACAATATTCAAGATGATGATATAATAGTACATTTGTTTTGTTTAAAGAAAAATGCAAAGTTGTCAAACTCAAAATATAAGTAAATTTGTTTTACGAACTCGACTCGGAAACTCGTACGAATTTATCTCATATTAAAATATAATTAAAAATAGTATATACATAACATATATATTTTTATGTTATCATAAATATGTAATTTTAGCTCAATTATAGAAAAAATATTAAATCACCATAATAAAAGTGTTATTCTTATAAACTTGTGTTAAATTGCATATTATGAAAGTTAAACAAGGCTCCATTGTTTTTACATAAATAAATAAAACTAATATAATTAACAAATATAAAATAAAAAAAGAAACAGTAAAATAAAAAAAAATGCCCAATATTTATTATCAATAATAGAATAAAACTGTTTGTAGAAGATAAAAATGATCCAAATGTTAACAAAATAGGATAATAGCATAGTATTATTGTTTAGACTTTCAAATATTTAGTCTCATCAAAAGGTGGTGCAAAAGGGAGAAAAAGATTTTCTATACAACCAACACATGTTGCCCGTGTAATTTGGATTGAAGTGATATCTATGATATGCATTTAATTTGTCATTTCCTTCCTTTATTGTATCCAATTAATTGATTTTTACTTCTATTGGTTAAATGGTTTAATTTCACCATTTTTTTTAAATAATTAGGTCAAATATTTAGTTAGATACTACTTTACCGGTTTATGAGATTTTAACCAAGTTTACGAATTAACTCGCGATTTCAGCTAAGTTAATTTGATAGATCTCCAAGTTTATAAGATTTTAAGTTTATTATTGAGTTATCTTGAAATTGCTATCTAAACTTGTAAAATCGTACGAGTTAACTCATAATTTTGAAAACCTTGAAGAAAATGATGTTTTCAAAGTTGATAAATTTTACTTAGATGTGAATGTAAAATTAAATTCCACCTATTTTAGAAATTGGATATCAATGAAATTTTATTTGAATTTTTATCACTTTTTTCATTGTTTATTGGATTGGATCTTAAAGAAATATACTGATGTTTAATAATGTATATCAATATTGTATTTTAACAAACAATGTTTAATAATGTATATCTTTATTGTATTTTAACAAACAATGAAGTATTTTAAATCCTCAATATATTATTTTTCTGTCATTTATTTTATTAAATGATAAAAGAATTTTCAATAAAAATATTTATATTAGAAAATTCTTTTGTACAGCACCTAATGAAGCATGAAAGTTTATAGATTAATTAAGATATGTATGCTAATTTAATAATTAAAAAAAAAGAGGATATGTATGCTAACACTAAATTATAGATATGTCAATGGATCAAATAACAAATAAATTATAGATATGCCAATAGACCGGTCTTATAGACCTCTATTTTAGCATGAATTGTGCTATAAAAGACATGTTGAGAAACAAGAAAATTTTAAATTTACCCCACACTTATTCTCCTACCCCACGTTTTATATAAGAAAAGTATACATGTACCCCACACTTACTCTCCGCCACAATTTGGTTTAGTTCTTGGTTGATTTTACTATTGATAGATTATCCTTAACTTATTTTATTTCAGTGATTGTGTTCTTCGTATTTTTCTGCCATTATATGTTATTTGTTATGGTTGATGCTAAGGACGATTCTCTTCAAGTTATTAGTGTCTACCTCAATGGACAAAATTACTCTTATTGGAGTTGTGTGATGAAAATTTTTTTTATTGGAAAAGATATGTGGGGTTATGTTGATGGAACTTTTGTTAAGCCTACAGATAAAAGGGATGAAGCTAAATATGCAAAAGGTTTGAAAATATGGAATGTTAGTAATTCAAAAATCATTACTTGGGTTAATAATTCTGTTTAGCTGTCTATAATTGTGCAACTAGCCAAATATGATACTGCTAAAGAGATTTGGAATCACTTGAAATATTTGTATGTTCAGTCTAACTTTGCAAAATGTTATCAGTTGGAAAGTGATATTAGGGCCCTTAAGCAGAACAATATGAACATTCAAGAATTCTATTTGACAATGACTAATTTGTGGGATCAATTGGCTCTTATGAAATCAACTGAGTTGAAAGTTGTCAAAGCGTACATTGATCATGTCGAGAAAAAATCTCTTTTAATGATAACAAAATTATCTTAAGATTATGATTACACTAATGCTTGCATTTAAGTATCGTACTAAGAAAGGAACATGATCCAAAGATCGCAACCTCCTATCCAGAAAAATGAACGTATGCAGGAAACAAAGTCGTTAATTCCTGAAGCAGAAAATCTGAAGTTAAAACACCAGAAGCAGAACATCTGGAACAGAAAAACAGAAGCAAAACTTTTGGAACAGAAGACCAGAAGTAGAACATCTGGAACAGAAAACCAGAAGCAGAACATCTGGAACAGAAAACCAGAAGCAAAACATCTGGAATAGAAAACCAGAAGCAGAAAACCTGAAAGTTGAACACCAGAAGCAGAACACTAGAATACTAAAATCAGAAGCAAAACACCAGAAGCAGAATACCAGAAGCAGAAAACCAGAAGCAGAACACCAGAAGCAGAAATCCAGAAGCAGAAAACCAGAAGTAGAAAACTAGAAATATAAAAGCCTGAAGTCGAACACCAGAAGCAGAACTTCAGAAGATGAACATCAGAAGATATATATCAGAAGATGAACAACAAAGGATAAGAAATGAACATCAGAAGATATACATCAGAAGATATATATCAGAAGATGAACAACAAAGGATAAGAAATGAACATCAGAAGATATACATCAGAAGATATACATTAGAAGATGAACATCAGAAGATGAACACCAGAAGGTAAACATCAGAAGATGAACACAAGAAGGTAAACATCAGAAGATGAACACCAGAAAGTAAACATCTGAAGATGAACACCAGAAGGTAAACATCAGAAGATGAACACCAGAAAGTAAACATCTAAAGATGAAACACCAGAAGGTAAATATTAGAAGATGAATACCATAAGGTGATCATCAGAGGAAGAACTCTAGCTACTTCTTCATCCTCCTACAAAACAACTAACAGTTCCAAAGTATCAAAATCTGCATCATTCGCGAACAGAGAAGGGTCATGTCTTGGAACCAGAATAGAGCACTTGCCAGTTGTCAAAACGTATGGAATAATCAAACCTCTAGGAAAGCTATGTAAAGAAGTAACCTCCCAAGTGCCAGGCTGTAAAAGGACAGAATGACAAGGCTGTGAATTCAAAACAAAACTAAGGATCATTACAACTTGGGAAAACGGCCAGAAAGGAAAATTTCTTGAAGAGAAAGTTTCCTTCTCTCTATAAAAGGAAGGCTGCTCTTCTTCAGATTTACACATAACTACACGAGCAAAAAAGCAAATATCAAGAGGCTAAGAGCATTTCAAAAGCAAAACTAAAAGAGAATTTTTAAAACCTCGAATATCTCTATTCAACCCCTCTTCTAGTGATATTCTAGCCTCTTCAATTGGCATCAGAGCAAGGTTCTCTAAAAAATTACACCTAACAGTGTAAGAGAAAAAGATCCAAAAAGAAAAATGTCAAAAGCTAAGTATATCTCAGAAGGAGGATCATCCAGCAGACCTCCCTACTTCGATGGAACTGACTACTACCACTAGAAAGGCAAGATGAGATTATTTCTCATATATCAAGATAACAACATGTGGCCAGTGGTAGAAAAAGGAAATCATGTCATTAGAATCAACAGTGCAGATCCAACCTCTGACAAAAAACCTGAAACACAATGGACAACTGAAGAAAATGCCAAGGTACTTCTAAACTCTAAAGCTCATTTTATTCTAACGTGTGCTTTGAGCAGGGAAGAGTATGATAGAGTTGAAGAATGCCAAAGTGCTAAGGAACTATGGGACACCTTGAGATCCATCATGAAGGTTCAAGTCACGTTAAAGAGGCCAGAATTGACATGAGAGTAAGAGAGTTCGAGTTGTTTGAAATGAAGGAAGAAGAAACAATTGATGAAATGTTCTCAAGACTGACAATCATCCTGAACAACTTAAGGTCTATGGGAAAAGAATACTCCGTCCAAGAGAGAATAAGGATGATATTAAGAAGTTTACCAAAGGAATGGAGACCCATGGTGACTGCTATCACAGAAGCAAGAAATTTAGCCACCATGAGGTTAGAAGATCTGGTTGGAACTCTTAGAGCTCATGAACCTCTATTGCTTGCTGATAAACCAAGCAAAAAGGGAAAAATGATTGCGTAGAAATCCAGTCAAACTGAAAGTCCATCCTCCAAAAACTCTAAAAATATCACAAAAAAAGGATAACTCAGAATATCCTCTTTCTGAATAGGAGGATGAACTGGCTCTAATTCCAGAAGAATCCAAAGAATAATCAAGAGAAGAGGACAAGACAAAAGATCCTCTTAGAAAGAAAAGATTGACAAAAGCCAGATAACTTGTTATGGATGCAATAAAATGGGACAATACAAAACTGAGTGTCCTCTAAACAAAAGGAACATAAGAAGATTTCACAACAAGAAAAAATCTATGATGGCAACTTGGGATGACAGTGATGAATCATCCTCTGAGCAAGAAAAGGAAGAAGAAGCCAACCTTTGTCTCATGGCAAACTCAGAAACAGATGAGGTAAGCATCACTGATTTATGTCCTTCTTGTGAAAAGTTAGAAATAGAATTTGACAATCTCTTAAATGACTCAAACACTTTATCTCAAAAATGTGGTTTTCTTAAAAACCAAAATTATGAAATAAAGAAACTGAATAAGGAACTTCAAGCTAAGAATGAATAATTTCAAAAAATCATTTTAGACTTGCAGCAATCAAATAGAAAATTGTCTGAGCAACAAAACACTTTAAACAAAGAGAATGTCAAAATCCATCCTCCTGAAGAGGACACAGAAAAGAAGGACTTGAAAATCAAAGTTGAAGAACTAAAAAATGACATTACCAACTTTGTCAAATCCACATAAACATTCAAAAAAATTATGGGATCTCAATCTGGTATATTTGACAAAGCTGGTATTGGTTTTAAAAGTTCTCAAAAACAAAAATTATATGAAAATTTTTTTCTACCAAATAACCTAGAGGATAGACCTAAGTGCACTTTTTGCAAAAAGCATGGACATACTATCGAAGTATGTCTTGCTAAGAAAAAAGCTGAAAGTAACAAAAGGAAATGTTCATTTTGTAATAAGCATGGACATCATGATTCCGTTTGCTATCACAAAAAGAAAATCTTTACAAAAGGACGGACTAACCACCAAGGACCCAATTCTATATGGGTACCTAAGTCTCTTCTAAATTCTAACACAGGTACATCCTCTGATCAACAAAAGAAAGCTCTGGTTCTTGGACAGTGGCTGATCAAGACATATGACATGAGATAAGCATTGCTTTATCTCTTTGGAATCAAAAGATGGAGGATCAGTTACATTTGTCAACAATGATAAAGCTCAAATTAAAGGAACATGTATTATTGGTAAAAACAATTCTGCCAAAATTGAAAATGTTCAGTATGTTGATGGTTTAAAACATAACTTGCTAAGCATTAGCCAACTTTGTGATAGTGGATTTAAAGTAATCTTTAAACCCATTCTATGTGAGGTCAAGCATTCATCCTCGGGTAGAGTTTTATTCTCAGGTATAAGGAAAAATAACTTATATGTCTTATATCTAGATGATTTACCTACTGAATCTTGTTTTATGGCTATTGAAAAGGTTAAATGGATTTGGCACAAACGGGCTGGTCATACTAGCCTGAATACTATGTCTAAATTATCAAAATTAGAATTAGTTAAAGGTCTTTCAAAAATAAATTTTGGAAAAGGCAAAGTATGTGAGGCTTGTGCCAAAGGAAAACAAGTTAAAAGTAGCTTTCACTCCAAAAATATTGTTTCAACAAATCAACCTCTTGAACTCCTTCATATTGACCTCTTTGGTCCTATCAAAACTCCAAGTCTTAGTGGAAAAAGATATGGATTTGTTATTGTTGATGACTTTTTACGATTTACTTGGGTCTTGTTTTTAAAACACAAAAATGAAGCCTTTGAGGCTTTTCAATATTTTTGTAAGAAGATACAAAATGAAAACGGATCAAAGATTATCTCAGTAAGAAGTGATCACGGGGGAGAATTTGAAAATGACTCTTTCGAAACTTTTTTTGATGAAAATGGTATTTCTCATAATTTTTCTTGTCCAAGAACTCCTCAACAAAATGGAGTTGTTGAAAGGAAAAATAGAACTTTACAAGAAATGGCTAGAACTATTCTAAATGAAGCCAACATTGAAAAATATTTTTGGGCTGAAGCTATCAACACAGCTTGCTATGTTTCAAACCGAGTTTCAATTAGAAAAATTTTAAACAAAACTCCATACGAACTTTGGAAAGGTAGAAAACCAAATATTTCTTATTTTCATATATTTGGATGTTACTGCTACATCCTAAATAATAAAGAAAATTTGGGAAAGTTTGATCCAAAATCTGATAAAGGTATATTTTTGGGATACTCCACATCATCAAAAGGTTATAGAATATATAATCTTAGAACTCAAACTATGGAGGAATCCATGCATGTTATTTTTGATGAATTTGATGACTTGTGTTTAGAAAACATGGATAAAATTGAAGAAGATGAAAATTTATCCTCTAAAGTTCACAATCCAAATGAGGAGGACATTTCTGATCCAACCTCTCAGCAGCCTCCAAGAGGATGGAAGACTATAACGTATCATCCTCCAAATCTGATCATAGGTGATACTACTGATGGAGTTAGGACAAGGCAATTATTGAAAGGAGATTCAAACAACATGGCCATGATATCTCAAGTTGAACAAAAGAACATTGATCAAGCCATAAGTGATCAATCATGGATGAATGCCATGATGGAGGAACTATCTCAGTTTGAAAGAAATAAATTGTGGAATCTTGTGCCCCATCCTCTGGAAAAATCCATCATTGGAACCAAATGGATCTTTAGAAAAAAACTAAATGAGGATGGAGAGGTTATTCGAAATAAAGCAAGATTAGTGGCACAAGGTTACAACCAACTAGAAGGAATTGATTATGATGAAACATTTGCACCAGTTGCAAGACTTGAAGCAATCAGAATCCTCTTAGCCTATGCCACACATAAAGGAATAAAACTATATCAAATGGATGTCAAAAGTGCCTTCTTGAATGGATTCTTAAATGAAGAAGTGTATGTTCACCAACCTCCTGGATTCAATGATAAAAAGAAACCAGATCATGTGACAAGCTCTCAAAAGCTCTTTATGGACTAATGCAAGCTCCTAGAGCTTGCTTGGTATGAAAGGTTGAGTTGCTTTCTAAAAGAAAATGGCTTCTCAAGAGGTCAGATTGATACAACTTTGTTTAAAAAGATTCATAATGAGGACATGTTGATCGTCCAAATTTATGTGGATGACATAATCTTTGGATCCACAAATGAGAAAATGTGCAAAGAATTCTCCATCCTCATGCAAAGCGAGTTAGAAATGAGCATGATGGGAGAATTAAAATTCTTTCTTGGATTACAAATAAAACAATTAGAATCAGGAATCTTCATCTCTCAAGAAAAATATACCAAGGATCTCCTGAAAAAATATAACATGAATCTCGCAAAATCAATGAGCACTTCTATGCATCCATCCTCCTCACTACATCAAGATGATGAAGGAACCTCTATTTCTGAAAAGGAGTACAGAGGAATGATTGGATTTTTGCTGTACTTAACATCCAGGAGACCTGGCATTGTGTTTTCAGTAGGTATGTGTGCAAGGTTTCAATCATCCCCTAAAGAATCTCACCTTACTGCAGTAAAAAGAATATTCAGGTATCTAGTTGGAACCACAAATCTGGGAATTTGGTACAAAAAGGATTCAAATCTCGATCTTCTGGCATATTGTGATGCTGGTTATGCGGGTGACAAAATTGAGAGGAAAAGCACAAGTGGAGCGTGTCAATTTTTTGGCTCATCTCTCATTAGTTGGTCATGTAAAAAATAAAATACCATAGCTCTCTCCACTACAGAAGCTGAATATGTTTCTGCTGCTCAATGTTTCTCTCAAATTCTCTGGGTAAAAAATCAAATGGAAGACTACTCGTTAAGGTACACAAAAATTCCCATCCTTTGTGACAACACAAGTGCTATGAATCTTTCCAAAAACCCTATTCAACACTCTAGATCTAAACATATTGAGATTAAACATCATTTCTTGAGAGATAATGTTCAAAAAAGAGATGTTGAATTAATTTTCATTGAAACTGAAAATCAGCTTGCTGACATTTTCACCAAACCTCTCCAGGAGGATCGTTTCAAAAAAAATTTAGAAAAACTTTCCATTATAAATCTTTCAAAAATAGTCTAAAAAATAAGATTTACAAAACTTTAATCATAATGTTATTTTTATTTTTTTACTCTAAAGAAAAAATAAATCTGAGGATGGACAACTCAGATAATTCTCTATCCTCCTCCAAAATTTGACAATTTGCAAAAGTTAGAAGGAGGCAAGTCTAATCACTGCTGATTACACTCCTTTTCTGCAAAAAGGTTCCTCGATTTCCGCTGCCTACTCACTGCCCAATGGATAAGTCACCCGTGCTCCTCCCTAGCCTGACATGATTAAACCTATGCCTCTATACTTCCTCCTTCCAACGGTAACAAATAATTACACTATGCCTCTTCCTCTTTAAATTAACTCACGTGTCTTCTTCTATTTACCCACTGTAAAAATTCAAAACCTCTGAAAAATCCTAAGGTATCCAAAAATGGCCCGCACCAAATCTGCTGGAAAAAGAAATTTTTCCTCAAACTCATCTGAAAATCAATCTGAAAACTACTCAAGTGACTCATCTTAAAATGATCCAAACCCTACCATTTCCTCATACAAACCAATCAACATGGTCAATCCTCCTCTGTCCACTCAACCATCTTCAAAAGACAGAAAAACATTTTCTCAAAAAACATCATCATCAACTCCTTCTCGACGATCAACACGAATCATATCTGGAAAATTATCATCTAAACAACCCATTCAAGACTACACTGTTCATGTTATTGACTCAGATGATTCTAAGGCAACACACTCTGATTCCTCAAAAATTCCTTCCTCCAAACATACCAAATTAGCAACTTCAAAAAGGAAAGTAACTCCAAAAAACTTACAACAACCAGCTTCAAAAACACCCAAAATCCCTCTGTTCGAAAACACCCTCCTGGAAGCAAAATTTATAGAGAAATGGCAGGACAAATCTGTTATTAATGGAAAAATTATTGACCTAAAAGGTCTAACTCAAGGAGGAGTAAATGTAGAAGAAATCTTTGATCAACTGGGTTGGTCTCCCTTCCTCCTTATCAACGAACCTCAATATCCAAAACTTGTCAGAGCGTTCTACGCTGCTGCAAATGTGTCCAAGGGAGACAATTGCATCAGTGTTATTCTTAAGGGGGCACATATTGAGCTCACCCCAACTTTGCTATATCAAATCTTTGACATACGTGATGAAGGCCCCTATCTAGTTTCTGAAGCTTGGTATTCCAGCTACATGATTACTCGCCCATCTGTCCTTGCCAACATTTTTATTAATCCACCAAAGCCCCAGGTTGCATCCAACCTTCTTCCAATCTATAGAGTGTTGCACAATATTTGTGTACACTCTGTTGTCCCCAGGGTTGGCAGTTATGAAAAAGTAACTGAGCTGGAAATTCTGATTATTCATCACCTCATTTCTGGAACCCCTCTTCACCTAGGAAACATTATCTTTAGGTTCATGGTAAACACTGCATATCTTGGGAGATCAGCTTCGTATGGAATGATTCTCACCGAAATCTTCAAATGTTTTAAAGTACCATTAGAAGATGAACACTTTATCACCTTCAACAACACATTCTCTACAAGAAATGTAAACCAGATGCGCCTTGATCCCACTGAAAAGCCTTCTCACAAACAATTATCTAAGAAAAAATCAAAATGGAACTCAACCTCCAATCCACCATCTCAACCTCCAGTCGCATCAAATTCTCCTTCTGAAAAAGAACCAAAAATCCCGTCCTCACCACCCTCCAAAAGTGTCCACCCTCTTGAACAACTTCAACTTGTTCCTCTTGAAAATCAAAACCATCGTTCAACAGAAGGTGAAGAACTGAGTTCACCCCCTCCTCTTGTGAAAAACGATGCTAAACGCTTTTTTGATCTTAATATCACTACTCAAAAGGGTTCACCTCTAGAAACTACACTTCCATCTGACCCACTGGACACATCTCAGAATCTACAAGAACCATTTCTATTTCCCTATCCTCCTACAAGTCCATCCCAACAAGCTCAACCTTCGTGCACCATGGCTCAAATCTTCTCCTCTCCTACAAAAATGTACCCCACAAATTTTATCGCTACTCCCTCTACTCATCAAATCATCAATGAACCAGCTTCTGCACCACTTCCTGAAGTTACAGGACGATTCAGCTCACTTGAATCCTTCCTGGCAAAATCAGGAGAAAATTCTTCACAAAACAAAGGAACCTGCTCTCGAATGAAAAGCACCAGCATCAATGCTGACCCAATTCTAGATGACTCCACTCCTTACACCACTGATCCCAAGCCTGAACAACGTCGCTGTATTCGAATACAGAGTGTGGATTCTGCACCGATTTGGCTTCTGTATTCGAATACAAGGAAGCTGTATTCGAATACAGACTCATATTTTCCAGAAATCTCAGTTTTAAACACTGTTGTATGAATTTTAAGAGTTGGGCGAAAGACTTATGATAATTAAGAATGGAATTGTGAGATAATGTAAAGTGTTAATGATTTGCTTGACTGTTTAATCATGGTTGTAATGATGATGATATTGATTCTGTTGAGATGTTTTGAAAAATGATTGAAAGGTTGAAATTTCCTGATAATGCATACTGTTTCAGTGAAGAGAAAACACTGCATATCCATGCATTTGCATAGTCAAGTGGTACCCGCAATGAGCCATAGAGTAATGCGTAAACGTGCTGATCTGTTGAGCGATTGCACGAGTGCTAGTTTGTTGAGCGACTGCACTGGTACTGATCTGTTGAGCGATTGTACCCTGAAATGCGCAAAAACGTGCTGATTTGTTGAGCGATTGCACGAGTGCTGGTCTGTTGAGCGACTGCACTGGTACTGATCTGTTGAGCGATTGTACCTGAGTATATGTCAAATGTGCTGGTCTGTTGAGCGACTGCACGAGTGCTGGTCTGTTGAGCGACTGTACTGGTGCTGATATGTTGAGCGATTGCACCCTAGTCTTGAGGGCCGTTAAAGTCAAACATATTTAAAATGTGCTGGTCTATTGAGCGACTGCACCTTGGTAATTCCAAGAAATTGTATACATGAGCATATACATATTGCATCGGGGATTGACCGGTGGGTCACGAAATTGGTTATATGATGATTGGAAAATGATGTGCGTGAGTACTTTATGAAATCTGAATTTCTGATAAATGATTGTGATTGCTGAAGTGTTGGCTGTACTTACAACATATTTCTCATATCAATTGGTTGCTGTTTTGAAAAGGCATACATGTCATGAAAATTCAAATTGAGCATCTTTATTTTTCATCATTGTCATATGTTATACCATGGGGGTATTTGTTCTGTGATATAAATGCTATGTGTTTATTTGTTAATTTCGGTCGGTGACCCTTTACTATTATATGTGGAATTTGGGCTTTGCCCTCAGATGCCCCCCAAACCCATGACACCCGTGGGTCTCGAGACGACGGAAACGTCGCTCGACTTCATTGATCGTTCCGTGCCTACTACTTGGGTATAGGACCCCACCTCAAGCAGGGCTACGTACACGGGGAGATTGAAGAGGACCTGTAGGACCAATAGAGTGGTGCACTACGTGGAGCACAGCTATGCGAGGATTGATTTTCCTGTGCCTTTCCGTTTGGTATTGGAGGCGCACGAAATTTTTTATGATGGGGAGGAGCCAACTAGAGGGGTTGAGACGGAGGCCACCGTAGGAGTGGTGACTCGTAACCCGGTGATTGGTGGGAATGTACGTGATTCTGAGGCGGAAGAGAAGAACGAAGAGCCGAAGCCAGTAGCAGCTGATATTCTGGGTCCGTCTAGGATATCCGATGATGGTTATGAGATTCCGGCACCGCCAAAGCGACCGAGACTGTGCATTGATCTGACTTCGGAGGAGACTGATCCCTCTCTGTATGATGAGGAGGAGGAGGTTACATCGAGGCGAGCGGCGGAGTCGGATGAGACTTGTTTGGGATGCGGAGGAAATCGGTGCTACTGTAGCTTTAGTGCATGATCGGTTAGATTTGAGCTAGAAAATGTAATTTGTTTTATTTTGGAAATTATTGTACTACTTTTCCACTAACTTATTCCGCACTCTGATATTTTCTTTTGGAATGATATGACATTGTTATCTTTTGGAAATGTCTTAATGTTTATTATTAAATTTCCAGAATTAAGTACTTAGCGATATTACGATAAAGTTATTTTATTACGTTCATCGATTAAATTACGACGTACCTTTTTATGAAATGAATTAAAGTAAAATTTTATTTCAATTGTTTTGAAGTAATGAATTGGTAAATCATTTTAATTATTTATTTAAAAAAAAAAATACACTTGCGCTGTGTTTTAAACTCGGGGTGTTACACTTTCTTACAACCAGTTGGACGTGATTGATGCTGCTTCTTTCATGCTATTCCTATTATCACGTTAACTAATAATTATATGTTATATTTATATGCTTCCATCATGAATATTATTAATAAATTAATAAATATCAAAATTTAGTTCAAAGTAGTTATTTAGATGTGACATCTTTTTAATCTTTGAGCGGTTATAACACAAGTTGTACAACTTGGGGGTTTAAAAGCTCATGTTTATAACCGAAAATAATAAAACATTCTTGAATGGATTAAATTAGATGTGGAGTGTTTTTATTCCTTGAGTTTTTGAGACACGAGTTGTACAACTTGATAATCCTAAAACCCGCATTTCAAAATAATTATTCAAATCAAGCATACTCTTTTTTTTTCGTAAAAAACAATTTTTATTTTATTTTATCAACAACAATTCACATTGTCATTAAAAGCAATCAACACATTTGCATTTTTTACCAAAGAACTACGTAGCTTTGATTTCTTCATCGCACCAGGAGATACATATGAGCAAGATCTCACTTTTGTCAAGCACATTAATAAATATTTTTTTCTCTCTTTCTTAAACACACGTTTATTTCAAAATCACATTAAAAAAAACAATTAATATTCATATTTAATAATAAGGATTTATAAATATATTTAAGTTAAATGGACTCCCGAATTCAAAATCTGGTTTCAAATACTATTTTTTTATTTGTTGTTTTTAAGGGTTTCTCAATATTTTCTTAATTTTAAAATAAACTTTGGTGCCGACTCCATTGAATTAAAGAAAAAGTCAAAATTTTAGGCTGCGACAGCTGGCGACTCCACTGGAGACATTTAGAGAGTCAAGCCTAACATAATTAATTGTGCAAATTTTTTAAACTTTTTCTATATTTTTTTTTCATTTTCTTTTACTTTATGTGTCTATTATTTCTTAATAAGTATTAGTTGTTATTATAATATTCTTTTAAGCTAGTATATCATTTTATTTATTTATTTATTTATTTTGCATATGTATATATGTTTTATTAGCATTATGAAGCGGTTGAATTATGCTTATTCTACACCCTACACTTTTACTAAGACACACACTTATGAGTGAAACCTTATGCCTAGGTTTGAACAAAACTTAAGTTTAGTTTCGAGATTGCATAGTGGTAGCCTTCTGGATGTACATCCTGTTTGGTTAGCATGCAGATCTCACCTTGAGTTTGATCTTGTTGAGGGTATTTTCACTCGAAATAGTTTACCTATTTTTGTTGATAATATTCCAAAATAGGATCATTGGCTCTAGAAACCACGTTTAGAACCATGGAGCCACCCTTGTGAGAGTTTCAATACATAAGCCAATAGACCATTTCATCATAAGAATACCCATATAAGCAAAAAAAAAAAAAAAATACCTCATACATTCAAAACTTTATATATATATGTTTATTCACAATAATTATTCTACATAGTTTCATCCCTATCTCATGACATTTTTTCTTTCTCTAAGTAAAACATAATGGCATTTTACATCAATTTTTAGGACTTTTTGGGGAATCATACAGACCTTAGTCACACTTTGAGTTAAGTGGATAATGGAATCGTAAAAAAGAAAAACTTTACTTCTAAAGTTCAAGCAACATGATTTGAAAAGTTTAAGGGAAATCAACAATCAAATGAAAACCATACAACATGCCAGTTTCTTTATTAAAACTGGGAAGATCCTAAACCTCTTGGCAGTAAATGTGCAAATAGGGGTCCTCACGGCACTGGCTTAGTATTACAACCCTCTTTTAAGATGTATCACCTTTCAAGACTTTTAGTTGGCCCCAACATTGGAAGAATTCGAACATATATTGAGTTACTCCTTAGAAAAAGGAAATCCTTATCGATATAGTGGACAACCCCCAAATTTGAGCACAATTGTTAAGGTGTTGAAAATGACATAAGATAGTTGGCAATTAAAAAAGAGAAAAAATTAGCTACTAATGGTTTTTCAAGAAAATATCTAGAGCTAAAGGCACGAGATTTAGCTATTAAAAAAGAATGGGGGTACTTTTATAGATGTTTTGGCTTTTATTATGAATGGTATTGTTTTATTTCCAAAGTTTGATAATTTTGTTGGTTTTGCTGCCATCAATGTCTTCCTGGCTTTTAACAAAAGTAAACAAAATCCGGTTCCCGCGATCCTTGTTGATGTATACTACTCTTTGCATATGCAACACGAGAAGAAAAGGGGAACAATTTTGTGTTGTGTTCTAGTGTTCTATACTTGATTCATGTCTCAAATGTTCAAGAAAGGGTATCGTGTTGGAGTTAAAAGTAACCGTGAATGGGCTCAGAGTATAGCTAACCTTACTAGGGACACAATTTCACGGTATCATAGAGAACAAAGGGTGGAAGAAGTAATATGCCAATGTGGAGATTTTCCAAATGTACCTCTCATGGGAACCAAAGGATGTATTAATTACAATTCGATGGTATCTCTGAGACAGCTTTGCTACCCTATGTTTGAGAAACCAAATGATAAGTCGTTGGAAGCTTTTGTTTTTCACAATACAAGTGTAGTAGACCCACTAATGTTGCGAAGGATAAGTCGAGCTTGGGAAGTAATCATTAGAAAAGGAAGAATACTCATGTGTAGAACTTGCAACACAAAACAACCCTATCAACAATGGGTAAAGAAAAGAATTCAAGAAATCAAGTTGCCTTTCCATAGTACACCCTTGAGTTATCAGGAAATACCTGAACGTACCTTTTTTTACAAATGAAGAAATAGAAAGCATCATTGTTAAAATCTGAAGAGGAGAAAAAGAGCTACAAGAGAAGTTAGAAAAAGTCTCCAAAGAGAACGAGAACTTACGATCAGAAAACACTTGTAAGAATCGGTTTATTGAGAGAAGCAACAAGAGGTTGAAAATTGAAAAGGAAAATAAACTTGACATACAAGATTGTTTGAGAGGTGTAAATGAAGAATTAGATGTGCGAAAGCAAGAAATGAATGAAGCTAATGAAGAGGCCTATATGTGGAAACAATTGTGGACACATGGAAAAAATTGAAGAACTACTCTCAAAACGTCAAGAGGCACTAAGAACAGAGATGGAGACTTCTAGTGAGTTGAAGAATTATATTGATTATCAAGAAAAGATCTATAATGACTTAAAGGATGAAACCATATATTGGGAGGATCGTTTGATGATGTTGCTTGGTCAATTGAAGAATCAAGAGATCTATAAAGAGCTGGAAGATAAATGCAAGCATTAAAAATACTGCCTTTCAAATTTGGCAATGCTAGCTAATCAACCAATCATAAAAATATCTAAGAGAGATTGATGTAGTAATGCATCCGTTCAACACTCCAGTCAAAGTCTACAAGTTCGTTGAATATTGTAAAAATTTGGCAGAAGAATTGGAGAAGTACTCTTTTTAATTTAAATGTGATGTACTTTTTTTTTCATCAATGAAGGATGTGTTGTTTTGTTTACCGATCCCTCTTTTTTCTTCACTAATAATTCATTTTTGTTAAAAAAGTTCACGGAAGGCTTATGATTCCCCAACATGCAACTATCATGTAAAAAAAGAGATAATTAACTAAATGATTTTATCTTCATTCCATTCAAATTTTATACATACTCATAGAAATTTTATTTATTTTTTAAAAAACAGAAAAAATCAATAAAGTTGTTTCACCGACACCCTTATCGGACTCGCGCAGACTCCAAGATCATCAATGAACTTGAGCAAAACCAAGAAGTGATGTGAGCAGATGTTAGACAATTGAAGGAAAAGGTTGATCGAATCCTAGAGGCTATACAAGCTTTGGCAAGGAAGGAGAATACAAATGGGAATCCTCCAACTACAAATGAAGAACACCAAACCACCCATTATCACCCACCAGGCTTTACTGCGACTACCCAACAGTTTCGTACAGTAGCTATGCAATTTCCTAAGTACGGTCTCCCACTTGGTTATACTCCGCCCCTAGTCATCAACCCCATGAACAATAACCTAAACCACTCAACTAACAACTCCTAAAGCCTAAACCAACCACAAATCCCATATTCTCTAGGCTACGTGCCACCCCAAAAAATTATAACCTCAGAAAATATTCCATTTAGTGCACCCCAAGTTGATGCTAATGACAACTGGCAACAACCTCAATTTATCGGTGACGATACACGGTCGAAAGAAAAGTTCCATGTTTTAGAAAAAAGAAAAAAAATTGAGGGGAATAATGCCTATGGTCTTGAAGCTTGTGATATGTGCTTGGTTCCCGATGTAGAAATTCCTTCAAAATTCAAGGTACCTGAGTTTGAAAAGTGTAAAGGTGCCACATGTTCTAAAAATATCTTACGATGTATTGTAGAAAATGACTTCTCATGCTCATAATGATAAACTTCTCATTCATTTTTTTCAAGATAGTTTGAGTGGGGCATCATTAAATTGGTATATGCACCTCGAGAATCGAAGTCTTTCATGGAAAGAGTTGGCTGATGCCTTCTTGAAACAATACAGGTACAACATTGACATGGCCCCTGACCGGATGCAATTTCAAAATTCGTCGAAAAAAGACAATGAAACATTCAAAGAAAATGCACAACGGTGGAGAGAAGTGGCATCGCAAGTAGACCCTCCTTTATCTGAAAGTGAAATGGTTGGTATGTTTATGGATACTCTCCAATCATCGTTTTATGATAAGATGATTGGGAGTATGTCATCAAAGTTTCCTTACATGGTCATGATACGAGAAAAAGTAGAAAATTGGATGAGGAGTGGCAAGATCGTATGTGGAACAAGTGGTGTGAAGAAACCCCAGGTGGGATTCACAAAGAAGAAATAAAGGGATGTTACCTCTGTAATGGTAAACCCAAGGGTCTCCTATTTTCCATCCATGAATTATTATCGACCTCCAAATTTTCAGCTCCTGGTACCCCAGATTCCCTATCTATATGTGGCTGCGACCTTACAAGCTTTATACCCTCAATATCACCCTTCAAGGCCACCTTATTATCAACCACCTTTGTGTTGAGGAAAAAACCTTTTTGATATATGTTTTAATGACAACAAACCTTTTGAATTAAATGATTGAGTTTTATGAATGGTGATCTACTAATTATTGCACTTGATTTTTGTTTAAGGAAAAAGGCTATGAATTAAACTGTTCCAACAAGACATATCAGTCTCCAGAATGTCTAGAATGATCTGCTGTCCAAAATGATCTTCTGTCCAGAATGATTATCAACTATCTCCAGAATGATTAACAACTATCTCCAGAATGATCAAACATCATCCTCCAGTATGATAACATCAGTCCAGAATGATACAATCATTCTCCAGCATACTGAACATCATTCTCAAGCCTTGTTACATCCTTCTCTAACTTGAGTGCCAAGAAAATTGAATGATCTTGAAGTATATCATCAATCAGAGGATATCATCAAAGGGAAGAAACAATGACATTATCAGAGGATATTATTCATGGCCCAGATCAGAAGGAAACATGGTCTAGAACAGAAAGTAATCTTGTCCAGAAGGAGACTTGGTCAGACCAGAAAGAAACAGAGTTAAGAAGATAACTCAGTCTAGAACAGAAGACATGTTCCAGATTTGGTCCAGAACAAAAGACTTGGTCTAGACTAGAAGATAGCATGGTCCAGAACAGATCAAATGGTTCAGATCAGAAGATCATAGGTCCATATTAGAATATCACATAGTGCTGATCAGAAGGTTACACTGTCTAGATCAGGATGCAAAATGGTACACACCAGATCAAATGGTCCATACTTGATCCAGATCAGCAGATCACATGGTCCATATTTAAATCATGATCAAGTGAAGACTTAATTAAAACTCGAAGAAGACTTGATTGATTTTTGATCGAAATCTGATCAAAGTATTAAGGATATTTGATTCAAAAATCACGGAAGACTTGAAGGAAATTTGAATCAAAATCAGTTGAGAGAAGCAAGATCAAATATGAAGATCCAAGAACATTCTGGACATCATTCTGATGTCACCAGAGGATACCTCCAAAATTCGTCACCAGAGGATACCTCAAAAAGTCGTCACCATAGGATACATCTAGAGGATACCTCCAGAATCGTCACCAGAGGATACCTCCAGATGAAGTCATAAGAGGATACTAGAAATTACCTCCAGAGGATATCACCAGAGGATCCCTATAATTTAAAAGTCAAGAATACGCATCACTATGATCAAGACTCATTTGCAACACAAAGAAAGAACCAAGTCTGCTCTTGAACATTAGAAGCAGAATGAAGAATGTTCTTCCTTTTTGGCCTGCTCTCACCAAACCACTGACAGAGTACAAGCCAGCTATTCCCAATGGGCAAATGAGCTGTCAAAAGTACTTTTTGAGTCTATAAAATAGAATTCAAGATATAGGCAACAACAAGCACTCACGAAAGCAATTTTTTCATCATTCATAATCAGATTCAAGAGCTTTAAGTTCAAATCAATACATCACTTACATACACTTTCATACTTGAAAGCTTCTCAATCACAAACAAAAGATTCAGTTTTGTTCTTCTTTTTCATATCAGAATCATTCTACTGAATTCTTTTGTCAAAGAATCAAAACTCAAACAAGAGTTGAGCATACTCAAATTCTTTCCAAAATCAGAGCTTCAAGTACTAAGCAATTCATTACTCACTTCAATCATACTTGAAGTTATGTCACTCACATACATTAGGTCAGTTCTGATTTTTCCTATTCGATTTCTAGAATCATTCTCGCGTATTTCTCTGTGAAAGAATCAGAACTCAAACAAGTGTTGAGCCTTCTCAGATTCTGACAAAACACTTTAAATCATATCATTGTAAACTCAAGGCTATAGTGTGAAGTATAGTTTTGAGTAAGCTTGTTGGAAATCCTTTTATGATTAAAATGTGAACTGTAAAATCCTATCAAAAGATTGATAGGTGATTTGATTGAACTCCTCTATGGGTGGAAAGGATTTGTTTTTGTAACAGATCAAAGTTGATCTGAAACAGGGTGTGTAAAACCAAGATTGATCTCTATTTTAGCATTTAGTGAAAATATCACCGTTGTGAGGACTGGACGTAGCCCGGGTTGGGTGAACCAGGATATATCCGTGTGTGATTTCTCTTCCCTTATCTCTATTTACTTTCAGTCTTTTAATTATCAAGTTAAATAGATAAATTGAACGGTTGATTTTAACTAACCAAGAACGTTCTCTGCAAGAATGTTCTCCATTCTCTATTTTCACAACCAAGATCAATCTTGAGTTATTTTCTTAAGTTATTAATAGGAATTTTAAAAGGGAGAATTTACAATTCAAACCCCCTTTTCTTGTAAATTGACATTGCTACTTCACTTTGGTCCAACCACCACCTCCCATGTTTTCCCAACAAAACCAATGGAACAAAAATCCAAACTCGAATGAATATGAACCACCAGTTAGTCCAGAAAAAAACCCATTTTGACCCGATTCCTGTGACATACAACAAATTGTTGCCTCACCTACTCCAGAATTCAATGGTAGTCCTGAGACCAATGAAACCTTTGGAACCACCATTCCAAAAATGGTATAACTCAAATGCCAAATGTGAATACCATGCAGGAGCTGTAGGGAATTCCGTCGAAGATTAGCAAGCACTAAAATCTAAAGTGCAAGAATTGATTAATACAAAATGGCTTACTTTCAAGGAAGAGTGCCCCAATGTGGGGGAGTAATCCCTTGTCGGGCCACGGGAATACCTCTGTCAATGTCATTGAAGATGAGGTAGACCAATATGCAATTAAGAATATAGAACAAGTGAAAACCCTTACAAAAGTGATTTTTGTTGAGCTATGCAAGTTAAACTTGATTGAGAAGATTAACAATGAGGTCAATATTTGTGGCATTAACCCAACCAATTCACGCTCCATAAAAAATTGTGAAGAGCTCAAGGAATTTCTTCAAGAATTAATGGGTTGTAAAAAAGATGATCATGTGTTGAACATAGAGCCGTGCGTGGAAAATAATAGATCTTTCCCAAGACCATTGAAGATCTTTTATAGAAAGAGAATCTTAAGCTAACTCTAAATAGGACAAATCCAATAATTATTCAAACACCAATTCCTTTTCCTTATGAAAATACCGAAGCGGTACCTGTTAGTTCAGAGGCGCACCTAAGAGGGGGTGAATTAGGTGTTTAGAAATTTTTCTGGTTTTTAGACTTAGTGGATTATTTTTCTGACTATGATTAGTGTAATCCAAAGGATTAAGTTTGATGGAGTTGTCGGTAACATCACCGCTAATAGTTGTTTAAGTTTTAGTGATGGCGAATTTCTAGCTGAATGGACAAGGCATAATAAAGAACAACACTTCGCTGTGAAGTGTCATGATCATATTCTTGCACGGGTTCTAGTTGCTAATGGTTTATCATTGAATGTCATGCTGAAATCAACACTCTCAATACTATTTGTTGATGAAGCTTGTATGAAGCTCAGTGTTATGGTGGTGAAAGTATTTGATAGATCCAGGAGACTAGTTGTTGGTGAGATTGACATGCCGATTCAAATCGGACCCTATAACTTTGGTATGACCTTCCAAGTGATGGATATTAAACCAACGTACAATTGCATCTTAGGGAGACCATGGGTTTATGCTGATGGAGTAGTGACATTCACTATCCATCAAAAGCTAAACTTTATAGTGAACAATAAAATAGTCATAATATCTGGGGAAGAAGATATGATAGTGAACCATCTATGTTTTATGGGCTACATTGAAGACACGAAGGAAGCCATAGAGACTTCCTTTCAAACATTAGAAATCGCCAATGTTGTCTTCACGAGTGAAGGTTCTTGCTTAAAGGAACCAAAATGGTCTACCACATCATTGAAATCTATCAAATCCGTGTTGGAATGAGGTGTTTTTGTTAAGTCGGGAAAATTGTTAGATATACCAGAAAAGAACGATAGGTACGGGTTGGGATATGTACCTACCGAAGCTGATAAAGAAAATGCTATAAAAGAAAAAAGGGAAAACACGATGGCTCGTTTGGAAAACCAGGCACCAAATTCACAGAACATTCCTATTTGTGACATTTGCCAAATCTTTCAAAGCGTTGAAATAAGATTTGCTGACCAGGTGGCTGTTGCGGAAAAATATCACGTTGGTGATGATACCCTACAAATTAGTGTACCTTTGTCTTCTAGATTCCAATCTCAACAATTGTAAGATCATCTAGTTTCCCGTGTTTGTTACTTCATGTTCAAAGTAATTGTGTATTTCAACTTCTTTTGCTCTACCCAAGGCTATAAGGATAACTAATTAGGGCGCTAATTTAAACAATGCAGAGTCGAACATGAATATGTCGAAAATAGCAGCGCTAGAACCCCTTCTTGTAATTTTGAACTCCCAATGAATCACACTGATGAGGATTGTGAAGACGACTGTGAGCCTCCCCCAGAACTAGAAAGGCTAATCGAAGAGGAAACTAAGATAATCCAACCATATAAAGAACCTATTGAGGTGATCAATTTGGGGACTGGATATGATAAAAAGAAATTAAATTTGTTATGTGTATGAAAGTAAATGAATGAGAAAAGTTGATTAAACTTTTATTTGATTATGTGGATGTCTTTGCATGGTCATATCAAGATATTCATGGGTTAGGTACTAACATAGTTGAACATAAGATGCCGCTCAAGCATGAATGTGCTCCAATTATACAAAAATTGAGGAGGATGAGACCTGATATGTCACTTAAGATTAGAGAAGAGGTCAAGAAACAATTTGATACTGGTTTCTTAGCAGTGGCAAAATATCCTCATGGGTGGCTAATATTATCGCAGTTCCAAAAAGGGATTGAAAGGTTCAAATGTGCGTTAATTATTGGGATTTAAATAAAGCTAGTCCTAAAGATGATTTTCCTTTTCCTCATATTGATGACCTAGTGGATAACACTACTCAATATTCTCTTTTCTCCTTCATGGATGGTTTCTCATGGTACAATCAAATAAAGATGGCTCCCCATGATATGGAGAAAACAACATTCATCACACAATGGGGAACTTTCTGTTATAAAGTGATGCCATTTGGATTGTAGAATGTTGAGGCAACCTATCAAAGAGCAACATAACTTTGTTTCACGATATGATGCATAAGCATATAGAGGTTTATGTGGATGATATGATTGCAAAGTCTCGGACTCAAGAAGGCCATGTTGTTAACCTTCAAAAATTATTGGTGCGACTATGGAATTTCAGACTTTGTTTAAACCCTACTAAGTGCACTTTTGGTATGAGATTAGACAAGTTACTTGGATTTATCGTTAGTCAAAAAAGGATAGAGGTGGACCTAGATAAAGTAAAAGCAGTACAAGAAATGTCGGCTCCATGCATGGAAAAAAAGGTTTGTGGCTTCTTGGGTAGACTGAATTACATTTTCAGGTTCATATCACATCTCACCGCTACATGCGAGCCGATTTTCCAGTTGTTGCGCAAAGACCAAAAGGTTGAATGGAATGAGAATTGTCAAAAAGCTTTTGAGAAGATTAAGTAGTACTTATGAAAACTTCCAATCTTAGTGCTCCGGTTCCCAAAAAACCACTTATTATGTACTTAATAGTACATGACGAGTCAATGGGTTGTGTGTTGGGGAAACATGATGAATCTGGTAAGAAAGAGCACACTATTTTATTTGAGCAAAATGTTCACTAGTTGTGAAACAAGGTGTTCACTACTTGAACGACATGTTGCGCATTAGGATGGGATGCTCATCGGTTGAGGCAATACATGTTAAGTCATACAACTTAGTTTGTGTCTAAAATGGACCCAATTAAGTATATCTTTGAGAAACCTGCTCTTACTAGAAGGATTTCCCGTTGGCAGATGTTGTTATCAGAATATGACTTGGTGTACGTTACACAGAAAGCTATCAAAGGAAGTGCACTAGTAGAGTATTTGAAGAGACTTAATCATATGATAAAGAAAAATGGCCGTTGGTGTTTGATGGTGCTTCTAGTGCATTAGGGTATGGAATTGGAGCTATTTTGATTTCCCGAGAGAACCAGTTCACTCAATTTATGGCTAGATTGTGTTTTGATTGCACAAAAAATATTGTAGAATATGAGGCATGTGCCATGGGCATTAAAGCTGCCATTGAATCAAAGGTAAAAGTTCTTGAGGTATATGGAGATTCATCATTGGTCATCCATTAGACAAAAGGAGAGTGGGAAACTCGAGATTCCAAATTGATTTTGTATCATACGCATATCAAATAATTGACATAATACTTTGATAAGATCACTTTTCACCATATTCGTCGAAAAGGAAAACAATTGGCCGACGCCTTAGCCATGTTGTCATCAATGTTCAAAATAAGCACCGGTCAAGATGTGCCATAGAAGAAGAGTTTGACAACAAGTCATGGTTTTTTGATATCAAATCATATGTTAAGAATAAGGAGTATCCATTGGGTATTTCAGAGAACGAAGAAAAGGGTTTTGAGGAGGTTGTCAACGAACTTCTTTTTAAATGATGATGTGCTTTATAATAGAAATCATGATATGGTTCTCTTTAGATGTGTGGATAAAGCGGAAGCAGAGAAAATCATTCAAGAGGTTCACGAAGGTTCTTTTGGAACCCATTCAAATGGGCACACAATGGCAAGAAAAACTTTAAGGGTTGGCTACTATTGGTTGACCATGAAGTGTGATTGGTTTAGTAACGTAAAGAAATGTCGTAAATGTCAAATCTATGCCGATAAAGTACAGGTATTGCCCACCTCTTTGAATGCTTTAACATCACCATGGCCATTTTCAATGTGGAGGATGGATGTTATTGGACTCATCAAACCTAAGACTTCCAATGTGCACCATTTTATCCTAGTAGCTATTCATTATTTCACAAAATGGGTTGAAGTTGCTTCTTATGCCAATGTAACGAGGATCGTGGTGGTCATATTCATCAAGAGAGAATTGATTTGTCGATATGGCATGCCAAATAAGATAATCACTGATAACGCGATTAGTTTGAATAAAAAAAATGATAATAAGGAGTTGTGTTATAGTTTCAAAATTCAGCACCATAATTCTTTGCCATATCGTCCGAAAATGAATGGAGCTGTAGAAGCAGCAAATCAAAATATCAAGAAAATCATACAAAAGATGGTAGAGACATATAAAGATTGGCATGAAATGCTTCCTTTTGCATTACATGGCTATAGAACCTCTGTTCGCACCTCAACAGGGGAAACCCCTTTCTCATTGGTGTATGGAATGGAAGCGATACTTCCCATTGAAGTTGAAATCCCCTCGATCAGAGTCTTGATGGAAACGAAACTAGAAGAGGTAGAGTGGGTTCAATCACTGATAACGCAACCAATCTAAATAACAAAATGATGAAGGAGTTGTGTTATAGTTTCAAAATTCAGCACCATAGTTCTTTGCCATATCATCCGAAAATGAAGAGCTGTAGAAGCAGCAAATAAGAATATCAAGAAAATCATACAAAAGATGGTAGAGACATATAAGGATTGGCATGAAATGCTTCCCTTTGCATTGGAGAGGAGTTTCCATTTCCAGTAATTTTAAATACAGTTAAAAAATATTATGCTTAAAAAAATCAAAAACAAAAATATTGAAAAATGGGCTCGCTAGGTTGAAAACCTGGAAAGGCAACCTAGGAAAAAATTAGAGCATCTTGATGGATTGAAAACTTGAAAGAATGGTCCATGCAAAAGTTAGGGATATAAAAAAAAATAACAAAAAAGATCAAGTGGTTCAAACTAGGGCAATTATTATTCATAGAAGCTTACCAACAGGAGTCCTAAATTACAAGAATGAATACATTTGTTATCCCTACACACTCATCCATACATTGTAACCCCAATTGTTGTAAGAACAGAGTTGCACCTAAGAGGGGGGGTGAATTAGGTGTTAGACAATTTTTCTGTTTTTAGAGTTTTGGAGATTGTTTAAGTGACTGTTTTGAGTTTGTTTAATCTTGCTGTGTTAGTGAATGAAAGCTGTAAATGACAGAAGGTAAAAACACACAGAAATTTATCCTGGTTCCCCTTACAACCAAGGGTACATCCAGTCCTCTTGCACACCACAAGAGATTTTCCACTTTGTTCGAATATGTTACAAGTCTAACCCTAAGACTTAAGTTACAGATTCTTTAACACTTAATAGAAGATAGTACACCACTATCTCAGTTAACAAAACTTGAAGAATCTACACTAAATTTTTCAAGTGATACAATGATTTTATAATGATGTTCTTGACTAAGAACAAGGTTATAACACTAAGTATTTGATACTTAATAAATCACACTTCCAAGTACAACTGAGAACCTTTCTTAATGATATGAAAATGAAAATTATGTACTTGAAAATATGAAAATTAAGTTTTGAAGTGTTTGATATTTCAGAAAATTGATTCTAAAAGGTAAGTCGAAAGTTCTAAGTTAAAAACTGAAGTTTTGAAGTATTTATATTCCAAGGTAACACTTCAGATCAGTGGCAATGGTTCCCAAACGTTTTGATGAACTTGTGCAATGTTTCAAAACCGAAAAGTTGCATTGTTTCGAAGTTGTATTCGAATACAGCCTTAGTGTATTCGAATACACTTCTATAACGTTCAGTTTATATTTAAAATTTGAACTTCGTATTTGAATACAATACCTCGTAGTCGAATACAAGTATGATATTTTTGCCACTGACTTGAGTTGTATTCGAATACACAAAGCTATAGTCGAATACAATAGTTTAAATTTAGCTACTACTTGCAATCTGTATTCGGCTACGACACTTTGTATTCGAATACAGATCTTCAGTTTTGGCTACTGACTTGCAATCTGTATTCGGCTACGACACTTCGTATTCGAATACAGATCTTTAGTTTTAGCTTCTGATTTGTAATCTGTATTCGGCTACGACACTTCGTATTCGAATACAGATTCTCAGTTTTTGTAAAAACTTTATTTTCAAACATATATTTATGTTATTAAATATTTTTATAAAATATTTTTAATGCATATGCTATCAAGAAGGTTCTCATAATATTGTACTAGAAATGTATTTTGATTTAATATTAAATACTTTACCTAAATATAAATTTGAAAGATGAGTTGCTTAAAATCCTTTTGCTTTTTGATCAATGATCTTTTTGTCTTCATAAAAAATGTAGATCTTTAATTTTCAATTGTTTTGTTCCAACTATAGTGAACATGCTTTTCCCAATGTTGTCATTCGATGTTGTACGTTATACTCTTTCTAAACTAATTCAATTTTATGGTTGATTGTTCTAGCATTTTGAAATGTTGTCGTATGATAATAAATGTCAGCATTTGAAATATGTGGAAATATAAAAATATTTTAAATATTTTGACCCTTGGAAAATATATACATGGCAACTCGATAGATTTTCAACATATATGGGTGCATATAAGAAAAAAGGAGGGTAACCTTTTTAAACAATGAACTTTATTTCACCTCAAAAAAGCGGTCACACGAGATATACTAGAGTCAGCATGCAAAAATGGTTGTTATCTTTATTCATTCATTGAATCTTGTGGGCGTAGGAGATTATAAGGATCGGGAAATTAAATAAATGTACAAGAATTTAAATCATGCATCTTACATTCATAACTTACTTATAATCATGCATCTTCATTCATACTTTACCTATACTCAACAAACTTGCATAATGCAAGCATAAATCATTCATATCTTATTTTTATACTAAATTTATACTCAACAACCTTGTGTTACATTGCTTATTGTTATGTGTTTATATTTCCTCTCTTTATTTATCTTCTAAACTAGACCTATAGGTTGCTTGTGGTCTACATTTTTATATTCTTGTCGATTTACGCATCGGTAACCAATCCGAAGATGATCATTTGATTATCCTTGTCGATCTACGCATCGGTAACCAATCAATCCGAAGACGATCATTTAAATTCTTGTCGATCTACGCATCGGTAGCCAATCTGAAGATGATCATTTACATTCTTGTCGATCTACGCGTCAGTAGCTAATTCGAAGACGATTATTTATATTCTTGTCGATCTACGCATCGGTAACCAATCTGAAGACGATCATTTATATTATTATCGATTTAAGCACTAGTAAGCAATATGAAGAAATCATTTTTCATCTTTTCCAAACATGTATATCACCTTATATCACATTTTTAACATTACGCATACATATATTACGCGCATGTGCTTGTATTATGAATTAATCTACTTTCACACTTTATTTAGACAAAATTTGGGTCCTTATATTTAATTATCTTTTACAACAATAATATTCATATTCTCTACTAAATATAACTAAACAGGGGCAGATGTAATACCTCAATTTTGTCTGACCAATTAAAAATAATTCCAAAAAAAAATAGGTAAAAACATGTTTAATAAACATTTTTTACTTGTTATTATTGTTATTATTAAGTCTAAAAATTGTTTATTTTATAAATCTGGTATAATCTTGAGTCTATATGGTTTTCGTTACATTACATTTAACACCAAAAATAAAATAAGTAACTAAAATATTTCTGTTTTGTTTTTTTCCTGCTTGCCTCCTTTCCCATTTAAAGAAATGTTTCTGTTTTGTTTTTTCTGCTTTCCTCTTTTCCCATTTCCTTTTACCTCCTTTCCCATTTTTTTTTGTCTTTTTCCTTCTTACATCTTTTCTCTTATTTTTTTCTTCTTTATTTTCACATTTCTTCGTTCTTGCTTACTTGCAGCAGAGCCCCTCTCCTTATTTATTTTTATTTTTGTTTTGTTTTTAATCTAATAATGTTATTATCTTCACCATTTGAATACTCAATCAAAAAGACCAGCCACTTATTTCCTTAATTATATGAGATTGCTTGATTTTATTGCAAAAACAATAAAAAATCCAGAATTTGATTTTATCTCATGGACACACATATTGAGATTCAACATTTTAGCCTATAAATTGAGACAAAAAAAATCAATCAGAAGGAAAATTTTTATTTTTCAGAAAAGAACATGCACAAATCAATCCATAACCATAAACATACCCAAATCAATCCATAACCATAAACATACCCAAATCAATCCATAACCATAAACATAACCAAACCCATTTTAACAACACAAACCTTGGAAAATCAAATAAAAAAATAAAATAGATAAGAGAACTGTTATACATTCCTATTCCGCCGTACAACACTGCGCATCACCGCCTCTATGTTCACCGGTATCTGAAAATGCATGTATTTTCTCATTCTATTCATAGTTTATATGCTCTTCAAACTTTATATTATTGAAAGAAGTAAACATCATTCCATTGAAAATTAAAATTTGAAACTTGAGTTGATTATTTAAAGGCTAAATAGCATCTGTGGTCCCTTAACTTAATTTCAGTTAACATTTTAGTCCTTTATTTTAATTTTAATTGAAATAAAGAATGAAAATATAAGTTTATTTGAAGATTTGAGTTACGAATTCGATGAAATTTGTATTACATGAAAGAATATAATTAATTTTATGGGTTTTGGTTGAAAATTTTGATGAATTTTTGTAAAAAAAAGGATAATATTATTGACATTTTAAAACATAAAAGATTAAATTGTTACTTAAAATTAAAATAAAGGACCAAACCGGAGAAAAAAAAGGATAAAGGACTAAAACGTTAACTGAAATTAAGTTAAGGGACTACGGGTGCTATTTAGCCTTATTTAAAAGATGAAATTTTGTTTTGTCTGTGTGAGTGGTGTTTTGGTTGAGATCATTTTTGGTGTGTTTGTCAAGATGTGATTGCTTGCTTAAGGTCTGGTGGACATGATTGATGCTATTTCCTTCATGCTATTCCTATTTTCACGCTAACTAATAATTATATCCTATATTTATATGCTGCCATCATGAATAATTTATTTCATTTAATATAAATAATTATGGACGTAATTAAATAGCAATAAACATCGTTTATTTGATCAATGAGTAGTGTTAACTTATTTTTCTTTTTGACTTTGGGTTGTGCTATTTAATATTAAAATGAGTTTTGTTTCCAACACTTATTTAATTAAAAAGTTTTTTGAAAGAAGTTCACACTAGTAAATAGTATTTTTGGTTCTATTATTAAAATGTGTTTTTGTTTATTTATCATATAAGTTACAAGTTCATATAGTTCCTCTGCTGCTATTTTGTTTTTGTGTTCGTTTCTGATTTTATTTTATAGAATCCTTTAAGCTTATTTAATATTTAATATCAATTTTTAATTCTTAAAAAGAAAACAAAGATAAAATTATAACAAAATATTGAAAGGTTAATTATACGTGACATTTGTTAACCTTTGGGTTGTTAGGATGCAAGTTGTGACAACTTCGTAGTTTTAAAACTCATCTTCACAAATAAATTAATAAATATACGAAATTTAGTTTAAAGTTGTTATTTAGATGTGACATTTTTTTAATCGTTAAGCAGTTATAACATAAGTTGTACAACTTGAGAGTTTAAAAACTCATATTTATAATTGAAAATAATAAAATATTCTTGAATGGATTAAATTATATGTGACATCTTTTTATTCCTTTAGTTTTAGAGACAAAAAAAGTACAACTTGATAGTTCTAAAACTCACATTTCAAAATAATTATTCAAATCAAGCAAACTTTTTTTTTTCTTCGTAAAAAACAATTTATTTTTTATTTTATCAATAACAAAATACATTGTTGTTAAAAACAATCAACATATACACATTTTCTACCCAAAAATTAGGTAACTTTGATTTCTCCATCGCACCGGGAGATACGTAGGAGTAAGATCACTCTCTTGTCAAGCACATTAATGAAAAAAGTTTCTCTCTTTTTTAAGCACACATTTATTTTAAAATCAAGTTAAAAAAACAATTGATATTCATATTTAATAATAAAGAGACATAAATATATTTAAGTTAATATTAATTTTGCACAATTAATTATAGGTAACATTATTTTAATGGATGTCGTAGGGTGCTAATACATTCGCTATGCATAATCGACTCTCGAATTCAAAATATGGTTTCGAAAACAATTTTTTTAGTTGTTATTTTAAGGGTTTCCCAATGTTTTTCCTATTTTAAAATAAATTTTGGTTGCAACTCCATTGAATTCGAGAAACACTTGAAATTTAAGGTTGGAATATTTCATAATGTTGTGGTTGTAAACTTGCTAAATTTCCAACTTTACTGTTTAGTAAAAGTGATTTTGTTTCACTCTGATGTTTGAGGTCCATCATCGGTTCTCACCAAATTTGGATCTACATATTATGTTTCATTTATAGATAATTACACTCATTATTTTGGGGTTTATCTTATGAAAAGTCGGTCTAAATTTTTTGACATTTATCATATGGTTTGTGTTATGGTCAGGACTCAACATAATACTAATATCAAGTGCTTTTGTTGTAATTTAGGTGGTGAATATACCTCTAATAAATTCTCTGAATTACTTGCTTACGATGGCACCCTCCACAAGACATCTTGTACTTATACTTGAAGGTGCAAACACGAGAAAGGGGGGGTTGAATTATGTTTGCCAAAATTGAATTCTTTTTGTCATTTTGATGAATGTTGATGTGAATTACTTGATGAATAAATAATCAGACTAAGCAGCGGATTATAACAACATAAGAACACAAAGATTTATCCTTGTTCACCATTAACTTGGCTACATCCAGTCCCTTCATTCAAAAGGCTTTAATCCACTAATTCAATACTTTGAATTACAGCACCTGACCCTCCAAGCCAGTCTTCTCAAACAGCCTGACAACCCCAGACTTTTGAGGAATAACAACTCCTTGACCCTACAAGCGAAGTCTTCTCAAATAGCCTGAATACCCCATACTTTTGAGGAATAACAACACCTTGACCCTATAAGCCAAGTCTTCTCAAACAGCTTGACTACCCCAGAATTTTGAGGAATAACAACACCTTGACCCTATAAGCCAAGTCTTCTCCTACCAATCTAACAACCCCAAATTGAACGAGGAATTCATACCACTATCGGGTTTGATTACAAGGGTTTGGAACTTTGCATAGTTGCTTCTGGAAAGCTAATTGTTGCAATGACTCTCACTCACAAAAAATCACTTAGAAAATATTTCTCTTGCACTCAAGTTTTTCTCTCTTTTGACCTCTGAATGACTTTGGATTTGAAGCTTGAGTTCTTGTGTTTTTCGATCTCTTTGAACTCTCATATGAATTTGTTATGCTTGAGTTCTTCTACTTTTCGATGATTTCTTCTACGGCCTGAAGCCTCCGTGTATAGATGAGATATGGGCTTTGTCCAGGCTTAATTTCGAGATGTATGTTGCTCAGATTTCCTTTGAAAATTGTGTTAACCGATTCTGTTTCTTTTTAATTTCGAAACAAATCTTCTTTGCTCAGATCTCCTTCGAATTTCCATCAAGTCTTCTTTGATTTTTGAATCAAATCTTCTTAATATTTTGATCAGATCTCTTTCAAAATTCCAATCAAGTCTTCTTCGATTTTGAATCAAGTCTTTTATGAATCTGAATCACGTTTTAAATATGGACTGTGTGTTCTTCTGATTTGGACCAAGTCTAGACCATGTCTTCTGATCTGGACCATGCTTTCTTCTAATCTGGACCATATTATCTTCTAGACCATGTTTGCTTCTGATCTGGACCAAGTCTGGAACATGTATTCTGATCTGGACCATGTTATCTTCTGATATGGACCACATTATCTTCTAGACCATGTTTGCTTCTGATCTGGACCATGTTATCTTCTGGTATCCTCTAGAGGTATTCTCTGGGGATATCTTCTGATATCCTCTAGAGGTATCCTCTGGTGGCATCTTTTTTGCTCAAATCTCCTTCGAATTTCCATCAGGTCTTCTTTGATTTTTGAATCAAATCTTCTTAATATTTTGATCAGATCTCTTCAAAAATTCCAATCAAGTCTTCTTCAATTTTGAATCAAGTCTTCTATGAATCTGAATCACGTTTTAAATATGGACTGTGTGTTCTTCTGATCTGGACCAAGTCTAGACCATGTCTTCTGATCTGGACCATGCTTTCTTCTAATCTGGACCATGTTATCTTCTGGACCATGTTTGCTTCTGATCTGGACCAAGTCTGGAACATGTCTTCTGATCTGGACCATGTTATCTTCTAGACCATGTTTGCTTCTGATTTGGACCATGTTATCTTCTGGTATCCTCTAGAGGTATTCTCTGGTGATATCTTCTGATATCCTCTGGTGGCATCTTCTGGCTGTATCTTCTGGAGGTATCTTATGGTGATTTTATCCTCTGGTGATATTCTCTGGTGAAGTCTTCTGTTAACATCAAAACTTAAGTATAAGAGCCAACTTGGTTCCAACAATCTCCCCTTTTTGATGATGACAAAACTTGTATTTTTTATAATAATTTTTCTTTCTTTGACTCCCCCTAAGTCTAAGCTCCATTTTTCTTTCTTTGACTGCTCCTAAGACTAAGCTCCATTTTTATTTCTTTGACTCCCCCTGATACTAAGCTCCATTTTATATTTTTCTCCCCGTAAGTCTAATGCCTCAGATTTTCTACTTTTTATCAAATATATCTAAGACTAAGCTCGATTTTTATTTCTTTGACTCCCCCTAAGACTAAGCTCCATTTTATATTTTTCTCCCCCTAAGTCTAATGCCCCAGATTTTCTACTTTTTATCAAATATATCTTCTCCCCCTTTTGTCATCAGACAAAATGGATTAAAGGTGAAACTATTTATTTTTTATTTTTAAAATAACATGAATAAAACGTAATACAAGAAAACATAAAAACCAATTTAAAACTAAACTACTTTGATGTGATTACAATTTCAGTTAGATACGAAGGTAAGATTTAGGTTTTTCTTGATGAAGTCAAACCTATCTTCAGGTAGTGGTTTGGTGAATATGCAGCTCATTGGTGATCAGTGTCTACAAACTGAAAATTGACTACTCTTTTTTTAAAAGAAATCTCTGATTAAGTTATGTTTGATCTCTATGTGTTTGGCTCTGGAATGGAGTATAGGGTTTTTGGTTAGATTGAGGGCTGAAGTGTTGTCACAGTATAATGGAATGTTGGTTCCTATGATTTGTAGTCTTTCAACTGATGTTTCATCCAAATGAGTTGAGAACTGCATCCGGCTGCTGAAATATATTCAGCCTTTGCTGTTGACATGTCAATTGTGCTTTGTCTCTTGCTTGACCAGGATATCAAGTTGTCTCCTAGAAAGGTGCAGTTTTCACTTGTGCTCTTTCTCTCAAGTTTGTCTCTATAGGTTTTTTGATCAACTTTTTGGCCTAAATCATCCTTTTCAAGTGAGTAGGTAGGGTGCATTGGGGTAGCCATAGGTTTGCAATCACTCATCTTAAACTTCTTGAGAAGCTCTTTTGTATATTTTGTTTGATGAATGAATTTACCCTTTTGACTTAGCTGAATTTTTATCCCTAGAAAGAACTTAAGTTCTCCCATCATACTCATTTGAAATTCATGTTGCATTAATTAAGAAAATTCTTGGCAAAGAGTGCCATTAGTAGATCCAAAAACAATGTCATTAACATAAACTTGAATAATAAGAATATCAACTTCTATTGATTTTCTATAGTGTATTGTCTACTTGTCCTCTTTGAAAGTCATTTTTAAGAAAGAAGTTACTAAGTCTATCATACCATGCCCTAGGTGCTTGTTTTAAACCATACAAAGATTTTTTAAATTTAAAAACATGATTTGAAAATTCAGAACTTTCAAAACCTGGGGGTTGTTTAACATAGACTTCTTCACTTATATAACCATTTAGAAAAGCACTTTTAACATCCATTTGAAATAATGCAATGTTATTATTTGCAACAAAGGAAAGTAGGATACAAATAGCTTCTAACCTGGCCACTGGAGCAAATGTCTTAGTGTATTCAATACCTTCTTACTGACTGTAGCCTTGTGCAACAAGTCGCACCTTGTTTCTAACCACTTCGCCTTTTTCATTTAGCTTGTTTCTGAAAACCCACTTGGTTCCAATAATGTTCTTATCTGGTCTTGGTACTAGATCCCAAACATCATTCCTCTCAAATTAATTTAACTCTTCTTGCATTGCAAGAATCCATCCATCTTCTGCCAATGCTTCATCAATAGAGGAAGGCTCAATAGGTGAGAGTAAGCCAAACAAACTTGTGTCTTTAAGTGATGATCTGGTCCGTAAAGGATCACTAGCAATTCCAATGATTAGAGTTTCAGGATGAGATGACTTGTACTTCCATCCATATCTTCCTTCTTACTTATCTTCAGATTCATCTGTTGAGGATTTGTCGTGTCCTGGCTTGTATCTTCTACTTTTTCAAGTTATTTTGCCTGCATCAGCTTCCTCTGGTTCTGGTAAACCTGCACTATCATCATCTTGCTTTGACTTTTCAAGGTCAAGCTATTTGTCATATAACATAATACAAGTCATATAATTTAAGAATGAAATCAATACAGCCAAAACATCAATTCTGCTTCTGGTGGTTTCTACTTGTTTTTGAAACTACTGGTATGTTGTTTCTGCTGAAGTGTTCAAATTATGTGGATCACCTGGTTCCTCTAAATGTTTGAGAACCTGCAAAATACTTACCTAGCTTTGATTTTTAAGATCAAGCTTCTTGTTATCACAATAAACATAATATCAAAACAATAATAATATTTAAAGAAAGATATAACCAATATCTCAACAGTTTCAGTTTCACTTTGAAAATCCTCTTGTTTTTGGTTTTCAGATTTTGAATCTGCATATTCTGAGGTTAGAGGGTCTGGATGAAGGGTTTGAATTCCCATCCAGGTTTGTAGTTTTCATGAATTTCATTGGAGTGTTCAAATAAGTCTCCTGAATCAGACTGTTAATCTGACACTTCTTTTTCTGTTGATATATCAGTTCCTCTAATAATTCTGGAACTTATGATAATTCTGATTCTTCTGGTAGTTCCACTTTTGTTGATATTTGTGATTTCTCTGTCTGTTTTGATATTTCTTGTTCTTTATATGGTTCTAGTTCTAATAGGTATTGTGTTGACCGGTTCTTCTTCCACCAGAGTCAATTTGCTTCTGTTTGGTAAGTGTTGGAATATAGACCTTTTTCCCTTCATATATTGCCAGCATCCATTGACCAGGCACCATGACTGGTGTTTCAATTTGGTTGCTTAGAACATCTGCAACATAAAAAAATTTATCTTTAGGTACCCAAATCTGGTTGGGTCCTGGTTTGTTAGTCTTGAAAGGTTTCTTGTATTTTCTTGTATTTATCATGGGATAGGACAATTTGGAGTGACCTTTCTTAGTGCAAACAGAAAACAAAACATAAGAGGAAATATGTTTAGTTTCAGTTACAGATTCTTCAAATCCTATACCTCTTTTACCATTATTACTAACTCCATAGATCATAGAAGCATATTTGCTTCTGTCGATGCCATTAGCAATAAAATCTTGTAATACTTGTTCATGCATATCAGAATTACATACAATATTTTCACTTGATGTTGAATAAAGATTAGTTTTTAGAGTTAGGTTTTCATCCTTAAGTTCAGCAATATCAGTTTTAAGAGTTGCATTTTCTGTTTTACATTCTGCATTTTGATTCTTTAAAACATTGATTTCTTTGGTTATAATTTTATTTTCTTCCCTAAGTGTTTTCAGTTTTAAAGACAATTTGTTATTGACATTTAAAATATCATTCATTGCAGTAATTAAATCAGATCGGGTGAATTCAGAAAATACCTCTTTTTCTTCCTCTGATGATTCACTTCCAGAATCAGAATTTGTGTTGGATCCAGAGGCATAATGAGTGTGAGCCATCAAAGCCAATTCTGTTTCTTCATCTTCTGATTCACTTCCAGAGTCAACATCTGTGTTTGAACCAGAGGTAGAATGAGTGTGAGCCATCATAGCCAATTCTGCTTCTTCATCTTCTGATTCACTTCCAGAGTCAAATTCTACGTTGGATCCAGAGGCAGAGTTGATGTGAGCCATCATAGCCAATTCTGCTTCTTCATCATCAGAAGATTCATCAGAATCATCCCATGTAGCCATTAGATTCTTCTTCTTGGGTCTGGAATCCTTCTTCTGGTGTTTCTGTTTCTCCTGGTTTGTACATTCTGACTTGATATATCCAGGTTCATTGCATTCACAGCAAATGATACTTTTCATTTCATGTTCATCCTTTCCTCAATTGGAATGCTTGGAGTACCTTTGGGGAAACTTCTTCTTTCTGTTGTGCCACATCTATAGAACCTTTTTGGTTATGAAAACAATTTCCTGTTCCTCTGGTTTCTGATCATCAGAATCACTATCTTGTGATTCTGCTTCTGCTTTTAGGAGCTTTTTTTGCTTGGATTTCAAAGCTAGGGTTTTGTTCTTCTTCTTGGGCTTATCTTCTTCAAGCTTAATTTCATGTGATTTGAGGGAGCTAATCAATTCTTCCAGCTTTAGAGTATTCAGATCCTTTACTTCCTGAATGGCAGTGATCTTTGGTCTCCACTTGGTTGGCAGGCTTCTAAGAATCTTCTTCACGTGACTAGCACTAGTGTAGATTTTCTTAAGTACCTTTAATCCTAAGACCAGAGTCTGGAATCTGGAAAACATTGCTTCAATGTCTTCATCTTCTTCCATCTTGAACAGCTCGTACTTTTTGACTAGGATGTTGGCCTTTGCTTCTTGAACTTGCTTGCTTCCTTCATAAGTCAGAGTTAAACTATCATAGATACTCTTTGTTATCTCTTTGTTGGTACACTTGTCGAATTCCTTGAATGTGATTGCATTTATCATGAACGTTCTGAATTTGTGATGCATCTTATATGTTTTCTCTGGTCAGCATCCATATCCTTTCTGGGAATTTCAACACCGTCAGCATCCTCTAGAGCAGTATAGCCATCTTCCACCAAGTACCAAAGTTCAGGATCTTGTGAAATAAAGAAACTCCTCAGTCTATCTTTCCAATACTCAAAACGTTCCCCATCAAACAGAGGTGGTCTATTGATGTTTCCTCCAGCAGCTTCTTCATTGAATCCAGACATGTTGAACCCTTGGATCTTTTCTCAAACACTGTGAAGTGCTCAGCCTTGAGACTGAACTCTGATACCAATTGAAGGTGATAACACGAGAAGGGGGGTTAAATTGTGTTTTCCAAAATTGAATTCTTTTTTCTGTTTTGATGAATATTGATGTGAATTACTTGATGAATAAATAATCAGACTCAACAGCGGATAATAACAGCATAAGGACACAAAGATTTATCCTTGTTCACCATTAACTTGGCTACATCCAGTCCTTTCATTTAGAAGGCTTTAATCCACTAATTCAAAACTTTGAATTACAACACCTAACCCTCCAAGTCAGTCTTCTCAAACAGGCTGACAACCCCAGACTTTTGAGGAATAACAACATCATGACCCTACAAGCAAAGTCTTCTCAAACAGCCTGACTACCCCAGACTTTTGAGGAATAACAACACCTTGACCCTACAAGCCAAGTCTTCTCCTACCAATCTGACAACCCCATATTGAAGGAGGAATTCATACCTTTATTGGGTTTGATTACAAGGATTTGGAACTTTGCATAATTGCTTTTGGAAAGCTAATTGTTGCAATGACTCCCACTCTCAAAAAATCACTTAGAAAATATTTCTCTTGCGCTCAAGTGTTTCTCTCTTTTGAACTCTGAATGACTTTGGATTTGAAGCTTGAGTTCTTGTGTTTTTCGATCTCTTTGAACTCTAAGATGAATATGGATTTTATGCTTGAGTTCTTCTACTTTTCGATGATTTCTTCTAAAGATGAGATAACGGCTTTGTGCAAGCTTAATTTCAAGATGTATGTTGCTCAGATTTCCTTTGAAAATTCTTTTGACTGATTCTGTTTCTTTTTATTTTCGAAACAAATCTTCTTGCTCAAATCTCCTTCGAATTTCCATCAGGTCTTCTTTGATTTTTGAATCAAATCTTCTTAAAACTTTGATCAGATCTCTTTCAAAATTCCAATCAAGTCTTCTTCGAATTTGATTCAAGTCTTCTATGAATCTGAATCACGTTTTAAATCTGGACCGTGTGTTCTTCTGATCTGGACCATGTCTTCTTATTTAGACCTTGCTATCTTCTGATCTGGAGCATGTTATCTTCTACACCATGTTTGCTTATGATCTGGACTATGTCATCTGATATGGACCATGCTATCTTCTGATCTAGACCATGTTTGCTTCTAATCTGGACCATGTCTTCTTGTGGACCATGTTTCCTTCTGATCTATACCACGAATGATATCCTCTGATGATGTCATTGATTCTTTCCTCTGATGATATCCTCTGATTTTTGCTTTTGATGACATCCTCTAATTCTTGCTTCTGATGGGATCCTCTGGTATCCTCTAGAGGTATCTTCTTGTATCCTCTGAAGGTATCCTTTGGAGATATCTTCTGGTATTCTCTGGAGGTATCCTCTGATGATATCTTCTTGAGGTATCCTCTGGTGACATCTTCTAGCTGTATCTTCTAAAGGTATCTTTTGGTGATGTCATCCTCTGATTTTTGCATTCTTCTTCGAATCAAATATGTTATTTTCATAAAATACCTTTGTTAACATAAAATTTTAAGTGTAAGAACCAACTTGGTTCCAACAATACTACTCAACAAAATGGAGTTGCTGAAAGGAAACACTGTCATATTATTGAGACTGCTAGTTGTTTGCTTCGATTCCCAATTGTTGGAACCAAGTTGGTTCTAGTACTTAGGATTTTGATGTTTACAAAAGCACTCCATGTAATCTTATCTTGTACTTAGAATTATTATATAAAAAGTCACCAGAAGATGACGTCACCAGAGGCAGAAGCTACATCTAGAGGAAGCAACCAGAGGATAGAAATGTCACCAGAAGGTTAGGCCAGATAATGCATCCAGAAGGTACCAGAGGATGCATCCTGAAGGCACCAGAGGATACACCTCCAGAGGATATCAAAGGATATCATCAAAGGTTAAATAACATCATCAAAGGATATCTTTCCTGGCCCAAATCAAAAGGAAGCAGAGTCTAGAAGGAGACCTAGACCAGACCAGAAGGAAGCCTGCCAGAGGGAGACTTGTTCCAGATCAGAAGGAATCATAAGTCAGACTTGGTCTAGAATTAATTCTGACCAGAAGATAGCCTGGTAGTAATTATAAGACTTAATCCAAACTTCATTAGAGCAGAAGATAACTGGTCCAGAACAAATGACTTAGTTCAGATTTGGTCCAAGCCAGAAGATAGCATGGTTCAGAGTATAAAACTAAGTCCAAATCAGAAGAAATGATTGTCCAGATTTAATTCAGACTTGATCCAGATCAGAAGGTAAATGTCCAGATTAAAATATCATAAGTCCATATTTAATTTTCAGTTCAATCCAGACTCAATCCAGAATTGGTCCAGATCAGAGGGAAAATGTTCATATCAATGGTCCAGATTTAAGTATCATGGCCCAGTGTTGGCCGAGATCAGAAGATCAGATCATATGGCCCAGTGTTGGCCGAGATAAGAAGATCAGATCATATGATCCAGTGATTGGCCGAGATCAGAAGATCATAACATGTGGTCCAGTGTAGGCCGAGATCAGAGGATCACAATAGATCAGATTATATGGTCCAGATGTGGTCAATATCATAAGATCAAACGGTCCAGTTTTAATCATGATGAAAATCTATGATAACTTGATTAAAATTCGAAGAAGACTTGATTAAATTTTGATAGAAATTTGATCAAAGTATTAAGGGGATTTGATTAAAAAATTACTGAAGACTTGGAGAAATTCGAATGCAATCCGAAGCTTGAAAAGATATGGTTTGAAATTAAAGAAACAAGATTGGTCAACAGAATTTTCAAATGCAATCTGGAGCTAAAAAGATACGCTTTTTATTTAAGTGAAACCCGATTGACCAAGTTATTTTTGCAAGAGAATCTAGGCAGATTCAGCTCGAATTTAAGCATGGAAGAAACCCTAATTATTCATCTATAAAAGGAGGCTCAAGGCAGAAGACTTTGCATCGAAAATACTTGAGAGTCATACACTTCCAAAAGCAAAATACTTGAGTTTTCAGTGAGGTCAATTGTGAGTATCCGCTTTCCAGAAGCAAGTACTCTAAGTTTTTCTTTCCCTTGTGTTAGGTCTAAGTTGTTGAAGTAGAGTCTACAATCTGAGGGAGTCAGAAGGAGTAGCAGATTACTTAGCAATTAGATTCAAGATTCTTTTCCTCAAAAGTCTAGGGTTGTTAGACTTTTTGAGAAGACTGAATTGGAGGGTCAGTGGTACTTTGTAATTCAAGGTTTTTGAATTAGTGAAATTCTTCAAAGTGAAGGGACTAGACGTAGTCTAGTTAACGGTGAACCAGTATAAAATTCTGAGTTTTTTATTTACTTTATATCCGCTGCTAACTCGGTTTTAATTCATACATAACAGGTTTTGTTTTAAAACTAAAAAGTATTCAAGTTAGTCAAACACAATTCAACCCCCCCTTTTCGTGTTTGCTAAAATAAAGGAAAAATCAATTATTCCTAACGGAAGCAAAAATCAATTTTTTTCACCATCCACATCAAACCAAAGCTAAACATATAAAAGAATAACACCAAACATATAAAGGTAAAAACTTGTAATTTAAAAGAAAAAAATGCGCAAACAGTAAATCGTATATAAAAAATATGCATAATGCATGCTCCTAAAACTATATGATCCGGATATAAACCTGCCACTAAGGCAACTTCCACACAGAAAAATCACCCATACCAATGGGGAAAATAAACCTGCCACTAAGGCAACTCCCACGAAGATGCATATGCCATGACATGACCATATATTATCACAATTATACTCGCACACAGCCCACTAAGAATCATGTCATATACATTCAAAAAAAAATCACCTTTTTAAAACCATCATCTTATTCACATCACAAAGATCACATATCACACATCCTTATCATGAGAATCATATATTCATAGACAAATAATCATTCAATAATAATTTTCACCACGTACGCATAAAAATCGGGACTTGACTTCATTTACACCATAAAGATTAAAACTTTATATATAACAAGAAACTTCAAACTCCAACTCATAATACATCATCAAAATCAAAACTTTATCATATATATAACATAAGAAAAATCATATTTTGCTTCATATCCATCATAAAAATTAAAACTCTATCATGTATAATATAAAAATTCATATTTTACTTCTTAAAAAGACATACAATACATATCGAACTCAACGTAAAGGATTTCAGATTCCATTATTTTATTTTATTGGTCAACATTTATTTCTTTCAAAAGCAAGCAATTACAATTATTAGTTCCATGTCATCCAACTAACGGTCTAACTCAAATTTGTGTGGGGAAAAGCCCTTACCTTGGCCGCTTTTCTTCCTAGTACGAAACTCTAAGACCCCATGAAGTTGTTCACAAGAAAAGTTTGCCGCACAAAGGAGATGAGGTGTGAAGGAGATGACGGCTAGGGTTTCGGTATTTTTTTCTGCTTACTATTACTTAGTATGGAAATATTGTGGACTTTAGGGAAAATTTAAAGTGGAGATTATTGGGTAGATAGTGTTGGGCCCAAATAAAGAATAGAAGGGAGAAAATATTATTTTATTTATTTATTATTATTTTTTTCTTAACCTTGATCATACAAAAACAAAACGACCAACTCCAAGCCCAAATTTCTATTACGGGTTGGGTCACACCTAGCCACAAACCCTTAGCTCAAATTCTTCTTGTACAAAAAAAAACATATATATATATATATATAATTATATAAAACTTTTCCATTGATTAAATAATTCTTACTAATAATTTTATCAACTACAATAAGTCGAACAAGGCAAATAATTATCACACCTAAATTAATAATGAAATATATATATTTATAAGTCTTAATTATTTTAAATAATAAATTTAGAGGATGTTACAATTCTCGTCTTACTCTGTTGGAACCAAGTTGGTTTTACATTTAGAGTTTTGATATTAACAAAAGTATTTTATGAGACCAATATATTTGACTTCAAAGAGTATGAAAGAAGATTCATATTTTTGAAGAAAATCTCAAATAAGATTTGATTCAAATTTATAATTGAAGAAAATCTAAATTAAGATTTGATTCAAAATTATAATTCAAGAAAATCTAAAATAAGATTTGATTCAAATTTATAATTGAAGAAAATCTAAAATAAGATTTGATTCAAAATTATAATTGATGAAAATAAAAAATAAGATTCGATTCAAATTTATAATTGAAGAAAATCTTTGACCAAGTTGAAAAGAAAATTTGATCAAGATTTCAAAAAGCTTTGATCAAAATTTGACCAAGATTTAATTAACATTTGAAGAAGATTTAATTAAGATTTGAAGAAGATTTGATCAAAATTTGAAGATTTGATCAAAATTTGAAGAAGATTTAATTAAGATTTGAAGAAGATTTAATTAAGATTTGAAGAACATTTGATCAAGATTTGATAAAGATTTAATTAAGATTTGAAGAAGATTTGATTAAGATTTGATCAAAATTGGAAGAATATTTGATCAAGATTTGAAGAATATTTGTTGAAGATTTGATCAAGATTTATGTACAACGAAATATAAACAAAATCAATCTGAAGAATTTACAAACTCAATCTGAACAAAATACAAACAGAATCAATCTGAATAATTTACAAACTCAATCTAAAGAAGATACAATTAAGAATTAGATAAGGACTACATTGAAGCCCAAATTTTAAGTATAAATAGATACTCAAGGCTGAAGAAGAAAAGCATCGAAAATCATAAGAGTGTAGAAAAACTCAAGCTCAAATTCCAAACTCATCTTAGAGTTGAAAGAGAGAAATTGTTCGAAGGAGAAATATTTTTTGAGTGTTCTTTTCTTAGAGTGTGGGAGTTATTATTGTTATCAGCTTTGTTAGTTGCAACTACTCAAGTTCCAATCTTTTGTATCCAACCCGATAGTGGTTCAGTTCCTTCTTCAATCTGGGGTTGTCATGTTGTTAGGAGAAGACTTGGCTTGTAGGGTCAAGGTGGTGTTGTTCCTCAAAAGTTTGGGGTTGTCAGGCTGTTTGGGAAGACTGACTTGGAGGGTCAGGTGTTTTGTAATTCAAGGTATTTGAATTAATGGATGAAAGCCTTCTGAATGAGGGGACAGGATGTAGCCAAGTTAGTGGTGAACCAGGATAAATCTATCTATTCAAATATTTATGCTTTCATTATTTGCTGCCTATGAATTTGATTATTTGTTATCCAAGTATTTCATAAAAACCAACCGGCCTTCATCAAATCAGCAAAAAGTTTTCAACTTTGGCAAACACAATTCAACCCCCCTTCTCGTGTTTGCACGTTCAATTGGCATCAGGGCTCGGTCTCCAGGCTGAGCACTTTATAGTGTTTGAGAAAAGATTCAAGCATTCAACATGTTTGGATTTAGTGAATCAGCATGTGAAGAAATTGAGGTATTTTCTGAATTTACTCGATCTAATTTAATTACAGGTATAAATGATTTTTTAAATATTAATCACAAAATATTTTTAAAACTGAAAACACTTAGGAAAGATAATACAAATCTAACTAAAGAAGTTAATGTGTTAAAGAATCAAAGTGCTGAATTTAAAACAGAAAATGAAACTTTGAAAATTGATATTACTGAACTTAAGACAAATAATGCAACTCTGAAAACTAATATTACAAATCTTAAAACAGAGAATACAAATTTGAAAACTGATATTGCTGAACTTAAGGGTGAAAATCTAACTCTGAAAAGTAATTATAGTTCAACATCAATTTGTAACTTTGATAAGCATGAAGAAGTATTTCAAGATTTTCTTAATAATGGTATGGAAAGAAACAACTATGCATCTATGATTTATGGTGTTAGTAGGAATAGTAAAAGACGAATAGAATTTCAAGAAAAAGTAATTTAACCTAAATTTGTTCCCTCTGATAATTTATGTACTATTTGCTATAAGAAATGTCATACTAAAATATCTTTTCATATGCTAACCACATGGAAAGACAAGAAACCTTTAAGAACTAACAAACCAGGACCCAACCAGATTTGGGTACCAAAAGATAAAATTGTTTATGTTGTAGATGTTCTAAGCAACCAAATTGAAACACCAATCATGGTGCCTGGTCAATGGATGCTTGCAATATATGAAGGGAAAAATTTTTATGTTCCAACACCTACCAAACAGAAGCCAATGAACTCTTGTGGAAGAAGGACTGGTCAACACAATACCTATCAGAACCAGAACCATGTGATGAACCAGAAATCAGAAAAATCTAGAGTATCAACATAATCAAAACTGGAAGAGAAATCACACATATCAACAAAATCAAAACAGACAGAGAAATCACACAGATCAAGAAAATTGGAACTACCAGAGGAACTTGATACATCAGCAGAAAGAGAAGTGTCAGATTAACAATCATAATCAGGAGACTTCTTTGAACACTCCAATCAAATTCATCAAGGCTACAAACCTGGATGGGAATTCAAATCCCTTCATCCAAACCCTCTAATCATAGGATATGCAAATTCTGAATTTGAAAACCAGAAAAGAAGAAATAAGAGGGTTTTTAGAGTGAAACTAAAACTATTGACATATAGGTTATGTCTTTCTTTAAATATTATTATTGTTTTGATATTATGTTTACTGTGATAACAAGAAGCTTGATCTTAAAAATCAAAGCTAGATAAGTATTTTGCAGGTTCTAAAAAATTTAGAGGAACTAGGTGAATAACAAAATTTGAACATTTCAGCAAAAGCAGAATACAACTTGACCTTGAAAATTAAAAGCAATATCGTCGATGGACTCGTGCAATGCAAGAAGAGTTAAATGAATTTAAGAGGAATGATGTTTGCGATCTAGTACCTAGACCAGAGAAGAACATTATTGGAACCAAGTGGGTTTCCAAAAACAAGCTAAATGCAAAAGGTGAAGTGGTCATAAACAAGGCAAGACTTGTCGCACAAGGCTACAATCAGCAACAGGGCATTGATTACACTGAGACATTTGCTCCAGTGGCCAGGTTAAAATCTATTTGTATCCTACTCTCTTTTGATGCAAATATAACATTACATTATTTCAAATGGATGTTAAAAGTACTTTTCTAAGTGGTTATATAAGTGAAAAAGTCTATGTTAAACAACCCCTAGGTTTTGAAATTTCTGAATTTCCAAATCATGTTTTTAAACTTAGGAAATCTCTCTATGGTCTAAAACAAGCACCTAGGGCATGATATGCTAGACTTAGTAACATCTTGCTTAAAAATAACTTTGAAATAGGACAAGTAGATAATACATTTTTTAGAAAATCAATAGGAGATGACATTCTTATTGTTCAAATTTATGTTGATGACATTATTTTTGGAGCTACTAATGGCACTATTTGCCAAGAATTTTTTAAATTGATGCAGCTTGAATTTCAAATGACTAAGAAAGGAGAACTTAAGTTCTTCTTAGGGATACAAATTCAGCAAAGTCAAAAAGGTATATACATTCATCAAACAAAATATACAAAAAAAAAAAAGCTTCTCATGAAGTTTAAGATGAGTGATTGCAACCCTATGGCTACACAAATGTGCCCTACTTGCTCACTAGAAAAAGATGATTCAGGCCAAAAAGTTGACCGGAAAACCTACAGAGGAATGATAGGATCCCTACTTTACCTTTCCGCTTCTAAACCTGACATCATGTTTAGTGTTTGTGTGTGTGCAAGATTTCAAGCTGACCCTAAGGAATCACATTTAACTACTGTTAAGAGAATCCTTAGATACCTAAAAGGCACTACCAACCTTACCTTGTTCTACAAGAAATCTTCTAAGTACAAACTTAATGGATAATGTGATTCGGACTATGGTGGAGATAAACTTGAGAGAAAGAGCACTAATGGAAACTGCACCTTTTTAGGTGACAACTTAATATCATGGTCAAGTAAGAGACAAAACACTATTGCAATGTCAATAGCAGAGGCTTAGTACATTTCAGCAGTTGGCTGCAGTTCTCAACTACTTTGGATGAAACATCAACTAGAAGACTATAAAATCCTAGAAACCAACATTCCCATCTATTGTGATAACACTTCTGCCATTTGTCTAACCAAAAACCTTATACTACATTATAGAGCTAAACATATAGAGATCAAACACCACTTATTAGGGACTTTGTTCGAAAAGGGTACTAAACATTTAGTTTGTAGACACTGAACACCAATGGGCTGACATATTCATCAAACCATTACCTGAAGATAGGTTTGACTTCATCAAGAAAAACCTAAATCTTACCTTCATATCTGAATGATATTGTAATCACTTCAAAGTAGTTTAGTTTTAAATTAGTTTTTATATTTTCTTGTAATATGTTATATTTATGTTATTCAAAAAAGAAACAAAATAATAATAAAAAAATGAAGAAAAAAAATTAAATAAATAAATAAAAATTAAAAAACAATCTCACTTTCATATCTTTTTGTCTGATGACAAAAGGGGAAGAAAGATATTTGATAAAGTGGGGAGAAAATGATACTTAGACTTAGGGAGAGCCCTTTGTTATCAAAAATACAAGTTTTGTCATCATCAAAAAGGGAGATTGTTGAAACCAAGTTAGTTTTACATTTAGAGTTTTGATATTAACAAAAGTATTTATGAGAACAATATATTTGACTTCAAATAGTATGAAAGAAGACTCATATTTTTGAAGAAAATCTAAAATAAGATTTGATTCAAATTTATAATTGAAGAAAATCTAAAATAAGATTTGATTCAAAATTATAATTGAAGAAAATCTAAAATAAGATTTGATTCAAATTTATAATTGAAGAAAACCTAAAATAAGATTTGATTCAAAATTATAATTGATAAAAAAAACTAAAATAAGATTTGATTCAAATTTATAATTGAAGAAAATCTATGACCAAGTTGAAAAGAAAATATGGAAAAGATTTGAAGAAGATTTAATTAAGAATTGATGAAGATTAAGAACATTTAATCAAGATTTGAAGAACATTTGATCAAGATTTGAAGAAGATTTGATTAACATTTGAAGAAGATTTGATCAAGATTCCAAGAAGATTCATTGAAGATTTGATCAAGATTTATCTACAACAAAATATGAGCATAATCAATTTGAAGAATTTACAAACTAAATGTGAACAAAATACAAACAGAATCAATCTGAAGAATTTACAAACTCAATGTAAAGAAGATACAGTTCAAAATTAAACAATGACTAAATTGAAACCCAAATTTTAACTATAAATAGATACCCAGGGCTAAAAAAGAAGATCATTGAAAATCTGAAGAGAGTAGAAGAACTCAAGCTCAAATTCCAAACTCAACTTAGAGTTCAAAGAGAGAAACACTTGTTCAAATGAGAAATATTTTCTGAGTGTTCTTTTCTTAGAGTGTGAGAGTTATTATTATTATCAGCTTTGTTAGAAGCAACTACTCAAGTTACAATCTTTTTATTCCAACCCGATAGTGGTTTAGTTCCTTCTTCAATTTGGGGTTGTTAGGTTGTTAGGAGAAGACTTGGCTTGTAGGGTCAAGGTGGTGTTGTTCCTCAAAAATCTGGGGTTGTCAGGCTGTTTGGGAAGACTGGCTTGGAGGGTCAAGTGTTTTGAAATTCAAGGTATTTGAATTAGTGGATGAAAGCCTTCTGAATGAGGGGACTGGATGTAGCCAAGTTAGTGGTGAACTAGAATAAATCTATTTGTCCAAATATTTATGCTTTCATTATTTGCTGCCTCTGAATTCGATTGCTTCTTATCCAAGTAATTCATAAAAACCAACCAGCCTTCATCAAATCAGCAAAAAGTTTTCAACTTTGACAAACACAATTCAACCTCCCTTCTCATGTTTGCGCCTTCATACTCGTCATTACCTTCAGCATGGAACCATTAGTCTACAGTTTGTCGCTTCTTCTTTACAGTATGTTGATTTGTTCACCAAGATGCATTCCATTAAACGTTTTCGTTTTTTGGTTGACAAACTCTCGATGTTCCATGTTAATGCATTGTGAATTTGAGGGGAGATGTTAGATAATATTGTTATATCATAGTAGTAAGAGTATTTTAAAATTATCTATTCTCTTGTATATATACTTATTGTAACTCTATCACCCTAAAATTTTGTTCCTTTTGTTTATGAAACTGTAGTGGGTTCTTTCTCTTCTTCCTCTCTTCATCTTCCTCTATTCTATGTTTTTGTTTGTTTATCATTGTTAACATTTGGAATACACATGTCTCTAGAGTTGTTTAATTAAAAGGAGAAGAAATAAAACAAAATGGTGGAGTGATTTCAAATTTAAAAAAAAAAACCCTAAATAACCCCTCTTTAATAGATAGATAAGAAAAATTTAGTTTGGCGGGGCTAAGTTTTCATTCTTTACTACTCAATTAATAATTATTGAAATAAATAGATTTATCATCAATATGAAATCATCTAAATATTTAATGCATTAAAAGTTTTACAATGCTTGCTAATCTTGAACTACGTATAAATAATTATGAAATTACCTTTATATATATATATTATAATCTAAATAATTACTTAAATATATTGGGTGATTAAAGAGTGAAGACAACATTAATCAATTATTTTTTTTCTCATTAATATAGCTAGCAATTTAACATGTATATTGATAATGTTGTAAAACAAACATTTAGATTAATAATAAAGCGTTTTCATAAAAAGATTGTCCCTCCATATCAAACATAAAAAATGTTATTTGAAGTAAATTAATGCACAAAATTTATTCAATAAATATATTTGTATATAATAATATCATTTGTTACTCAAATATTTAATACTTATACTCAATGCCTTGCATTGTACGGTACAATAAGCATTGCATTTCGGTACAAACAGATATCAAATAACCAATATCAAACTAAATATATTTATTCTGAAAAAACACATAAATATTCATGTATCATGATAGTGACATTAGTAGAAGCTTGATCTAAAACTCCAAGAAAGAATCTTGTGCAATTCAACTAGTTGTCCAGTGGCACCAGAGAATCCAACTCTAACCCATTCAGGTAACACAGTCCTCAAATCAATCACAAATGAAACACTACTTGATGTCCCATTCACACTATAGCTTTCAGGGTATCTTACAACAACACTTAAATTCTTTGTCACTGGCTCATAATTCACAAAAGCAAATCCAGTGAATTTATTAACAACACTTCCGGTTTTCCACGGCGTTGTTGTTACCGATGCAATAGAGTTTACATCAATGCCAACATGAGGATAAACAGGATCCCAAGAATTTCCTCCAAAGGAATCGAATTCGACGGCAACTATTTGATTTTGGTAGGAATTCAAAGCGGTTTCAGCGTTGAATAGTCCAAGGAATCCACCACTTGAATTTTTAGGTATGTGGGAGTTGAATGGCGCAAGGAAGAAAGAGATTCCATCTCCAAAAAGTCCGGGGCCACTTGGTGCAACTACAAAAGAGAAGACGGAAGTGAATCCCGCAAGATTACCGGTTTCTGCGTCCCAAAGATGCACTGGTGCAGCGTAAGACGCTCTACCAGCGCTGTTTGGGACGAAAGCATTTGTGAGATAGATGGACCCGTTTGAAGTGAAGGCATTGCCTTCGAGTTGAATGTTGTTTGTGTATGGCCCGAAATTAGAGAATTCAAATGAAGCTGAGTTTACATTTTGAGCCAAAATAAGGAAGGAAATTATGGTAATGAAAAGAATTTGAGTCTTTGATGAGTTATTGATGGCCATAGTTTTGAATTTGTAAAATTGGTTATAAGAATTATTGTCAATGTTATGAGATATATAACCAAGATGAAAATCTATATATAGGGAAAGAAAGGCCTAACTAAAACAAGTTTAAGATGAAGGTAATAAAAGGAAGATACAAAGGCAGGCCAGGGCCAGCTATAGAAACTTAATTAATATTCAAATCATGTTAATTTGAAGCCAAATGATTTACATAGAGTACATTAGATGGGGTGTTTGGATTATTATTGAAGGGATGATTAAAACAATGAAATTCCGAGTTTTTGAGTCAAAGGGTGTGTGTGCAATCAACAGAGTCAAGCTTGGTAATCAAATAATATTAGTAAAATCAAACAGTGTTATACTACTTGTACAATTGGCATCATTTTAATATATTTGTCTTGGTTGTGTCGACCTTCTTACATAGGTACAAGGGGAAGTGTTAATTTGAAAATAAGGAGATATCTTTTTAAGTGAAAATTCAAAAAATGCCCTTTTCATTCTTTTTCTAAAATGAAATTTCATTAACTTGAATTTCATTAATTTTTTTTAATAACAATAATTTACTTTAAGAATATCTCATCAAAATAAAATAAATTCATTTAAAAAAATAAAAACACAATATTTTCACAAATTAAACAAGATCCAAATTAGTGGTATTAGCGAAATTCATTACATCAACCCAAATCCCATCAAATGTGAATGGTAGCTCAAACCATCTACATTAATTGTATTTGATAATAAGTATTTTCTCCAAAATAAAATATAAATAAAATTAACATATGCAGCACCTCAATCAATTGTATTAATATTGATAAGTAAAACAAAACTTGGGGGACTAGGACAATATCCAAGGAAATCATGTAATTTAAAATCTTCAACTATCTGATCAAAAACTCCTTCTTGGAAAATCTAATGAGATAAAACCAAAAAAAGAGGGAAAAAAGTGAAGTGATCGACAACAACAAACACAAAGTCATGGGCAAATTCTAAAGTTAGGAAGCCCAAGTCTATTACGAAATAAGTCTTTTTTGAAACAAAGACACATAGAATCCCACCAAATAAAATCATTTTAAAAAAATCTACATTTACTAATTTATCTACACAACCATGTTACCCTCTCGATAAATATGAGTGTTTTTGAAGCTACAACCTCTAATGAATTGAATATAATTACTCCATCTATTTCTAACATGTCATGGAACAATAGAGGGATCAATGAAAGCTTAAATAGTGATGTTAGAATCACACTGCAACCATATGTTATTTCAGTCCCTTTTTACTGTCCACTCAATAGTCAACATAGTCAACTCATCATAAAGATCAATCGAGACTCCTAATTTAGCTGCAAATCCATCCAGAAAATTATCCATAAAGATCTCTAAATAGTCCCCCACAAGCAGTATTATTAGGAGAGCCCCTAGAAGCACCATAAGTATTGCATTTTACCCAAAACAAAAGAAAAGGCTGCTATATTACTTCTTTAATCACTAAAGCATTTGGTGGATGGCAAGCAAAATTGAATTCCTTGAGAACCATAAAGTACCACATAAAGTCACACATAGAATATCTCATATATCCCTTTTGAGTTAGAGTTTAATATATTTAGTTATTTTAATATATTATTTTGTTTTAAAGTATAATAATTATTTCAGAAATCCAAAATGTTATTAAATTTTTCTTTAATTATACACTTGAGTATATTTGCAGTTTGGTTTGAATCTATTTTATTGAAGAAGAAAAAAATCTATAATCTAAAGATTGAAATTATAACATGCAATTTACTTTGATGTCAATTGCTTTCATAAATTACTTGATTTGATTCCATTAAGTGCAATTTGGATCAGATTGTTTAAACAATATTTTTGGATAGTGAGGAGGCTAAGAGAGTGAGTTGAACAAAAGTGTCCTGTGAGAGAGAAATGGCGTGGGAGTGAAAACTTTGAGTGGCAGCTTTCTTCGAATATCACTAATTAACATGGTGGAGGATGGGAGAGATAGACATTTTGTTTTGGGGAGACAATTGGGTTCGTGGGGTGATTTGGAAGATAGGTTTGCTAAATTGTTTTCCCTTAAATTATTAAAAAAGGCAAAAGTTATCATTTCAAAAATGGGTGAATGGGAGATGAGAGTGGGAATTTTGATGGAGTGTGTTGTTTCAATAGGAGGGAGTTTGACGCAGTCGGAATCACAAAAGATTAGCAAGCGTTAATCCTAAATAAAAAAGAACAAGTTCTGGAATCCACCAGAGAAGAGAAAACTCTCAAAATTAATTATTTTATTAAAAGATACCTTTTGTTATAGCATAGAAAGTCTTTAAATAGATAATAGAAACTCTAGTGCAAAAATTAGGTAAAACAGAAAGAAAAAAAAGCATGAAATTACAGGAAAAACTAAAACGACTGTTTTGAGGCCCAAGAGGAGCCCAAAACGGTTCTGGAGCCCATACGTCATGGCGAAGCAATGCGTTGTGTTTGTGGCGCGATTCTCTTTCTGGAAAGGTATAATAATAGGCAATCTAACATCGGACGGCCGTTTTCCGCATTTCCTGCTGCGTTTGTCTGCAAAGTCGTTTCTTCCTCGATTCTAGCTGTGAACCTTCCTACATCAGTCTCTTCCACTTCTAAAGAACTCGACCCCGAGTTCATACCAGGATAAAGGTTAGCATCTTCATGGAACTCATAAATATCAGCCACATTAAAGGTATTGGTAATATTCATGGATCCCAGCAAGTCAATCACATAAGCGTTGTCATTGATCTTATTTCGCACCTTGAAAGGCCCGTACTTGCGAGGCTGAAGCTTCTTGTAAGTGCCAACTGGGAACCTCTCCTTACGCAGGATCACCATCACATCATCTCCCACAACAAAGACCTTGACTCTTCTGCGCTTGTCAGCAGCGACTTTGTTCTTCTGCCCAGTAGCCTCTAACTTCGCCTTGATAGCTTCCTTAACGGCTTGCACATCCATGGCCACCACTGGGCAAAACCACTCAGTTTCCTTGAAGGTCTCAATCAGGTCATGCTCATCTTGCGTCATAACAAGAAAACTGGACTTCTCCTTCCTTGTTTGTCTATTAAAACCAGAAACCGGGACCATAGCTATCTTGTGCGTTCCCGAGGTGAACATCATCACATTATCTCTGCCTCTATACGTGATATCATTGTCATACTGCCAAGGTCGCCCCAGTAGGACATGACACACATCCATATTCAGAACATCACACACTACCTCTTCCTTGTAATGTCTTCCGATAGAAATAGGCACCTTGCAAGTCTTCGTCACCTTGACCTGCGAACCCTTACTCACCCAGCCCAAAGCATAAGGCTTGGCATGCGGTTCTGTCGGCAACTCTAGGTATTCCACCAGCTTCTGGGAGACCAAGTTCTCTGTACTCCTGTTATCCATGATCAGATTACACACCTTATTCTTAATAGAACAGTGTGTTCTAAAAAGATTATTCATTTGCCTCTCCTCCTTTGAAGACAACAGAACTCTCTGCAGCACAAAATTCAACGCTTCTTCAGCTTCTTCTTCAGTGAACTCAACACCGTCATACTCGTTGTCTGCTTCCTCGTCCTCAGACTCCTCATTCAAGAGTGCAGTCGTTCTCTTGGAAGGCAAACATTCGACTTGTGACCCTGCCCACCGCAACAGAAACACTTATCTCCCGTCGGTTTCGCATATGGGTTGGCTGACTTCTGGTTCGCCCTCTTGTTGGGCGTAGCACTACTGGTTCCCTTTTCCGAGGAGTCAGAATCTTTAACAGCAACACTTTTATCCTCATCACCCGCAACTTCAGAGTTACCATGCGGAGGGAATCTGCGAAAAGATGAGAAATTTCTAGGGGATTTCTTCATCAATTCCGCTTTCAAGGCTAGCGTAGAGGCCTCCGTCACGGTCCAGACAGTTTGCAGACCCATCTTCTCATGGATTGACCCCTTCAAGCCATTAATATAGCAAGTCACCTTCTGACTCTTAGTTTTCCCTAGTTCGTTGCGTTCTGAGAAACGCAGGAACTCTGTTGTGTACTCGGTCACGCTCCTTCTACCCTGAACGCAATCGATATACATCTTGTATAGAATTTGCTCATAATCTTCAAGCAAGAAACGCTCCAGCATCTCACCTTCACGTTCTGATTAGTGTTTTCCTCTGGCGCTGCGTCTGGACAACAAGCTTATCCCACCACACAGCAGCGGTGCTCTTCAATTGAATTGCCACCATCTTCACCTGCTTGTTTTCTAGCACACCCATCACGTCGAAGAATCGATCAACGTCAATCTGCCAATCCATAAACTCTTCAATCCCCATAGTTCCATAGAACAACGGGATATCAGCCTTGACTCTGTAATCGTTGTAATTCTGTTGATTATCGAAACCCTGATTCTCCTCTCGGACCTCTTCTTCGGAACTAGAGTCTGATTCAACACGAGCCTGCAAGCTTCCATGTGGACGCTTGGGCGGTTCGTCTCTCCTGCCTCTGTCCCTCCTATCATTGATGGCGTTCACTTGATCCGTCAAAGTCACCATCTGAGTCGCCATCTGCGTAGTCAAAGAAGTAAGGGCCACGATAAAAGTCGCAGTGATACCCTCGATGTCTGCTCTTGTGACTGGTTGATCTCCCATGGCTGTTCAAGATACGAAAAGAAACAGGAGGAAGCCTGCTTTGATGCCACCTGACGTAGTCGGAATCACAAAAGATTAGCAAGCGTTAATCCTAAAAAAAAAAAAAAAACAAGTTCTGGAATCCACCAAAGAAGAGAAAACTCTCAAAATTAATTATTTTATTAAAAGATACCTTTTGTTACAGCATAGAAAGTCTTTAAATAGATAATAGAAACCCTAGTGCGAAAATTAGGTAAAACAGAAGAAAAAAAGCCCGAAATTACAGGAAAAACTAAAACAACTGTTTTGATGCCCAAGACGAGCCCATAACGGTTCTTGAGCCCATACGTCATAGCGAAGCAATGCGTTGTGTTTGTGGCGCGATTCCCTTTCCGGAAAGGTATAATAATAGGCAATCTGACACCAGACGATCGTTTTCCGCATTTCCTGCTGCGTTGGTCCGCAAAGCCGTTTCTTCCTCGATTCTGACCGTGAACTTTCCTACATCAGAGTTAGAGGGAGTATCTTGTAGAATAGAATAGTGTGGAAAGTGAAGTTTTCAAGTCATTTTACAGTTAAATAGGTGTAAAAGAGGTTGAGGAATGACAATAGTGATGGTTAGGAGAATTTTAACACTAAATGTTCCTTTTTTAAGTGGAAGTGTCTGTGGGCCAACTAATTCCAAATTGTATACTAATTTATTCAGAAAAAACTACAGATAACTATTTCAATAATAATATGAAATATTTTTTTCCACTTATGTAGATAAATGACCAAACAAGAAAATACGATTTCATATAGCAATAATAATTGGTAGAAAATTAAATATAAGACAAATAATAATTTTTGACGTGAAAAACTTCCCTCAAATTGAGAGAATAAAAACCACAGAACCTATTCCAGTAAAAAAAACTTAAACTATAATAATTAATGGGTATATCAGAGTCTTCCTAGTAATACTAGAGAACATCAATCAAGAATAAATATCACCAAAAAAGATCGAAACCAAACAAATAACCTTCAAGTGGATATTCCAAAATAACTCTCACACAAGGTAAAACTAATAACAAATTCAATGGTAGAAATGACATAATAAATTGTAAATCAAACATGGTACAAACCCATCACCATTGGAAGCCAATTTCTTCTTCTCCTGTATGTTTCTTCTGTCACAATCACATCTTGTTGGAACCAAGTTGGTTCTAAATACTTAGGATTTTGATGTTTACAAAAACACTTTATGTAATCTTATTTTGAACCTTGAATTATTACATTAAATGCCACCTGAAGATGAGCTACCAGAGGATAAAAAGAGACCAGAGGATACACCTCCAGAATGCTCCAGAAAATACATCCAGAAGGTCCAGAGGATGTATCCTGGAATTACTAGAAGATACTCCAGGATCACCAGAAGATACCTTTTCTGGCCCAGATCAGAAGGAAGCAATGTCAGAAGAAGACCTGGACCATACCAGAGGAAAGCCTGCCAGAAGGAGAGTTGTTCTAGACCAACAAGCATCAAATATCGGATTTATTCCAGAAGTTATTCTGACCAGAAGATGGCCTGGCAGTAAAAAAAATAAACAGCCCAGACTTGATCCAGACTTAACCATAGGATAAGTTAATGAGACCAGAACAAGAGAATCAATCCATATTTGACCCAAACCATAACATAGCATGATTCAGGGATGAAACTAAGTCCAGACCAGAAGAAATGATTTCCAGAATTGATCCAGAACTGATCCAAAATCAAAGGTAAAATGTCCAGACTGAAATATTACTTGTCCAGATTTAATTTCAGTTTAATCCAGACCAAGTCCAGAATTGGTCCAGATCACAGGGAAGATTTCCAGATCAATGGTTCAGTTTTAATTATTTCGTCCAGTGTTGGCCGAGATCAGAAGATCAGACCATGGTCCAATGTTGGCCGAAATCAGAGGTTCAGGATGTGTGGTCCAGCAATGGCCGAGATCAGAGGATTATAGCATATCAGGTGCAAGCCCAAGATGGCCGAGATTAGAAGATCAGAGGGTTAGGAAGTGTGCTCCAGGGATGGCCGACATTAGAGGATCACAGCATATCAATTAATATGGTCCAGATGTGGACTAGCGCAGAAGATCAAATGGTTCAGATTTAATCAGGAGGATTAACGGTGGAGATTTTAATTTATTTTAATCAAAGTATTAAAAGATTTGTTACAAAAATAAAAGTGAGGTATAGTGGAATTCAGGAGCTGTGGCGGGAAGCAACTAAAGACTTGATTGGCCAGTTATTTTTGAAAGAAATCTGAAGCTTAAAAAAAGATATGTTTTTTTATTTAAATAAAGCCCAATTGGTCAAGTTATTTTTGCAAGAGAATCCATCAAGATTCAGCTCGAAATTAAGCTTGGAAGAGGCCCTAATCTGCATCTACAAAAGGAGGCTCAAGGCAGAATACTTAGCATCAAAAATCACAAAAGAGTCATACACTTCCAAAGCAAACACTCAAGTTTTCAGTGAGGTCAATTGTGAGTTCCAGCTTTCAAGAAGCAAGCACTCGTGTTATTTTCTTTCCACTGTATCAGATCTAAGTTGTTGAAGTAGAGTCTACAATCTGAGGGAGTCAGAAGGGGTAGAAGATTACTTGGCAATTAGATTCATAGTGTTGTAATTCCTTCTACAATCTGGGATTGTCATATTGGCAGGAGAAGACAGGAGCTGTATTCCTCAAGAGTCTAGGATTGTTAGACTGTTTGAGAAGACTGACTTGAAGGGTCAGTAGAACGGTTGTAATTCAAGGTTTGAATTAGTGAAATCCTTCAAGGTGAAGGGACTGGACGTAGCCTCGTTAACGGTGAACCAGTATAAAAATTGTGAGTTTTATTTTTACTTTATATCTGCTACTAACTCTGTTTTAAATCATACATCAAGTTTTGTTTTAAAAGTGTAAAAACAGGAAAAGTATTCAAGTTAAGTCAAACACAATTCAACCCCCCTCTCGTGTTTGCACCTTCAATTGGCATCAGAGCTCGGTCTCAAGGCTGAGCACTTAACAGTGTTTGAGGAAAGGTCCAAGGGGTTCAACATGGCAGAATCCAGAGAAGAATTGGGAGGCAACATCAACAGACCACCACTGTTTGATGGAGAAAGGTTTGAGTATTGGAAGGACAGAATGAGAAGTTTCGTCATATCTCAAGATCCTGAACTATGGAAGATGATAGTCAAAGGATACACCGCACCTACTGATCCAAAAGATTCAACTAAAGAACTAGACATGGATAATATGAAACCAGACCAAAGCAGATTACACAAACTTCATCACAAGTCTAGAAACATTATAATCAGTGCCATCACATTCAACGAATTTGACAGATGCACAGATAAAGAAACAGCAAAGAGCATATTCGACAGTCTGGTTCTAACCTATGAAGGAAGCCAGCAGGTTCAAGAAGCAAGGGCTAACATACTGGTCAAATAGTATGAGATGTTCAAGATGGAAGATGATGAAAACATTGATGGAATGTACTGCAGATTCTAGACTCTGATATCTGGACTGAAGGTCTTGAAGAAAAGCTACACAACAGCAGATCATGTTAAGAAGATTCTAAGAAGCTTACCAAAAAAGTGGAGACCAATGGTTACTGCAGTTCAGCAAGCCAAAGATCTGAACAACTTAAAACTTCAAGATCTGATCAGCGCACTCAGGTCTCATGAAATAGAACTAGAAGCAAACGAACCAAAGAAAAAGAAGAATCTGGCTCTGAAGTCGAAACAGAAGAAAGCTGCAAGGGCAGCATCAGAATCAGAGGATAGTAACAGTGATGATATGGCTTACTTAACCAAAAAGATGGTTAAGATCTGGGAAAACAAGAAGAGGAGAGGTTCCAAGAAGAAACATAACAACAAATATAAGGAAGAATCTGAAAAGAAGAACATCATCTGTTATGGATGCAATGAACCTAGACATATCAAGTCAGAATGTCCAAATCTGGAAAAAGGAAAACAGCACAAGAAGAGTCCCAGATACAGAAAGAAGGGCCTGATAGCTGCCTGGGATGTATCAGAATCAGAAGAAGAATCGTCTAATGAAGAAGAGGCAGAAACAGCAATGATGGCACACATCAGGTCTGCTTCTGGACCTCATAAAGGCATAATTTCAGGAAGGAAAGCAGGCAGAAGGAAGAATGAACGAAGTAGTCATTCAAGCAAGTCTAGAAGCACATCATAGGAAGCAATTCTATCTCTGATGGCTCATACCAACTCAAGTTCTGGATACAGCTCAGGCTCTAGAACAGAATCAGAAGATGAAGACAATAAGGTATTTTCTGATCTCTCTAAATCTGAATTAATTGAGCCTTTAAAAGACTTGTTAAATGCAAACAATAAGAGGTCTTTAAAACTGAAAACTCTTAGGGAAGATAAGAAAAATATAACCAAAGAAGTCTAAGTTTTAAAGAATCAAAATTATGAGTATGCAACTGAAAACAAATATTTTAAAACTGAAGTTGCAAGACTCAAATCTGAAAACCAAACTCTCAAAAGTAATATATGTTCCACTTCCAAAACTGTTTGTGAATCTGATATGCATGAACAATTTTTTCAAAACTTTATTTCTAATGGAATGGAAAGAAGTAAATATGCATCTATGATTTATGGAAACAGTAACACTGAAAAGAGAGGTCTTGGTTTTACAGAAACGATTACTGAAAGTAAAGTCGTTCATTATGATGTTTTATGCATTGTTTGTGCTAAGAAAGGTCACTCTGAATTATCTTGTCCAATGGTAATATCTGAACAAGATCAGAGAACTTTTAAGACTAACAAACCTGGACCCAATCAGTTCTGGGTACCAAAACATCAAATTGTCTATGTTGTAGATATTCTGAGCAACCAGAAGGAGACACCAACAATGGTGCCTGGACAATGGATGCTGGCAATGCACAAGCAGAAGAAGGTTTATGTTCCAACATCTACCAAACAGAAGGCAAGTGACTCAGGTAGAAGAAGAACTGGTCAACACAATACCTATCAGAACCAGAACAAGAATCATAGGGGGAACAGGAAATATCAAAGATATCACACGAATCAGAATCAGTACTGGAACCAGAACCAGAACAGGTATCAAAGGTTCAGGTATGATCATCAGAATTGCTCTAATTATCAAAATCAGTATAACTACATGAATTATCAGAATCACCAGAACCATCAAGGTTATCAGAATCACCAGATTCACCAAAGTTACCAGAACCAAAACATGTTCCAGAATCACCAGAGGAACATGGTGTATCAGCCAAAGCATAAAGAGAAGAATCAGAATAAGGAGAGTTCTTCAAACACTCCAGTGAGATTCATCAAGACTACAAACTTGGAAGGGAATTCAAATCCCCTCATCCAAACCATGTAATCACAGAACATATAGATTCGGAATCTGAAAATCAGAAGCAAGAGGATTTTCAGAGTAAAACTGAAATTGTTGACATCTTGCTGTAAATACTATTATTATTTGATATTTATATTTACTGTGATAACAAAAAGCTTGATCTTAACAAATCAAAGCTAGATAAGTATTCTGCATGTTTTCAAACTGTCAGAGGAATCAAGTGATTCACACGAATTGAACACTTCAGCAGAAACAACATTCCAGTGGTTTCAAAAACAAGCAGAAACCACCAGAAGCAGAATTAATGGTTTGGCTGTATTGAGTTCATTTTTAAATTAATTGATTTATATTATGTTATATGACAAACTGCTTGATCTTGACAAATCAAAGCAAGATAAAGATAGTGCAGGTTCTCCAGAACCAAAGGAACCAGAAGCAGAATCTGAGAAAGATCAAGATGAAGAAGAACATGCTGACTCTGAAAACAAGTCAGAGGGAAAGAATGGATGGAAGTACATGTCTTCACATCCAGAATCTCTCATTATTGGCAGTGCAATAGAACCTTTAAAGACCAGATCATCAAGTAGAGAAACCAGTCTGTTTGGTTTACTATCAACAATTGAACCAAGCAATGTTGATGAGGCTTTGGCAGAGGAAGGTTGGATACTTGCAATGCAAGAAGAGCTGAATGAATTCCAAAGGAATGATGTTTGGTATCTGGTACCCAGACCAAACAAAAACATTATTGGAACCAAGTGGGTTTTCAGGAATAAACTTAATGAAAAAGGTGAAATGGTAAGGAACAAAGCCAGACTTGTAGCTCAAGGATACAGTCAACAGGAAGGTATAGACTACACTGAGATTTTTGCTCCAGTGGCCAGGTTAGAAGCAATTAGAATTCTCTTATCATTTGTTGCTAATCATGATATAATGTTGTATCAAATGGATGTTAAAAGTGCATTCTTAAATGGCTACATAAGTGGGGAAGTCTATGTCAAACAGCCCCCTAGATTTGAAAATTCTGATTTTCCAGACCATGTTTTTAAACTTAAAAAATCTTTATATGGTTTAAAACAAGCACCAAGGGCATGGTATGACAGACTTAGTAACTTTCTGCTTAAGAATGAATTTAATAGAGGCCAGATTGATAATACTCTATTTAGGAAATCCATTAAAAATGATATTTTGATTATTCAAGTTTATGTTGATGACATCATATTTGGATCGACTAATGGCACTTTGTGCAAAGAGTTTCCTGACCTAATGCAGAAAGAGTTTCAAATGAGCATGATGGGAGAACTCAAGTTCTTCCTGGGAATTCAGATTCACCAAGGTAAATCAGGTATACTCATTCACCAATCTAAATATACTAAAGAACTTCTTAAAAAGTTCAAAATGAGTGAATGTAAGCCTATGGCCACCCCCATGCACCCAACATGCTCACTTGAGAAAGATGAAACCAGCCAAAAGGTAGACCAGAAAACATACAGAGGTATGATTGGATCCCTTCTTTATTTAACTGCTTCTAGACCTGACATCTTGTTTAGTGTTTGTGTCTGTGCCCGATTTCAAGCTGACCCTAGGGAATCCCATTTAACTGCTGTCAAACGAATTTTGAGATACCTTAAAGGAACCACCAACCTTACTTTGTTATACAAGAAAACCCCCACCTACAAACTCACAGTTTTTTGTGATTCCGACTATGCTGGAGACAAGCTGGAAAGGAAAAGTACAAGTGGCAACTGTACTTTCTTAGGTGATAATTTGATCTCTTGGTCAAGCAAAAGACAAAGCACCATTGCCATGTCAACAGCTGAAGCTGAGTATATATCAGCAGCAGGATATAGTTCACAATTACTCTAGATGAAACATCAACTTGAAGATTACAACATCTTTGAAACCAATATCCATTTGTTCTGTGATAACACTTCAGCCATAAACCTAACCAAGAACCTTATCTTACACTCTAGAGCCAAACACATTGAAATAAAACACCATTTCATTAGGGACCATGTTCAAAAAGGTACTTTAAGCATCCAGTTTGTGGACACTGATCATCAATGGGCTGATATCTTCACCAAAGCATTACCAGAAGATAGGTTCGAGTTCATCAAGAAGCATCTCAGCATTACCTCCATATCTGACTAGCTCTAGTAGTCATCTTAGGAGTTTTTAAATTTCATGTAATTTTATTTTCTGTCTTTTATTTTCTGTTTTTACTTTCTGTAATTTGTAAAGAGAAAAACAAAAAAATAGTAGGACCACTTTTTGGCTGATGACAAAAAGGGGGAGAGAGAGAGAGAGAGAGAAAGGAGAAATAAGTAGAAAAGGAGAGGAATCAGGGAGAGAGAAAAAGAAATAGTGAAAAAGAGAAGGAGTTGAAAAGGAGAGGAAATGTGAAGAGAGAAAAAGAAAGAGAGAATAAAGAAGGAGTTGAAAAGGAGAGGAGAAGAGAAGAAAAGAAAGAGTGAAAAGGAGAAGAAAAAGTCAGTATCAGACTTAGGGGGAGAGATTTGTCTGAGGGGGAGTAATTCAAGTCTTCGAGTTACAAGCTAGCAAAATAAGTTAAGGTTTTGTCATCATCAAAAAGGGGGAGATTGTTGGAACCAAGTTGGTTCTAAATACTTAGACTTTTGATGTTTACAAAAACACTTTATGTAATCTTATTTTGAACCTTGAATTATTACATTAAATGCCACCAGAAGATGAGCTACCAGAGGATAAAAACAAACCAGAGGATACACCTCCAGAATGCTCCAGAAAATACATCCAGAAGGTCCAGAGGATGTATCCTGGAATTACCAGAAGATACTCCAGGATCACCAGAAGATACCTTTTCAGAATTGATCCAGAACTGATCCAAAATCAAAGGTAAAATGTCCGGACTGAAATATTACTTGTCCAAATTTAATTTCAGTTTAATCCAGACCAAGTCCAGAATTGGTCCAGATCAGAGGGAAGATTTCCAGATCAATGGTTCAGTTTTAATTATTTGGTCCAATGTTGGTCGAGATTAGAATATCAGACCATGGTCCAATGTTGGCCGAAATCAGAGGTTCAGGATGTGTGGTCCAGCAATGGCTGAGATCAGAGGATTATAGCATATCAGGTGCAAGTCCAAGATGGCCGAGATCAGAAGACCAGAGGGTTAGGAAGTGTGCTCCAGGGATGGCCGAAATCAGAGGATCACAGCATATCAATTAATATGGTCCAGATGTGGACTAGCGCAGCAGATCAAATGGTTCAGATTTACTCAAGAGGATTAACGGTGGAGATTTTAATTTATTTTAATCAAAGTATTAAAAAGATTTGTTACAAAAATAAAAGTGAGGTATAGTGGAATTCAGGAGTTGTGGCGGGAAGCAACTCAAGACTTGATTGGCCAGTTATTTTTGAAAGAAATCTTAAGCTTAAAAAAAGATATGTTTTTTTATTTAAATAAAGCCCAATTGGTCAAGTTATTTTTGCAAGAGAATCCAGCAAGATTCAGCTCGAAATTAAGCTTGGAAGAGGCCCTAATCTGCATCTATAAAAGGAGGCTCAAGGTAGAATACTTAGCATCGAAAATCACAAAAGAGTCATACACTTCCAAAGCAAACACTCAAGTTTTCAGTGAGGTCAAGTGTGAGTTCCAGCTTTCAAGAAGCAAGCACTCGTGTTATTTTCTTTCCACTGTGTCAGATCTAAGTTGTTGAAGTAGAGTCTACAATCTGAGGGAGTTAGAAGGGGTAGAAGATTACTTGACAATTAGATTCATAGTTTTGTAATTCCTTCTACAATCTGAGATTGTCAGATTGGCAGGAGAAGACAGGAGCTGTATTCCTCAAGAGTCTAGGATTGTTAGACTGTTTGAGAAGACTGACTTGGAGGGTCAGTAGAACGGTTGTAATTCAAGGTTTGAATTAGTGAAATCCTTCAAGGTGAAGGGACTGGACGTAGCCTCGTTAACGGTGAACCAGTATAAAAATTGTGAGTTTTATTTTTACTTTATATCTGCTGCTAATTCTGTTTTTAATCATACATCAAGTTTTGTTTTAAAAGTGTAAAAACAGGAAAAGTATTCAAGTTAAGTCAAACACAATTCAACCCCCCTTCTCATGTTTGCACCTTCACATCTTTCTTTCTTCCTTTCTTTTTTTTTTCTTCTCTGCACGACACTATTTACTTTTTACCAATTTAGAGATTTCAAATCCTTTTATTTCTTTTTTCTCTACATGGACCTAGCCCAATTAAAAGATATATTGCTTTTTTCCTTTAATGATAATAACAATAATAATAATTGTAATACTAATAATAATAATAATAATAATAATAATAGTAATAGTAAAATTGGTGGATTCCACTTGGGGAGTGAGCTCACCCAATAAATCTCCTCATCACGACTCAAGTGGGAAGGTACTGCCCAATCTTGTCAGCCTTCTTTCTATAGCATATTATCTTCAAAACAGGCAAGACTTTCTTCATCATATTTGAACCATTCTCATTGGTATGAATTTTTTCAATTGAAAATGACTTCATATCTAATGCATCTCCTATCCAGTGAAACCGTACCTCATATGCTTCGACTTTGCATCAAAAGTTGAATTCTTGCTAAGATCAATTGCACCTTGATTGTCACAAAATAACACAAACTTGTCTTGTTTGAGGCCTAACTCATGTAGGAATTTCTTCATCCACAAGAGTTCTTTAGAAGCTTTAGTTGTTGTAATGTACTCAGCTTCAGTAGTGGATAAAGCAACACATTTTTGTAACCTTGATTGTCAAGACACAACTCCCCCTGCAAACTTCATCATATAACAAGAAGTAGATTTTCTAGAATCAATATCATTTACCATATTTGCATATGTGTAGTAATCTAATACAGGTTCACCACCTCCATAGCATAGACACACTTTGGAAGTGCCTTTGAGGTATTAGAAAATCCACTTAACTGTTTGCCAACGATCTTTACCATGATTAGAGAGAAACCAACTGACAACTCCAACTGCATGAACAATATTTAGCCCTGTGCATACCATAGCATACATCAAACTACCAAGTGCGGATGCATAAGGAACCTTCTTTATCTCTTCTTTGTCTTTCTCACTTGTAGGACATTGATCAGAATTCAATTTGAAATTAATAACAAGTGGAGTACTAACAAATTTATAATTGCTTATATTAAACCTCTCTAACACATTCTCAATGTAATTATGTTGAGACAACCACACTTTATTTTTTCTCCTCTCCATGGATGTGGGTTCTCTAACTTCCGTGCGGAAAGGTAGACTGCCTTCGGCATTTCTTCTCGGTCAGATCTATCAAACGCTTCTTAAAGTGCCACGTTGACCTCATTTTTTTAGCTTAAAACACAATACAACAAGTCACGAAGAATCGTCCACGAACTTGTGCCGTCCACCTCTTGTTATCTCTCCACTTCCTCCCCTTCTCCGTATGTAAACCTCCATACTTACACAGAGCCTTCCTCTTCACAACCAACACCGAAAACTAACCAATTCACATCAATGTCTCGTATGAGCAATTCGATCCTTCACCTCTACATATAAAAACACCAATCATATCCAATTTATAAGATTGTTATGTAAATTGAAGAAATTAATTAATTAATAATTATGTTAAAACTTTATGAAATGTTTGTTACTTAAATTTATTAAGAACCAAAAGAGAAAATGTTGAGATTATTCCAATTTCCTAGCCAGACCTTGGTTTGAGTAGAACAGAAAAAACAAGATAAAAAGAAATTGGACCAGATCGAAGAATCCATGGGAAAACAAATAGAGAATCGAATGCTTACAATGTTGAGTATTGAGGGATTCTGAGGGAGGGGAAACATATTGGAAACGGTGTTGAGTGTTTGAAAACAAAAACACTGCAATTTATACGTCTCAGTGATTTGGAATGACAGGGAAATCGAAGAAGCACACACAGTGTTTGATTAAATGACTGAAAGGTATATTTGTTTCTGAACTATAATGAGAAGTGAGTATATTAAATGTTGTAAGATTGAGGAAGTTGTTTGATAGATCGGATGTTGAGAATATGAAGGGTGGGGTGATGGTAGACAAGAAAGGATAAGAAAATTAATGGGGACGATTCTAAGAATGATTATTGTTGGGTGGGGTGATGCTTAGAATTGCATTGATTAAACGACCTTGTGAATGTTCTTGAAGTATTCATGGATTTATTTGCAACCAGTAAAGAGAGAGTCAGATCTACTAAGGAGAGAGAAAAAACATGAATCCAGTGTGGTAATGACCATGTGAGATTATGTAAATGTATTCAATCTAATGGTTCTAATGTTTTTTTTATCAAATGATACTTAGAGATATAAGTGTTACCCAAAAAAAAATGTTATGCGAATATCATTTTAAGAAACATAAATGCAATTTTTCTTTTAATTTAATACAATTTATTATTGAGTAGGACACATGAAAAGTGAAGAGATAGAAAGTACTTCCTTATCCACCCTTCTCTGTAAACACATATCTTTTAGTACCCAATGTGGTTCCTATTTGACATGCTATTTATAAAGGGAAGCACTTCTAATAATCTAATTCGTATCTTATGTGATGTGGGACCGTAGAGTACTACCTCTGTCCCTCTATATATACCTCTGTAAAAAAAAAAAGTTCTCTTTTATATAAGATGCTTTTCAAATTATAAGAAATATTAATTAGTTTTTCACAAAAATATCTCTAATCAAATATTAAAAATTAAAAGACTAACTACTTTTATGTCTTATTTTTTTGTTAATTCTTGTATTAAAGAAAATAGTTTTATATATTAAGACTGATGTAGTATTTTGTTAGTTTTTTATTGTTTACTATCGAGAGTATGTTGCAAATCTTGAAAAAGAAGAAGATGAAATTAATGATGATCAAAGTTGTACAAATAAATTATAAATTGTGTGTGTCACACTATGTTTTAGATTTGATTCACCTCCACCAATCTATATATATTGGATGCAAACGGTTTAATCGGATATTCCTCTTCATAATACTTTGAAATCCTTGAAGAGAATTGCACATTCATATCAAGTCTATCAATAAGTTATAGTTTACAGAATAAAGTTTATTCGTTTACTCTCGTGCACAGAATTTTGACTCATGTAACATGAAATTTGTATTTTTGACAGAATTTTGACTCATGTAACATGAAATTTGTATTCTCATTTCTGCCTCTAAAGTGTCTCTATTAATAGAGAAATTCATACCAATTGGTGAAAAAAACAATTCTTGAAAGAGTTTGTAATCTTTAGTAACTTAAGAGATGCATTTGTTTGATGGCTAATTTATACTTTTAACTCAAATATTACAACCACTTGACCAAATGATATATTAAATTATTTAATTTTGTTATATTAATATAAATATTAAAACATATAAATATATTTTGAAAATTCTCATGAGACTTGTTCTTCTCCATGGTACTAAACTTATCTTTTGAGGAACGGTACTACACTTAAAGCCTCATTCTAATAAACATAGACAATATAACAATTGAAGTTTATTTGTTTATTTTACTCACACCCTTAAATACCATTTCTTAATTTATTTATATACGATTAAAATAATTAAGGCAACATCTAGAAAATTCTCAAATTTATTTTTGTTGTTTGCAAATTATATTTGGCAAAATTAATTTTTATGAATGATAATACAATTTGTTGTCATTTATTTTGTTGTTTTGTAACTAAATTATTATTTTTAATCCTAGCATATTGTTTAGTATATTAAAACGTACTGCAAACTGACATAACATACCCACTAATAATAATAATGTTATAAATTTGTGATAAGTTTATGTGATGATGTATGATTAATGATAGTGATGCTATAAAATTGTGATGAGATATGATTAATGATAATGACATTATGAATTTGTGATGAGGATATTGAGCTACCCCATAATTGATGAAATAGTGATGATTCCAAGTTGTGCAAAAGATGATACTCTTAATGGAGTAGTCTAGGCGAACGAGGGGAGAAAATAGATGTTTGGAATATTTGAAGTTGATGTGAATTATCGAAGTAGAGATTATTTTGTCATCATATAGGTAGGGCCTAACAAGCATAGTGATTCTGGGGAAGTACAACTTTAAGTGTTTGTTTCTAACAAAGCTGATAATAATAATAACTATTACACTATAAGAAAAGAACACTCAGAAAATATTTCTAACTTGAACAAGTGTTTCTCTCTTTGAACTCCAAGATGAATTTGAGATTTTGAGCTTATGAGTTCTTCTACTCTTTTTTGTTTTTCGATGCCAGTCTTCTTCATCCTTGAGTAACTATTTATAGTTAAAATTTGGGCTTCAAATTGATTTTGATTGTATTTTGTTTAGATTGACTCTGTTCATATTTAGTTGTAGATAAATCATGATCAAATCTTCTATAAGTCTTCTTCAAATCTTGATCAAATCATGATCATATCTTTTTCAAATCTTGACTATATCTTCTTTTCAATTTGGTCAAAGATTTTCTTCAATTAAAAGTTTGAATCAAATCTTATTTTAGAATTTCTTCAATTATAAATTTGAATCAAATCTTATTTTAGATTTTCTTCAATTATAAATCTAAATCAAATCTTATTTTAGATTTTCTTCAATTATAAATCTGAATCAAATCATATTTTAGACTTTCTTCAATTATAAATTCAATTAAATCTTATTTTAGATTTTCTTCAAAAACACGAATCTTTTTTCATACTAGTCAAATATATTATTCTCATAAAATACTTTTATTATCATCAAAACTTTATGTATAAAACCAACTTGGTTCCAACAGAAGTGGAATGAATAGTCACAAGGAAAGTTGTTTGAATGGTGACCCTTTTAAAATTTAGTTCCTACACTCTAATTGATGCTTACTCAAGATTAAACTTGGTAATCAAAAGTTGATTAGTAATATCTTAAATAACCAGAACGTTCTAGACAATTTATATCATAAGGGATAGAAAGATCATACACAAAAAGTATATTGGTTCACCCAACTCAAGCTAGTCTCATTCACACAACCATGAAATTTTCATTATGTGCTTTAGAACCAAAACGTTCTCCTTCACACATTTTCTCTTGATCACACCTTGATCAATTACAATCTTCACTTTTCAACCTAAAAATGATTTTTACAGTCACCATTCAATCTAGAAATGATTTTTACAAACACACTCCCTCTAACATAAAAGATATATTTGAGTTAATTTCAATGTATATGATAAAAAGTGTTTGGGATCTAATGATTCTCAACTCTTTGTTTGAGATAAATAAAGATAAACTCAGTAAATGATGATCCATAGACATAGTGAAGAGAGCTAGAGTTTGCTTGAAGACTTTTTTGACTTGTGATTACTTGAACAAGTGTTGTTAGATTGCAAATTGAACTATTGCCTTAATCTTCCAATTGATGTCCAATTTATAAATGATAAGAGGCTTTGAATATGTAGTTTAAACTGAATATAGTCATTAGAAACACTTCCCAAGGTACAAACAATGTTCTGAATATATCTTTTTAAGTGTAGTGTAATTCTGTCCAGAACGTTCTTTATCAACCGATAACATTCTTGCGTTACTAGAGAGTGGAGAAAAACCAGAATGTTGGGTGGTCTGCCATATGACCGTTGAAACATTTCCCTAAAATGAGATATATGCAATAAGTCATGTCAAACAGTACTTTGCAGTATACTTTTGGGCTTTGTACTTGTTTCCAACCAATCAATTTAGAGATTATAACTACAGATCAATCTGCATGTGTTTTTTGCAAGTGGACATTTATTATTTGACTTCTTGAAGGGTGTGTTTTTTGCAAGTGGAAATTCATTATTAGATCAATCTAGAATAGGCTTTCACTGATCCCAAAACTAATTCATTTGTCTCTTGTCTTTTATTTAAGACAACTAGAAAGAACCATAATGTTTTGCAATCATTCGGTCATCAATCTAGAGACAATCGAAGTATCATTCTGTAGATGAATTTGCAAAACATTCTGCATGTTTGTTTTTGCAAGTAGGCCTTCAAATCTTGACTATTAAATGTTCATTAAATGCTAGAAAAGTCCATGTGCAAAATGCCAATTGATTTATTGCATGTTGCCCTTCCAAAAAGATCCTTATGGTAAATTGTTCTTTAATAGAACAACAAGAACATTGTACTGAACATTCTTCCACCATTATTTAAACAAATGACTCAATCTTGAAATGATTTATTCTTCAAAGTTGATTCTTGTCATTTTGCTGGACTGATATGAATATTTATAAGTGCAATGAACTTGTTCATCATGAGAACATTATTTCATAACAATTGAGAATGTTGTATTCTATATGATAGGAGAAATCTTTTGTTGAAGCAATACTTCCTACAATTTCTCTTGGTGTTACACATGTTGTGTCCTGCCCATCAAGTATTCCTGAGATACTTTAGTATATATATGAATGTATTGGACACTTTCTTCATGAAAATGTTATCTTAAAGATGCAATAATCATGTTTTTGAATGATTGATGTAGTATATGATATATTCCTTTTGAGATTCTTTCATAAAGATGTTCTTTGACTTCTTTATTTATTTTCATATATGTTTGAATATATAACATATCATCGGACATATTTCCCAAGGCATCAAACGATCATTTTGATCATTCTCCTTATTTCTTTAGTTCATAACGTTCTGAACACTTGTTGTATTTGATTTTTAAGACAACTTTTGACTTGTTTGATTCTCATGGGTTCATAACCCTGTTTGGAAGATTCTCTTCTAATATTTCCATAAAATAATATTTTGACGCTACTTTGATTCTTTCATGATTGAGTAGTTATTTATGCACTTGTTGACGTGAATGACTTTTTGCTTGTCCACTTATATGATTCATGTTCCTTAAATAAATCTCAAGTGCAATCATTAGTAGATCACCATTCATAAAACTTAAACATTTATTTCATAAGGTTTGTTGTCATTAAACCATATATCCAAAAGGTTTTTACCTCAACATCTCTATTAGGAAAACAAGAAGAAAAGCAAGAAGGCTGAAAAGATGGAATAGAGCATACTGTTCATGTTTTTTTTAGCTTTTTCTGTTAATCTTTTGTTATTTAATTATTAGAATTTTGTTTTATTGTTTTTTTAATGTGATGTGAACTCTCATGTAAATGGACTCAACTATTGGGTCTGATTTATTAATTTCACTCTAATTCTTTTCTTTTTTGAACTTTTTTAGGAAAATAATAATTATGTCAAATATTACAATTAAAAATATTATGACTTATTTTTAGATTTTTTTTTAATTTACTGGACCAAATTGGGGTACTACAATGCATTGGTTTCACTCATCTCATCTACCTTAAAAGTTAGTTCACCCTTTATCCTTAAGAAGTGGCAATATGTCCATGACTTTGGAAAACGACTCACACAACCGAAGTATAGTTTCCCTTGATCTTCCAAAGACAGTGTTATGTCGTCATTTCGCTTTGACACGTAACAATAGTACCTATTTTTGAAACTTTTTAGGGAATCAATGAAGGGCTCGAAAGCCTTCTTTCTATGTTTAAACGAGACCAACCACTACTTGTTCCTAAGGTTCTTATTATGCCAAAAGAGTTTGAAAATGTGGAAAAAGAAGGGGATTGAAGGCATCAATTTAAGATATCGACACACAATTAAGAAAGCATGAATATAAACCCAACAAATCGGCTAAAGCTGAGAGGGAGTGATGACTATATGAACCAAATTAGAGGTTTCAAAGTCGTTGAAGGGAAGTCGGAATCTCTTATATCAAAAAATGACCTCGTACATAGCAATGATTATATTCGTTATAGATATACTTGTCCTTGGTCGGCTTACAAACCATCCAATGCAAATCCACGTTCATGAAGGCTTATGAGGAGTTGAACCTTTTGTAGTAAGAATACACAGATGTCGTTCCAAGAATCTCCTCAGTTACCAAGTCCAAATACATGGCTTTGGGAGGAAAAACCAAAGTATCTTGAGGGGGTGCTTTCTTGTTCACCATTACAAACCCTGTTCAAACCAGTGGAAAGAAAAGTGAACCAGAAGCTACCAAATTCCCCCTTATGCCCTTCATTGAAAAGGGAATGAAGAATAAACAACCATGTCTACCTAGTAATACTCAAGAAACTGAGAAATTGAAAACAAGGATATCAAATTGGTTGACAACTAAGCATGCAGCCACAAAGACTTCATATGGGTCTTGCGTGACTGAGTTCCACTACTTTAGGTGGAGGGTAAGGGAAAAGGCACCAAGCACCCTCCACGCACCAATGTACCAAAAATAATAACAACATAATTGAAAGAGAAAAAGGGAAACCAAAATAAGGGATGAAAATAAAGTTACCTTAAACATGCAACGAGATTTCGAAGAAACATTTGGTAAGATCAAGTGAGCCTTCTGGAGGATGGATGTGGAGAATCAGAAGAGAAATTAAAGAGTTTGGAGACTTATTAAATAAGATGATAACAAGAAGGAAATAAAGAAAAAGTTGAATTTTCCCTCTCATTTATTGACCCAAAATCGAGGACCTTTTTTTCCATCCAACGGTCGTAAGCCTTTCTCGAGCAGCATGGCCTAGGCACTCGAACTTGAATAGGGCACTCAAAAGCCTCAATAGGGGGCACATGGAATTAAATAGAAACCCCAAATACTGAAATGACAATATTGATCACAAGAAATGGGGGGTTTGAATTGTGATAACTTAAAAAAAATTCTGCAATGAACTTTAAAACTCAAGATTGATCTTGGTTTGATAAATAACAAAAGCAAATCGTTCTTTGTTAGAATAAATAAAAACTTTAATGTGTGATCATTGAAGTTCACGTGATAATTAAAATGAAAATGAGAGAAAGAGAATTCATACAACGATGTATCCTGGTTCACCCAACGTGAGTTACGTCCAGTCTTCACAATCTTGTGAGCTTTTTCCCTAATATGGTCAAAACCAAATTGTTCCTGTTTTTCCTACAAATGATCAACCTTGATCTATTACAACAGATTGTCTTTCACCTTGAAAGATATTTCACAGATTACTCCCCAACACTTGGAAGTGTATTTACACTTATCCTTTTTACACATAACGATTTTACAATTTTCCTCACACTATCTCTACCTCTATAGTGTTTGAGTTTTAAACGTCATTTGAGAAGAGCTAGACTTGATCAGTAGTTACTCAACACTTGTTTGAGTTTCTGTTTTGAGCAATCAGATCTGGAGCTTGATCTTTGAATCTAATAACAGAAAACTGAAGCTTAGCTTGTTGTTTTTGAACTTATGATACTCAAGAATGATGTTTTTAGTGGAGATTGATTGCACTTGAATTTGATGATGTTTCCCTTGCCTTAGAGTTCCTTTTATAGGAATTTTGAGGGTCTTTTCCAGTTCACATAGTTGTTTGGAAACAGGTTGTAAAGGCTATGAGTTTATAGGCATGTGACATAATTAAACGAAAATTGTTCCTGCTGATCTTCAGAACATTCTTTGTTTCCTGTTTTGGAATTTTTCCGATTTATTTCAGTTCTTCCACGTCTATTATGTGCTTCAGACTTTCATCATGATGCAGTTTCCTCCTTTGTTTTAGTCTTGTGTTTGTTTTTCTAGTAGCTCTTGATCTCTTGGAAATTTAAGCTTGTATCTTGAAGTTTTGATGTTAAATTCGTGTTTGCTGATTCTGATCTCAGCTTGTTTTGCGTGTTTATTTTCTGTTACTCAATTGTGATATGTTATGTGTCTTCTTTTATGGAGGTATGATCATGTCTTGTTTATTTGAGAAATTTTATCCTTGAAGGGTTCAAGATCGTTCTTGACAGAGATGTAACAATCTTGGTTTATTGTGTTTCTTGACTTTGTCAAGGCAGTTTAGATTCTTATGATTCTTATTTTAACTTGTTGTATTTGAAAACTATCTTAGATTAAAAACACTCAAGAAAGCACGTTAAATGCTTTATGATTAGAATCATAACTAACAGATTACTTAACTTGATTTTGTTCATCATTAAAACATTAAAAATGAGATTTTTGTCTCAACAAATACCACCTTAGGTCAAATCATAAGGACCCCTAACTCTTTCTTAAGACGACTCTTCAGAAGCCAAGTTCAAATCCAACTCCAACATAATGCAAATTGGTATGAGAACAATAGTAACGTTAAATTCATTCGAGCTTAAGTCATCCATTGAATCTAGCAGACGACGAAATGGGGGACAACTATTTTTCGCTAGACTCAAACAAACTGGATCTAACTCACAGAAGATTCTACAATTAGGGCATTACAAAGTGACCAAAGGTGAGTGATCATTAGAACTGACATGCACGTCTTTGTAAAGTCAGACGATGGTTTTTATATCACAATCTCACCACATAAGGACAATGATTATCACTCATCATAAAGGACACACATCTGAGATCAAACGATGATTCGTGAATCACGAATCATCTAGCTTACAACACTAACAAATCTGAGATCAAAGGTACTTTTCTAACCCTAAAACCTCTCACACTAAGACACAAACTTACTTGATCGTCAGAGTGTGTGCAAGTACAATACCTACTGCAAAGTCGCTGCATTTCACCTACTTTGCCACGAATCCTATTCCACTCCGAACTTATTTTATTTATAACTTTATACTTCTTTATTCAATTAAATAATTGATTTTATAAATATATAAAAAAGAGATTAAGTTTTGATGCCATCTTTTATTCTTCTCAACATGAAATTAAAGACATAAGAAATATTAGAAAGAGAGTGTTGAAGTGGGTACTGTGAATACTTTTCTTACTTCTAATACAAGCTAGAGCTAAAAGTCCAAGAAAGAATCTTGTGTGTTTCAACTATACGTCTAGTTGCACTAGAGAACCCAACGCTAACCCATTCTGGTAGAACATTCCTCAGATCAATCACATGTGAGAGGCTAATTGTATTCTCATTCACTGTGTTTACAGGGTAACTTACAACCACACTTAGCTTATGTGAAAAAGGCTCATAACTAACCGTAGCAACAACTGTTGTTAAAAGGTTATGAAGATTTTCAATTCCCCACTGAATTGTTGTTACCGAATCAATGGAATTTACATCAATACCTACATGCACAAAGGGTGGGTCCCAATTATTTGGAAATGTGTCAAACTCAACGGCGACAATTTGACGTCGAAAGCTATCAAAAGCAGTGTCGGAATTGAAAAGACCAAGATACCCACCATATGAAGATTCTGGAATACTTGAGTTATATGGTGCAATGAAAAAGGCAATTCCATCCCCAATTGTTTGTCCATTATTTGATTTCACAAGAAAAGAGAATGTGGTTGTAAAACTTGCTAAACCAATTGTGGGATCCCAAAGGTGTATTGGAAGAGCATAGGAGGCTCTGCCAGCACTATTAGGCATGCTTATGCCGTTATATATTTTTGTAAGTTGAATGGTACCTTTTGTTGCAAATGCATTACCTTGGTAGATAATGATTTCGTTTCTGTATGGACCAAAAAAATTGAGGAATTTGAAAGATGTCTTTGAATTGTGATGAAGCATGAGAAATGGTATAAGGATTAAGAAAACGGGTTGTGTTATAAAGAGTCATGGCTTCTATCCAACTTATCAATTTCTTTTAAGTTTCACTATTATATATATATATATATATATATATATATATATATATATAGATTTTTATAAACGTAGAAAAAATAATAAAAATACTCGTACATAATTACGAGGTTACAAGTTTGAATTCAAAATATAGTATTTAGTCTAATAATATTAATATTTGTAAGTTAAACAAAATATTATAAATATTTTTTTTTTGTCAAAGGGAAAAATAAAATAAAATTTATATCATCCTATGTAAAATTACATAGTTGACTTTCGATAATATTAGGAAAAATAGGGATTAAAACTATGTCATTTTGGACTTTTTATAAGACCAGTATCGATAGATGCAATTTACTGAGGATTGAAATCTATCTTTTGGTACAATCAATCATTCCAGAGATGTGTATAGGAATTTTGGGTTTAAAACAATTATTTTAAAGAGATTTAATCATATAATTGTCAACTTTTTTTATATTAATCTTTTAATTTAGTAAATCGTTTAATAAAATTTTGTATTCAAGTAATTCTAACATTTCCCTCTTAACATATAAAATAATTAAGTCATTATTTATATCGTAGTATTGTTCATCTCATAAACGATTTTTGAGTTAAAAAAAAAATTTATATATGAATTAAACAATTTTAATTACAAAAAATCTTATTTGAGCGATAGCTGTTGTATTGCCAGTAATATTTTATACGCAATATATATATTTGAAAAAATAATAATATTTTGATATAATTTAATTTTTCTATTTCTAATAACAGTGATATATTTTGCAATATTTAAGAGTCTATTTTTTTTTTAAATAAACACTTAGAATTATTTTTAAAAATAATAATAATTTTTTAAAAGTAATTACTTTTCTAAAAATAATTTATAAATTGTTTAAAATGAAAAGTTGTTTTAATTTGTTTTTCAGGAGAAATCATTTTTTATCACTCATATTTTTTTATATAAAAAAATGTGATATTTACTACTGTAGACAACCAAAAACATATTTATTTATTTTTTAAATTTCTAAAACATAACTTCTGAATTATTGAATTCCAAAATAATCTTTTGACTTAATTGCATTTTTAGTTCCCTTATTTTGATAAACTCACAAATTTGACACATTTTTTAAAAATAAATAGTTTTGGCTTTTCATTTTGAATTTTTAACTCAAAAATAACGATGTGTCATGTTTTAAATGATGCGTCAAATGATTTGATGATATAGAATGATTAAAATTGAACTAAAACTCTTTAAAAAATCTAGTTTCAACTTTAGAAATTTAATTATTTTTGTAATTTAATCTATGACATAAGAATAATTAAAACAACTAGAGTGTTTTATATATTTATATTGTATATTATATCATTTAAAATATATCATCTTATTATTTTTTAGTTCAAAAATCTAAAAAAAAAAATCAAAATTATCATATTTTAAAATATAAAAATTAATTCTGTGAATTAATAAAAATGGAGACATATTTAAATCTAACTTTTTTTTGTACCCGTAAAAGGGGCCTTTAGAATACAAAATACAACTCCTTTAATAATTTCACATGAAGGTCTTCAAAAGAAAATGACAAGAAAGATAAAAAAAAAACAATGAGCACAAATTTTGTAGATCACCTTTTAATTTAAAAGGAGGTTTTGGGAATGTTTTTGAGTAGTGAGAATTAATTTTATAAATTTGTGAGGCGTTAAAAATTAGAGTTACATAAATTTTTAATTTTTATAAAATTTTGTTTTAATTTCTGTAAAAAACAAATCACATGTTTTAGTTTTACAAAATGATTCAATAAACTGTTTTAGTTTTTATTGAAACGAAATATCATTCAACATTTAAATTTTATAATAATTTTTTGCAAGTATGTTTAGAACATTATTAAAAGTTCATCCGCATAAATTTAAATTTTTTTAACTTGTAATGAATTAAATTTGAATTTTTTAGATGTCATATATTCAATATAAAAGTCATTAAAATATGAACCTATAAATCAATCATTTAATTTAATTTTTGTAGAATATTTTTTATAATATTGTAAACATGTATACAAAACAATCATTCACAAACATATGTTGATGTTTCAACAGAAATTAAAATTATTTATATAATAATTTTATAAGAACTAAAATATGTAATATTTTTTAGATGAATTTAAAAAAACAAAAATTTAAAATTTATAAAAACGAAATCTTTATTTAATCATAAAAAAAACTTGTATACACTTTATACCTAAGATCAAATACAGCTATGCCGAAAAACAGGAAATTCTTTTCATCCAATTCAATCGATAGAAAACCACAAATTTTCTACTTTTTGAGAGGGGCTGGTGGATACTGTTTTTTCTGAAATTCTATAACAAGTTAATTTCTATTTTTGAAAGACTTTTTTTTATTGAATTAAGATTTTAAAAGATTGGAAATAACTTTTGAGTTATTCAATTAAGATTTTGAAGAGTACAACAAAATTTGATCGTATTTTATTGAGATTTTTTATAACTTAAAATAGTTTTTTGGTATTTAAAAATATTATAATTTTGATAGATTGTTTAGTAAATTGAATTTTAATGGACATTGTGAAACTTTTTAGTGGTATTTTATCATTAAAAAGTTTTTGTTTTAAAATATGAGATTTTGAGCGATTCTTTTTTTCTTCTTTTCTTTTTATGTTTTTTCTCTTGCTTATCAACTTCCTCCATATTCCTCCTTGCTCACGTCTATTTAATACTTTTATATCTAGATAAATATACCACTCTATCTTTTTCATTATTTTCTACCATTTGGTAAATTCTTTTAAGTATTTATACCTCTCTTATGTCTCCAACACTCTCCTCATTTGGGACAATCACACAAATGCTTTAAGATTTTGAGTTGAGATATGGTGTCAAAGTTTCTTGTGGATATTGAAATATTTGACTTGTTGTTACTATTGCGCCCTCAGACTCTTCAATAAGTGGTATATAGCCATGATTTGGCTTGGTGGTGGAGTGGGAGTAGATCATAGTGTTGGATTTTTGTATTGAAAGTCTTTATGGCAGTGTGGTCAGAAGGTGGATCCCGTTTGTAATAACGGCGATGCAAGTATACAATGTGAGACTTTCACACTTGAGGAGAAGATTGTTGTGTTCAAGTCTGAATGGTTAAAAGTCTCACATCGACTATGAATGTGTTAAAATGCTTAGAACAATGATCTCAATGTTGGAAATGGAAAAACTTATTTATTAATTAAAGTTGGAGCTTTTAAATAGCCAAAAATACAAAGACAGAAGTACTAGATGAAGCGGTACAGTGCAACAGACGAAACGGAACAAACAGACTTATCAGAAGCAAAAAACGCGGCCAGAGGCAAACTTGCGCGCCTGCTTACTCGGTCTCCTAACAACATAATTAAAAACTAATTACTCTATCCTATTATTTGCCACGTTTATTATCCAACTAAAAGACTAAATCAACAATTAAACTGCTGATCAATCTGACAACTACTTCCTAAACTGGACAGACGAACTAGACATATGGCCTAACATAATGAACAAAATATTGAATATATAAAAGTGACAATCCATATACATTGTTGTGTTTCAATTCTTCTTATTTCTATAGAAATATTTAGTTATATTTTTCACTTTTTAGTTGTCGAGTATATATTTTTCATTGAAGAATTGTTGCAGACAACATCAAAAAAGTAAAAAAAAAATTTGTCACTTCTTAAAAATGATGTAGATTTTCAGTTTTACTTCGACACATCATTTGTGTAATTAATCTTCAAGATATTACGTATTATAATAATAGCTCTTAAAATTAAAATGGAATGTTAATCTATTTTGTACATTCTTAAAAAATACAATCAAGATGATAACAATGAAAATGTTTCATATAAGGGTAACGATCATCGAAATAAAAATAAATTGTTAATTTCTCCAACATTATTGAAGATTATTTGGATAGAATAATAGTAGATGACATGATTTTAAATATGTGGAATTGAATTTTTTGAGAATAGTTTGAATTTTAACAAATAAAAAATATATATATCGAGAATATTGTGTTTTAGAGTGTGTTGTAGTCATTTCTCTTCAATAATTACTTAAAATTATTGAGTCATTTGAAATCTTATAAATTTATAGTCTTTTCAAATCCTATAAATTTTTATGATATAAATCCTTTTCATATTACAAATCTTAATAGTATTTAAAAATCTTAGAAGTCATCAAAATCTTTTACAATACACAAGACTTTTTTATGCAAAAAATTATTTTTTAAATCCTAATCGAATACACCCCTTAGAATAAGAAATAAGAGTCAGTGAGATTTAATACTTCGTTAATTATTGTGAGGTATAGGTACGAGCCCAGTAGAACCAGGCCCCGCCCCATTTAGCATTAAAAAAAGAGAGTTTTACTCTATACTCACACAAAATTTTAAAATGTCAAATTTACAATTTATTTATTTTTTTACTATTTTATCAAATTAAAATTCACTTTTTTTTTTATCTTTCAAAGATTTCCGAACCAAAAAAAAAAAAAGATTTCTGGTACATAAAAGTTTGCCGGTAGTTACCGGAAAACTTTTTCTAAGTTTTCCGATACAGAAGGCTTCTACTAGAAAACTTTTTCCGGACTTTTTTCAATTTTTTTTTTCAAAATTGAAAAAAAAATAAAAGAAATTGAAAAAAATAAATAAAACTACAGAAAAACTTGGAAAAAATTTTCTAGTAAAGTAGCGTATATTTAACACTACTGCTGAAAAACTTCCTTGCAAGTTTTCCGGTAGTTTTTTTTTTTAAATTTTTTTTTCAAAATTGAAAAAAAATTAAATAAAAATTTTAAAAAATAAATAAAACTACAAAAAACGTGTGAAAGTTTTCCGGTAGTTATCAGAAAACTTGTGAGGAAGTTTTTTGGTAGTTACCGAAAACATAGATAAAGTTTTCCAGTAAAGTAGCGTACATTTAACACTATCGGAAAACTTGTGAGGAAGTTTCCGGCAGTTACCGGAAAACTTATAAGGAAGTTTCCGGTAGTTACCGGAAAACTTGTAAGGAAGTTTCCGGTAGTTACTGGAAAACTTGTGAGGAAGTTTAAATGTACTCTACTTTACCGGAAATTTTTTTTCCAAGTTTTTCGGTAGAAGCCTTCTCTACCGTAAATCATTTTTTTTTGTCCGAAAATCTTTTGAAGGTAAAAAAAAAAGTGAAATTTAATTTGGTAAAATAGTAAAAAAAATGAAAGGTATATATGACATTTTGAAAATTTTGTGGAGGTATAGGAATAATTGTAGGAATATGAAGTAAAACTTTGTTAAAAAAATCCCCAAGAATGGGAAGGTCGTTACTTCCACTGTGTCTTTACATGAATTAAATGTGTTTATGATTTTTTATGTGTAGTTTTTGATGTGTAGTTATGTGATTTCCGGATATGTCTTTTTGTTGAGGTGAATGTTTAACTTTACCGTGCTGCTAAATTTCTATGAATGATGAAATGTTTGAAGTTCATACCTTGCTGATTGATATGTTTGTTATGCTTAATTTATGGAAAATCCTACTTTAATGGTGAAGGCTTGAAATGAGTTAATTATATGTGACACAACTAAAATATTTATTGAATTATTAATAACAATTGGTTATTAAAATGACTCTATTTCTAAACCCACCTCATAAGTTTAGAACATAGTAGAAAATGTCCGCGGAGTTGGGTCTAACTGAACGAGTTAAATTCCTACAACGTGATAAATTTGAGGTTCGTATTTTTACTTGAAGAGATATTCATATTTAGTGTCTGACACCCATCGAATAAGATTGTTACTAGAGAGAACTTATGAAAAATTAAAATATAAAAACAGAACACCGTCAAAAATGAATCATAACATTCCTTGTGAGTGGTTCTACTTAGGTTATTAACAAAAGTGAAACATTCATGCATCCATTGGCGGCTTGGACCTTATCACGAATACATGATGACACTCTCTAGTAAAGGTAGTGTGATTAAAAAAATATCAAATAGTGGGGTATTAAATATAAAACTCTTCGGTCTATTGTCTAATATCAGGGCCTTTTTCCCTCATAGAGAGAGGTTGACATTCCAAAATCATTTACACTTAACTTATAGACTTACACATAGGACTTTGTACATCCACTACAAAAAAAAAATCTATTGTGACACTTAATTTTTAGTGTCACCTCCTTATTTGTCACTATAATTACTTTTAGATACAGAGAATAGAGAGTGTCACATATTGTCATTTAATATCAAAATATGAATTTAACTTAAAAAAAAATTCTCGGCCATATTTAGTTTACTAATATGAATTTCACTCTTCTCGTTTCATTGGCAGGTACACACCACAAAAACTCTTCTTTCCTTTTTAATTAACTAAATTAATAATAATTTACTAAACATAAATGAAAATGCATTATTTGTATTTCACGTTAATAAATGTTAAGTGTAAAATAATTTAATATGACTACTCTCATTCATTGTTTGAAAAAAAATCTGTAAATAAAATTATTTAATTTTAAGATAAATGAGTATTTAAAGTTAATTTTGTTTTTGAAAAAAAAATCTCCTTTTTACCATTTCAACTTCACTAAATATCTCTCAGATGTGATAGAGACAGATCTACATGAGTCATGAACTTTATAAGAGGACGAATATGTTGCTGTTTTCTTAAGAGACTAAAATTATTATTAAAAATAATAATAGTTGCCTCCAACTGGTAGAACCTGTTACTAGGTAAAAATGTGATGATATGCTTCATTCATGTAGGATATGCTTCATTCATGTAGGTATGTTTAAGAGAATGTGTTAGAGGGTGTGACAATATTTCTCTTTACACATTTATACCATTTTCAAAAGGATAAAACTTAAAGATGATGGTTTTCATTTTCAAAAGGATAAAACTTAAGGATGATGGTTTTTAACTTTTCATATTCTGTTTTTATTGTTCTTCGACTTCAATTCATCTAATACACGGACTATGTATATTAATAGTATCCACATTACTATATTTTAAATTTGTTTTTTATGTCTAGATAAATCGACAATCACCACCACTAATAAACTAATTTTGAGATTTGGGGTTTAAAATTAGTTTCGTTAGTGCGACAAATATCTAACATACCAATATCGTTAAAGTTAGTTGAGTTAAGTTTACAAAGAATTATTTTTTATTTAAAGTTAACTAAAATCCTTAGTGTGTTATAATCTATGAACAAAATTAACACAAACAATAACTAGTTGAGTTTTGTCCTTTTCATAAAGTTTTGTCCTTTTCAAAACTTATTTGTTTAGCCATATGTAATTGACTTGCTTCATGTAGTGTTAATATTTCGTCATCATTTGCTAAATTCGTTGTTGTAGTTTGTTTCATAAATCTCCATGAAAGGGTTGTACTTTCTTGTGTAAACAAATATTTTGTTTGTGATCTATATCATTATAAAGATTAAAAAAATAATCTGTATCTTTAAGATAACAAAATATATATTTAATTTTGTTCCAAAGAAGTACACATGTCTAATGAATTAACCACAAACTATTCTCATGGATTTTTTTATCACCTTCACATGTAATTCAAAAATACCACATAAATTATAAGTTCCACTGCATGAATTATCATAACCATTTACTTGTAGAAATGAAGTTCCATTTCTCAAAATCGATCTTTCAACCATTTAATCAACTACCACTCTTTTATTCAACTGCAAATGTGACTAATCTTTCAAAATATTCTTGAAAGTATATTTTCAACTTTGTTACTTAAAGAGCAAATTTGAGTGGTGTAGAAATACTAAGATCAAATAAATATTGTAAACTTTAATTATGGTATAATAGTTTAGTTCTTCAATAAATATGACAAAATTTGGAACGATAGCCAAGAAAATACATATTTTGAGCAATCTTACAAGGATGCTGAACATTAGTTGCTCAAAAACTATAACAAAATTTTAAACGATACACAAGAAAAAAAAACACATTTTGTGCAATCCTACAGGGATTCTTGAATATTAGTTTTTCATGAACTATATCACTAATAATTTTCATAAACAACCATTAAGAACAATTCATTCTTTGAGCAATCTTCCAATGTTGTTTGATTATTAAATTCTTAGTTCTTAAGAACTATATAACAAATCATCATATACGATGATCCAAGATAACCACTCTTTTGTAATCCTTTAGGGATATGCTTTCATGTTAAATTCTTCTGGAATTTAACAAGAATAAAAAAGTAAAGGTATGACAATTATACAAGCCAAAATAATTGTTCCACAAAATTTATCTACAAAAATAAAATATTGATATGAAAAAAGAAATATGGTCATGAGAAGAAGATAATAAAAAAAATATGGTAGAATTTTATACTCATAACGTGTTATGAAATTAATGAAACTAAGAGAAAGATAAAATATAAAAGAAAAGAGATAATGATGAAAGATAAAAAAAAAAAGAGGAATATAGTATTACATTATTTTGTTTTATTGTGTATTCTTTACGACATAACTTAGTCATATTTATAGAACATAAAACTTGTATGTTACAAGTATGTGAATGATCACGTTGTACTACAAAAAAAAAATCTATTGTGACCCTCAACTTTTAGTGATATCTCCTTATTTGTCACTATAGTTACTTTTAGCTACAGAAAGAGTGTCACCTATTCTCATTTAATATCAATAGATTGTGTTAACTTAAAAAAGAAACTCAAATATTCACTTATTCTCTTTCTTTCCCATTTCCATCTCAGAATTTTTTTCCCATTCTATTTCTTCTCATTGTATTTCTTTCTCAAATTTGCTCAAAAGGTCTTCCCAATTTCAATTCTCTATTTCATTTTCAAAAGCTCTTCTCAAATTTTTTTCCCTATTTCATCTCAGAAAGTATTAAAGCTTTTCCAGATTTCAATTCTCGTTTTTCTGTTGAAGAAGCTTTTCCCAATTTCTTCATTGATTCTCGTTTTTCAGTTGAAAAAGCTTTTCCCGATTTCTTTTTTCGGTTCCATCTTCAATCGATTCCTTCAATTTTCGATTCATACTCAACAATTTCTTCATTGATTCTCGTATTTACGATTAAACAATTATTGAATTACGATTCAAACTCAGCGATTCAGGGGTTCACGAGTAAGTGAAAATTGTTTTTTCTCTATTAGCAATTTGCGTTGGTTGAATGATTTGATTGATTTTAGTTTTTTCTATTTTAAAATTGATTTGAAGTTCTCCTATTTTCATATTCAGAGAAAAGATAGTGATAGAGCAAAAAACAGATATGGAGTTTTTCATCTTCATGCTCAGGTTTGATTGAAGGATTTTGTTGAAATAGTATCATGTAATTTTCAATTTGTAAAATACCTTTTGCTACAAAGTCACAAAGCAGATTGTTTTTATCAGTAATTCCATGAAGATGTATCATGTATCTGAATTTTTAATTGAAGTTTTTTTTTTTTTAAAAAAAGTATTGGACACTTGTAGCAATATAAAAAATTCACAAATAAAATACAATGATATATGAATAAATTTGAATGCATTAGTGTAACTGGAAAATAGTATTAGTATTGGTTATCCTATTGAATTGTAGCAGGAGTTAGATACATGATTCAATAATAGCATAAGTACCTCAACTCAACTTTTGGGTGTGCATAATCTTTCTACTACCTGTGAAATCTGATGATAGATATAAGACTCTTTGTTTGTCTTTGGATCCTGTTTGGTTGCTCCGACAGATGAAAAAGTGTTAAAAATTTGAGAAATCATTCAGCAGTTCAGGGATTCACGAGTAAGTGAAAATTGTTTTTCCTTTATTAGCAATTTGCATTGGTTGAATGATTTGATTGATTTTAGTTTTGTTATATTTTAAAACTGATTTGAAGTTCTTCTATTTTCATATTTAGAGAAAAGATAGTGTTCTTCTATTTTCATATTAAACCTGCTTTTTGATTTGTATGGTTTTATATGTTTGGATTCCTGGTACGTAATGAAATAAAGTTAAATGATATAGTATTTTCTTTAAGAATCAAAGATGAATTTTATTATAGCCTTAACTGGCTCTTAAAAAACCAAAGTACAAGCATTACACAAATCCAGTTGAGAAAAATACTGAGTCCTACATTGAATAAATATAAAATCTAGAAATAGACTCATAGTGGAGTGAAAAAGTTGAAGCTAGTCATGAGAGTGATTCTGAAGAAGGAACCACTCACAATCACAATCACAACCATGGCATTACTATTCATATTATATATATTTATATGTTTTTGTACAATTATTCATTATGTCAAACTTAGACTTGCAACACATTATATGCCTTTAATCACACACTATGAAAGGGTGGGGTTCTAAATTTTCTACACGAACTTTTGCAAGCAAGTGCAATATTATCTCTGGATCAGATGTATCAAATTTAACACCTTTAGGTAGAAATTCTCGATAGTGCATTGCATCAATTGGTGAAAATTTTGATATGCCAGTTTAAAAGGAAAAAATGGGTTTATGGTGGCAATTACTTTTAAGTAATATTGGTTCTTTCTATTTTTGAAGGGTTGAATTTTACTACAATTGTTAGCAATTTGATGTGCCACAAATTTAAATATTACCCTCACTTGTTGTATGAAGCAAAGCTGTATAAGTTACTGCAAGGAGGAAGTAAACTCCCATCTTTTGTGAATTTGTGTATTTTAGAACTATTTATTTATCATTGACTTCATATTACTCACTTGGTTTAAATGTTTTTGGTTGGCTATCTTTTATTTATTTATATTAGTAGTGAGAGTAATAAGTTGTGATGTAACTAACAGGGTTTTTTGAACTGAGTGAAGTGGAAATGGAGCATTTGCAAAGAGCACTGAAGGATCGTAATTTAACAGTTTCTATGGTTTCAGGAAAGGCTTGTTCTCTCTTTACTACTAGGGATTTTTACCAGGGTTTTTCTATCGAACTAGTTTCATTATTGCAGTAGTAGTTGAATGGAAATTGAAATACTAATGCTGGAGAATTTGATGTAGACAACTAAAAACAATGTTAACTGTGGCTGTATTGCAGGGGAAGTGATTATTAGTGAAGAGGCTTATGTTTGTGTTCCAAATAACAATAAGTCAGCCCACAAAAGGTGTGATGGATGTTTCACAACAACTAACCTTAGCAAGTGCTCACGTTGTCATGTTGTTTGGTACTATGGAACTGTATGTCAGGTCTTGCATTACTTGTTTCCTCTTTTCAAATACTCTTACCCTAAACTAGTTTGTTAACATGATACAAATCTTTGAAAATACAAAACAGCAGAACCAATGTGTTTCTATAGACTGGAATTATTACATATTTTTTTTGAAAGGCGAATATATATAACAGTAATAGAAGCATGAGGATTGTTGATTTACATAACACAGTAGATAGTGAAACAACAATATTGATATGGTGTTCAATGGAAAAATAGCTTCTTTTTTTTACAAATAGTGAAAACATAACTAATTTGGTTAACATATTTATGTACCCTGTGACTCTATGAATATAACTGTTGTTATGGTTTTTTTAATGATATTCAGAAGTTGGAGTGAAAGTTGCATCATCTTGAAAGTGAAGTCCTCTTAAGTCTATACTACGACAAGAGAAAATCTGCCATACCATCCATATGGCTGATGCTCAAACTTTATCTTTGAAGGAAGTTGCAAGATGAGAAGGTAAATGGAAGAATACAATATATTATATCAAACAATGGTTTGGTTTGTAAGTATCTCTATGTTTTATCTCTTTATACTAACATAATAATCAGCTTGCTTCGTGGAATGTGATGGTCTTATAAAATTAATAGAGTTCCTTCTCTTTATATAGCTAGCTTGTCAGGTGATAAAAAAACAATTACTTTCAAAGGATGAAGGTAATTAAGATCCATCGATCAATCAATATAAGCTTTGCTGCTTAGGCTGCATATCTTCTAAGTTGTTTCTTTAATTTGCTGTAGTTGCTTGGATGGATGCATAGAAAATTTCGACAGAATAACATTGAACCCTTCAAAGACCTTGTCATTGGTAAGTTATATACATCTTTATTTGTAGGTAGCTAGGCATGCCTATTACATGATTTGATTTGTTAGTTATATTTGCACTGTAGGGAAGGCAACGACAGTAGATGAAGAACACATGTACTATTATTATCCGAAACCAAACTTCCACCCTCTAGGTAGGTATCTCCTTTCAATTGCACAACTCACTAACCTTTTTTATTTTTTTTGTGATTTTGATTATTCCGATGAATTGGGTTTTTGTGGTTCAGATGAGAAATATTATACCTCTCACTTCATCAAATGTAAGGATAGATCAAAATCCTTCTCTATTGACTATCTTAACGAAAATTTCTATGATTGCCCTTATGGCACTGGTGAACTTGGTATGTATGGTATCGTACTGTATCAATTTTAACAATAATTTGATGATAATCTTGACCAAAATTATTTAGAAATTGGATATATGTGGCTATATAATCTTATAGTCAATATTTTAATTTTAATGGTAATTGTATTTTAAAAAGCATATTATACATCGAATTGAACTTTTTTTTGTTGAATCAATGAAGTTCAATGTCTACAAAGAGTTATTGAAAGGATTAATTCTGAAAAAATGGAATTAACTGTGCATTTATTCTTTAATCTTATTCGCGGTTTTCTTTTTCATGTAAACATACTTACACAGATATACATGCAGATGCATCTTTGTGTCAAAATCATGAGGTGTATTTTTATAATAACTTGTTAGGAGGTTGTTTGTTGCTCATTAATGTACATGCACTTCAACTTGTCCCGCAGGGATGGTTTATTGCAGAAACCTAGGAAGCAAGCTACAGTTTATAGTTTCTTCCCATGTTAATGATCGTTATTGTTTGTGGTAAACATTTTCTCCTGTAACTTTTTTCGTTGTCGTGTTTATCTTTCCTAGTATACTGTTTTGGTCTTTCATTGGCAGTTTATTCTCTAGAGGCATTAATATATTTGAAAACCATTGATTGTCTATGGTTCCCTTTGAAATTGCCTGGATGAAGATCAAATAACACGTTAATCTCCATATTTACCACTTGCAAATTGAACTAAGTAGTCTGTGTATTGATAAATGCATCAAATTTTGGTTAACATTTTCTTACTAGAGAAAGTTCTTGTGGTAACCAACAACAATGTGAATGATGATTCTTCATCTAGAAGAAACAACACTGGGAGAAGTAGTCATGCAGGAAGAGGAAGAAGCAACAACATAATAACACCGAAATCAAATGCCATTTGCCTACTTCAGGGATATCTCTTTGGATCCGCAGTTGAAACACAACAACAGTGACTTGTCCCAGCACCGCCAATACACACCGCAGAGTAGAGAGTTCAGGGGAGTCATTTAAGGTCCAACATAAAGCCAACTTATTTACTATTTTGGTTGGATTTGGATCCCCTATTCCATTATTTACTTTCTATATTCATATCCAAAACTTTTTGGAGTATTTACTAAATATTTTGTTTAGGAAGATGACGAATGTTCTTCATGAAATTAGTTTTCAGTTTATCATAATAAATGTTAAGAAACTCATTCCGACTTCTGTTGTGAAATTAGTTTGCAGTTTATCATATTAAATGTTAAGAAATTCATTCCGACTTATTTGAAAGTTTACTGAATCTTTTAGAGCAAAATAACTATTTATTGTATGTTTTAATGGAATTAGTAAAATTAAATTTTATTTTATTGTATGTTTCAATGGAATTAGTAAAATTAAATTATATTTTATTGCATGTTTCAATGGAATTAGTTAATAAAAAATAAATTAGAAATTTAAATTTAATTTACTGATATTAATAATTTAAAATTACAATTAGTAGGGAGATAAAATAAAATAAATTTAATAAATAATAATAAGTTTTAGTGACAGACAATACCGTAGGAATAAATCAATTATTTATTTATATTTATCTAGTTTTTAGTGACAGACAATACCGTTGGAATAATCAATTCTTTATTTATATTTATCTAGTTTTTAGTGACAGTCACCGTAGTAAGTAGAAATCAACAACATGTAGTGACAGTTTTCAAAATGTAGCAAGACACTCCTTAAAGTTGACAGTGGATCCGGGTGTCACTCGAAGTATTCTTGACATTTACCTACAGTTTTTTACTTTTAGTGACAAACTCTATCTGTCACTAAAAGTCAATTTCCTTGTAGTGTTAACACTAAAAGTAAAGTTTCCTTGTAGTGTTAACACTATTTGGAGTGATAATACTCTCACCAGGATCAATCTCTAGGTGAGATCTTCATGTTAACCAAACAGGATGTACATCCAGAAGGCCACCACTACGCAACCTCTTACAATAACTACGTTAAATAAAACAAAAATAAAGGAGAAACGAATATAGAAGAAGTTAACAATTCTGCACGGTTAATTATGTTAGGATTGTCTCTGTAAAAATCTCTAGTGGAGTCGCCAGCTGTAACGGGCTAAAATTTCGAGTATTTCTCGAATTCAATGGAGTCGTCACCAAAGTTTATTTTAAAATAAGAAAAATATTGGGAAACCCTTAAAAAATGGTATTTGAAACCAAATTTTGAGTTCAGGAGTCGATTATGCGTAGGGAAGGTATTAGCACCATACAACATCGTTAAAATACGGTTACCTATAATTAGTTGTGAAAAATTAATGTTAACTTATATAAATTTATTTCTTTGTTTTTTTTAATTGCAAATATAATGTCTTTTTTTTAAATAATCTAGAGATAAAAGTGTATTTAAAATATAAAGGACAAAATTTTTTTTTTATTATTATGCTTGACAAGAGTGAGAACTTGCTCCTACATATCTCTCGGTGCGATGGAGAAATCAAAGCTACATATTTCTTAGGTAGAAAATGCAAATGTATTGATTAAAAATATTTCACATCTAACTAATCACTTTAAAATAATTTTTGTATAATTATTAATTTATTAAAAATAAAAAACCAGTTTTAGAACCATCGTGTTATCACAATTTATGTCAACATAAACTAAAGCAAGAATTTACTTGATTTTATTTTTGAAAAGAACTTTTTGTAAAATTTAATGATTTAATAAAATATAAATGCAACGGCTGTGAAACGTGAAGGCTAAAACCTAATCTGCGTAACATGAAGACAGAAACCTACTCTGTGCAACGTCACAATGACATGTTTCAACTTTCAATAACTTAAGTTTCAATAAATCAACTTTAACAATAATCTCATTTTTAATTCTAAACAAGTAAAAGGCATCATTTTATTTTAAATGTGAAATCATTTTCTTTTAAAAGTGAAATCAGAAACTTCATTAAGCAAACAAGCTGAAGGGCTCTATTAAAGAGGTAGAGAACAAAATAAACGTGAGAGTGACATAGATCTGTGATAGGCAACGAAATGGATCTGTGATAGGCAACGAAGAAGAAGGCGGGTAGTGGTGCACGAATGACGGTGATAGGCGATGGTTACTCATGGTAGCTGAAATGATGCTCTCTTGTTTGTAGTTTTCTATTTTTTCACTTTTAATTTTGAAATATATGGTTTTGAGGATGAAGTTGGGTTATTCTTTCTTCTCATTTCAATTTCATTATTTTTCCAGAATCTCCTCTTTTTTTTTTTTCCTTTTATGTTCATTTTTGTTTTTATCAAAAAAAAAAATCTCTCTTTTCCTTTTCTTCTATATTTTTTTTCTTTTCAGCCAAATTTTTTACTCAGCTAAAGTTTTCCTGCCCTTTTGATTGAGTTTTTTTGTCTCAATTTATAGATTAAAATGATGAATGTTTGTGTTCCTTCTCAATTTTTTTATTGTTTGCAACAAAAATCAAGCAATCAGATAATTAGAGAAAGAGATGATTCACATTTTTGATTGAGTGTGTGTTCCGAGTGAAGATTATAGCCTTATTAGTAAAAAGGATGAAAAAAAAATGAGACTGAAAAGAAAAGGAGGGAGGGGCTGCGCTTCAGGAAAAGAAAAAGGAAGAATGCAATTTTTGTTTGTTTTTTTTTTATTTAATTTATTTTTGGTGTAATGGAATGGGAACACCTATGTAAATATAGACTCAAAATTGGGTCAAATTTGTAAAATGAGGATTTTTTAGATTTTACAATAATACTTGTAAAATATTTATTAAACATCTTATTACTTATTTTTTGAATTATTTTAATTAGACAGATGAAATTGGGGTACTACATCACCCAAGTGTTGTTTTTATTTAAAGCATCTATTTCAACCTTCATGGCCTTAATCCATACATCATGTTTAATAGCTTGTTTATAATGAAATGGCTCATGACTACCAGTGATAGCATTGATGTACTTAAAGTGAGATGAAGAAAATTTATGATAAGATAATATAGTAGATAAGGAATGTAATAGGGGCAAATTATCATGAAACAAAACAATATTACATTGAAAATCATTTAAGTATGCAAGGGTTGACGATGCTTATATATATTCTTACAGAAATATTGTCAGGATTTGTATGACGAACAATAGAATCATTTATGCAAGTAGAATCATGAGAAGAGGGAACATCGTGACAATAATCATGACGCAAAGCAGTAGCAGAGTTGGAACTATAGGGCAGGGGATTCATCACAATAGAATTATCAAAAAATAAGGACATCATGCCAAGCAACCAAAAACCTTCAATTCAATAAAAGTTGAAAGAATGGTGTATAACATTTCGTAAGGAGTTTTAAGATTCAAAACAGAGGTGCAAATCCAATTAATGATGTAAACATGTTTTAAAACATGAGACCGAAAATATTTAGGCAAATGAACATGGAATAAAAGAGCACAAGTAACATTTAAGATATGCCGATATTTGCGTTCCACAATAGAATTTTGTTCAAGAGTTTCAACACATGAAGTATGATGAATAATACCTAATGAAAAATAAAATTCAGGCATGAGAAATTCTAAGCCATTATTACTTCTAATAGTTTTGATTGTACATGAAAATTGATTGGAAACATAAGAAATAAAATCCTTAATGTAAGTTCTTGTTTCAGATTTGATCTTCATAAGAAAAACCCATGTGTATCGTGTAAAATCATCTACAATTGAAAGAAAATAGGAAAAACCTTATAAAGAAATTTGATTAACAGAGCCCCATATATCCCTGTGTACAAGGTCAAAGGCATGTAAAGACTTAGTAGTACTTGAAGAAAAGGGAAATTTGCATTGTTTAGCCAAATTAAATGACAAAGGTTGCAAATCAAATCTTTATGAATAGAAATGTAAGGAAGTTGTTTACACATGGTGCTGGAAACAGTAAAAGATGTATGTCCTAATCAAAGGGGCCAAATATCAAAAGAATTACAAGAAATAATATTTACAATATTGGCAAATCTAGAATATGAAATAGTATGAAAGCTATTAGGAAAATAATGTTTAGAAGATGAGTGATTAAGGATGTAGAGATTATTATAAAGCTCCACATTCTCAATCATCTTCTTAATAACCATATCGTGAATCGCACAAAAATCATGTGAGAAAACCAACTGAAAATTGAAATTTTGAGTCAATTAAGAAAAAGAAATTAAGCTAAATCTAAATTGAGGAATGAACAAAACATTAGTTTAAAACAATGTTGGTGTAAAGAAAATGGTGCAAGAAAAATGTGCAAACAAATTCATGCCATTAGGAAAAAAAATAGAAACAAATTTAATAGATTGAATAGTGCTAAAGCAATGAATATTAGGGCAAACATGGTCAGAAGCACCAGAATCTAAAATCCAAAAAATTGTGAGAAAAGTTATATGTACCTGATTTGGAAATACTTGAAACAATTTGAGAGTTAGGAGCATGACCGTTCTCCTTGTTGGTGGAATTAAAATTTGAAGAAATTACCTTTGAATCTTTAAGTAGTGAAACTAATTGTTGATAATCTTCACGTGTAAGAGGTGGAAAGTCAGCATTGAGATTGTTTGTAGATTGAGATTTCTTGTTATTAGAAGTCTCTAATGTCTGTTGTGGAGAAGATTTGTAACCCGAGGGGAATCCGTGCTTGAAATAACAAGTATCTATCGTGTGATTGGTCTCTTTATAGTGGGTGCAAACCATATTCAGTCATGATTGACCACGACATCTTCCCGTGCATTGAATAAAATAAGGTTTGATGAGTGAAGAATTACCAGAACTGATTGTAAAGGTAGTTGAATCTTGTTGGTTAGGATTTAAGGAAGGATCTTGTTGAACCACAAGTGAATATGCCTTACTTAAGGAGGTAATGAATCCATGAGTAATATTTGAGTTCTTGCAGTGTTGTAGTTGTCGTTGAGCCCCTTTAAGAAGCAAATGATGTTTTCATTGTGTTTGTACGTAGCCACAAGGGTGCTTAGTGAACAAGAACAACAAGTGGAACAAAAACAAACATGGGTGGGGCGTAGAAATTCCAACTCATTGCATAATATTTTCAAATCAGTAAAGTAAGCAAATAGGGTACGGTCACCATGTTTGATGGAATGCAAATCTTTGAGCAAATAGGAAACCCTAAAATGGTTGCCCTTGGTGAATCATTCTTGAAGGACCTTCCATAGTTCAGCGGTGTTGTCAAAACAAATTGCGCTATGCGCAATGTAAGGAGCTAGGGTTCATGTAATCCATGAAAGAACCATATTATTGTAGCGATCCCACAATTCAAAATCTGGATCAGTGGAAGCAGGTTGAGGAAGGGAACCATTAATGAAGGAAATCTTGTTCTTGGATGATAATGCTCGTTTCATGCATTTGCTCCAGTTATGGTAGTTATTGTCGTTCAACAACAGTCCAACGAGAGTAGAGTTGGGGTTTTCGTCAGGATGAAGGTAATATGGGCTTCGAAGGTTAAGATTCGGGTCTTGAGGAAGGAAATCTGGTTTGTTTGGGGAATTTGTGGGTCTTAGTTCTTCAGCCATGAAAGAATATTGTGAAAAATGGAAAATACAGAAGAATGATGAAGAAAGGAATTTAATGAATTTAGTCAGCTGATACCATATTACTGTTATGATAATAAACACATAGTGGATTACTTAACTTATAGACTAACATGTAGGACTTTGTACATCTATAATTGAAAATGCATTATTTGTATTCCGCGTTAATGGATGTTAAGTGTAAACCGTTAATCATGTTGTTACTATTCATGTTATTATTTTGCATGTTATCTATATTAGTACAATGTTTTGGAAGATTATGTTACATTTACTAGTAGAACGCCACATAGAATTATCTAAGTAAAGAATGTCGCGGACCCATATGGTAGATGAAGATGCCAGTATCACGCACGGTAGTGTGCAAATGGAGGCTCTAAATACTTTAATATTGGTTTTAGTCTTGTTGTTAGAGTAGTATATCCATAAGCATTGAGAATTACGTCCAATTAAGTTTTGTTTTGAATAGTAAAAGCTCAAGAGTGTTGACTATAAGAGCTTATTTTTGTCCTTACAATTATAACCATAAACATGGACTATGTATATTAACAGTATCCACATAACTATATTTTGAATTTGTTATTTATGTCTAGATAATTCGGCAATCACCACTACTAAACTCATTTAGAGATTTTGAGTTTAAAATTAGCTTCATTATTATGAAAAATGTTGAACCTAATAATATTATTGTAGTTAATTGAGTTAGGTTTACAAAGAACTATTTTTTATTTAAATTTAGTTAACTAAAAAATCCTTAGTGTGTTATAATTTATGGGTTTAAATATATTTTTGGTCCTTACAATTATAATTTTTTATTTATTTTAGTCCTCATAAGTTTTTTTATTTGGTTCACATGCTAAAAATATTAGTTTCATTTTAAAATAGTCATTTCATCTAATTTCTGTTACAAAAATTGTAACACTGTTAAATCTAAATATAATTAAAACATAACTTTTTTTAACATAAAAATAAACCCCCAATATAATTAAATTATAACCTTTTCTAACCTAAAATTAATCTCAAATGTTTCATTCTTCTTCCCTAAAAAAATTCCTAAAACTAACCCCAAATCTCATTCTTATTCTCCCAAATGTTTCATTCTTCTTCCCTAAAAAACTACACTCCTACATAAATAAGGGTTAGAGTTCCAAATACAATATTAGTACAAAATTGTAAATATTTGTTTCTTCTTTTGATAGATTCACTTCAATTTTCTTTGCGTCGATGGATGAAAAAAGTGAAATTGAAGCTAACGATTGGGAATTGGTTCAAAATGATGAACCAATTGTTTCCGTTATCAACAAATTGAATTTGAAAACTAACCTTGAAACAATTATTATAGAAGTCTAAAACTAAAAAAAATATTGAACCAATAATTTCAAAAGAAACCCCTCGATATTATCTTAATATCGTCGCTATCTTTGACAATATAATATAGATTGTTATTGTAAGACCCTTAAATTTAATATTAATTTATGGAATTAATATTAAGGGTATTTTGGGAATTTTTGTTAAATATTTAATATATGTATGTTTTGAGTGAATATATATATATAAATATTTATTTTGGAAGATGAATTATAATTATTGGATGAAGATTAAATTAATTTAATTTCGAGTAATTAAATTAATCGGACCATTAATTAAGGATTAGTGGCTAATTGCAAAAAGGATTAAGTGCTGAAAAGTCCAGCTGGAAAATCCAGCATTATTGTATCATTGTTTCAAAGGAGGTGGCACTCAAGTGAGCCTATAAGTACACGTGAGGGGCTGGGCAGAAATCAGAACTCCATACCTCCTATACTGCATGTAATAGTGCTGCATGTAACAGTACTTTTCCCTTCCTTCCTGTGTGCTGTTTTCTGCCTTCCCATTTCCAGTCACGGTTATAAAAGAAGAAGAGAGGGAACTCTTCAAAGCATCATTACTGGAACATCCACACACTGAAACACCAAAACCCCAGTACAAAAGTTATTCCCCATACCATTACGGAGCTAAAGAACCCAGTTTCGTAGCAGCAAACTTAAGCTGCAGTTTCACCGGTTTTGGACGCGCAAACGGGAGCAGAATCAGAAACGAGATGAATAGCAGAACACACATTAAGGGTAAGGGCGCCTTCCACCTTTTAGCTGCATTAGGGCCATAAATGTGTGTGGTTTCATTTCTGTTTTAGAGGAAAAACTGTTTTGCATGTCTTTTTGAAAAATGAGGAATGCATTCTGTTGATATGTGATCATTCTGAGATGGATGTTGTTGGCTGTTTTGCTGATATAACATGCTGTTTTGCTTATGTGTGAAAGCTGAAAAATGGTTGCATGTCATTTTAAACATGATTAAAATACATGTCATAAAACTGTTTTGAAAATGGTTTTAAAAATGCAAAAAATGCATTCTGTTGGTGTTTTGCTGCTGTGTGATGATTTCTGTTTTGGTGAAAACATTGGTCATGTTCTGATGTTTGTGAAAGCTGAAATGTTATGCATGTTATTCTGATGTTTGAGGAAGTTGAAATGTTTTGCATATTGTTCTGATTGTTTGAAAAGCTGAAATGCTATACATGTTATTCTGATGTTTTGAGAAAGCTGTGATGCTTGCATGTTTGTTCTGATGGTTTCAAAATCTGAATGATTCTGGTGAGTGAACATTCTGTTTTCTGGTTCTGGATGATTGGGGTTGGATCCTGATTCCATTTCTGTTTTGTGTGATTCTGGTGGTGTTGATGATTTAAAAGGAAAAGGGATTTTAAATGAGGGAAATGTCTTCTGGAAAAAGTGTTGAATCTGTTCTGTTGTTTGGTTGTTGTTTTAAAAGAAAAGAGTTTGAAAGGGTTGAATCTCAGGAAATTTTCACTGGTTTTCGAAGGTGTATTCGAATACAACATGTGTGTATTCGACTACAACCTATAAAATTTCTGTTTTACTTAAGTTTTCAAACTTGTATTCGACTACGAGCCCTGTAGTCGAATACAGAAGAAGAAATTCTGTTTCTGTTTCTGGTTCTGATGATCCTTGTGTGGATCATTTCGTTTCTGTTTCTGCTTCTGATGATCCTGGTGTGGATCATTCTGTTTCTGTTTCTGGTTCTGATGATCCTTATGTGGATCATTCTGTTTCTGTTTCTAGTTCTGATGATCCTTGTGTGGATCATTCTGTGTCTATTTCTGCTTCTGATGGTTCTGATGTGAACCATTCTATTTCTGCTTCTGATGGTTCTGATCTGAAACATTCTATTTCTGCTTCTGATAGTTCTGATGTTAACCATCTTCTGATGATTCTAATGTTAATCATTCTATTTCTGCTTCTGATGATTCTGATAATCATCATGTTTTCTGTTTCTGATGATTCTGATCATCTTCCTGTTTCCTGCCTATGATGATTCTGATCATCATCCTGTTTCCTGCTTCTGATGATTTTGATAATCATTCTGTTGTTTCTGCTTCTGGTGATTCAGGTATGAACCATTATGTGCTTCTTCTGATCAATTCTGGATGAAGTCTGGGCGAAGTATGGGTTATTCAAAATTCGATTGTCATGCCATGTTCTGGTCAAATTATCTTCTGGATTACTTCTTGCTTTTGACTACTTATGGCCTGGAACAACTCTCCACATGGCAGGCTTCACAATGGTATGGTCCAAAGAATCTTCTGATATTTATTCCCTCTGATATAATCCATCAAAGATATCTTCTGGTCACTTCTGGACAAATATGGACTGTGTTGAAATTACACTGCCAGACTATGTTCTGATCAGTATAACTTCTTGATTTCTTATGATATTTGAATCATTCTTGTTTGGAGCAAGTCATATTATGACAGGCTTCCCTCTGGTATTTTCCAGATGTTCTTTTGATTTTGTTTCTGTTTGATATAAACCTCAAAAGTTATCTTCTGGTCGGTTTTGGACATTCTGGTTTATCTTCTGATAATTCCAGAAATGCATCTTCTGTAAATTCAGAATGTATCCTCTGATACATTCATCTTCTGATGGTTCTGTGTGAATCATTCTGTTTTATTTCTGATGATTCTGATAATCATCTTGTTTCTGCTTCTGATGATTATGATAATCATTCTGTTTTTCTTCTGATGATTCTGATAATCATCTTGTTTCTGCTTCTGATGATTCTGATAATCATTCTGTTTTGCTTCTGATGATTCTGATATTAATCATCCTGTTTCTGCTTATGATGATTCTGATAATCATTCTGTTTGTTTCTGATGATTCTGATGTTAATCATCCTGTTTCTGCTTCTGATGATTCTTGTGTGAGTCATTCTGTTTTGCTTCTGATGATTCTTGTGTGAATCATTATGTTTCGCTTCTGATGATTCTTGTGTGAATCATTCTGTTTTGCTTCTGATGATTCTTGTGTGAATCATTCTGTTTTGCTTCTGATGATTCTGGTATAAGTCATTCTGTTTGCTTTTGATGATTCTGGTATAAGTCACTCTGTGTGGTTTCTGATGATTCTGGATGAATCATTCTGTGTTGCTTCTGATGATCCTGGTGTGAATCATTATGTTGTTTCTGCTTCTGATGATTCTGGCGTGAATCATTCTGTGTTTCTTCTGATGTTTCTAGTGTGAGTCATTCTGTTTTGCTTCTAATGATTCTGGTGTGAATCATTCTGTTTTGTTTCTGATGTTAATCATTCTGATTCTGGTTGTGTTTCTGAAGTTGATTATTCTGGTTCTGTTTTATGATGTTCTGGTGTTGATGATTCTGGTTCTGTTTCTGATGTTCTGATGTTAACCATTCTGATTCTGGTTCTTTTTCTAATGTTCTGATGTTAATCATTCTAATTCTGGTTCTGTTCCTGATGTTCTGAAGATAATCATTCTGATTTTGGTTCTGTTTCTGACATTCTAACGTTGATCATTCTGGTTTTGTCTTCTGTATTCGACTACAGGCATGCTGTATTCGAATACATAATGTTAAAATTACAGATTTTCACTAGTTTTAGCTCCTGTATTCGAATACAAGGGATCTGTATTCGAATACAGATTCGTGTTTTTCCAGAAATCAGTTTTTAGCTTCTGTATTCGATACAAGGAAGCTGTATTCGAATACAGATTCGTGTTTTCCAGAAAATCAAGTTTTAAACTCTGCCTTGTGAATTTTAAAGTGTTGGGAAACTTTGAGAAAGATTAAAATGATTTAAAATGGAGTCCTTGATATAGTTTTGAAGAGGAGAGGATGATGTTTTGAAAACCTTTACTGATGTAGTGAAAAATGTTGATTTGTGCACTGAGACTGCCTCTGTATTTGACTACCAGGGGGCTATAGTCGAATACAAAGTGTTAATTCTGAACTTTTTGACTCCTGTATTCGAATACAGATTTGTATTTTCTAGAAAACTCAGTTTTAAACATTATTTTGTGAATTTTAAGAGTTTGGGGAACAATGGAAAGACTTGAGATGATTAAGTATGGAATTTGTGAGATAATGTGAATTGTTAATGATTAATGGACTGTTTAATCATGATTGTGATGATGTTAATTCTGACTGTGCTGAAATATTTTAAACATGATGTTAAGCATGAATTTTCTGATTTTGCATTCTGTTTCTAGAGGAGTGAAACACTGCATATTCATGCATTGCATAGTCAAGTGGTACCCGCGATGGGCCACAGAGTAATGCGCAACCACGTGCTGATCTGTTGAGTGATTGCACGAGTGCTGGACTGTTGAGCGTCTGCACTAAGTACTGATCTGTTGAGCGATTGTACTTTGGTATATAAGTGCTGGACTGTTGAGCGTCTGTACCCTGAAATGCGCAGCCACGTGCTGATCTGTTGAGCGATTGCACGAGTGTTGGTCTGTTGAGCGACTGTACTGGTACTGGACTGTTGAGCATCTGTACCCTGGAATGCGCAACCACGTGCTAATCGGTTGAGCGATTGCACGAGTGCTGGACTGTTGAGCGTCTGCACTAAGTACTGATCTGTTGAGCGATTGTACTTTGATATATAAGTGCTGGACTGTTGAGCGTCTGCACTGGTCATGAGGGCCGTTAAATTGTGCTGGACTGTGAGCGACTGCACCTTGGTGATTCCAAGAAAATTGTATACATGAGCATATGCATATTGCATCTGGGTGTTTGACCGGTGGGTCACGTTTTGGATATTGTTGATGATTGGAAAATTGATGTGTGTAAGTACTTGTTGAAATATGAGTTTTCTGATGAATGTTTGTGATTGCTGAAGTGGTGATTGTACTTACAACATGTTTTTCCATATTAATTCGTTGCTGTTTTGAAAAGGCATTGAAAGTCATAAATTTCAAAATGAGCATCTTTTCATCATTATTATACAATATGCCATGAATATATGTGTTGTTGTGAGATATATGCTATGTGCTTATTTGTTAATTTCGGTCGGTGACCCTTGCTATTATATTGTGGACTTTGGGTTTTGCCCTCAGATGTTACCCGAACCCGTCCTACAGACAGATACACTAACGACGGAAGCGTCGTTAGTTTCCCCTGATCTTTACGTACGGTGTCTACGTGGACAATGCAGAGGGACAGACGATTGGCTGAAGACGAGACTTATAGAGGATACAGTGGAGACCGTGCTACTGTAGCTTAGTGCATGATCAGTCTAGACTTTTGTATAGGGTCTTGAGTTTTGGGAAATGTAAATTTTACTTTGGGAATTAATGTAATACTTTTTCCGCTGTATTATTCTGCACTCTGACACTGATTGGGTGATAACCTTTGAAATGAACTGATTTTATTTTAATTCCCTTGAATTAAATTCGGAAAATTCTTTTATTGATTTATTTTATGTGAAAAGAAAAACAAAAAAATGCACCCGCGCTGTGTTTTAAACTCGGGGTGTTACAGTTATCTTGCAATTAACCTGTCAGTGTGGATGCTATAAACTCGAACCAACAATATCAAAAGAAACCATTTTGAAGTTATTAATTTTAGGTTTGTTTTAGGGAAGAAGAACGAAACATTTGGGGCTAATTTTACATTAAAAAATGTTATAATTTAATTATATTGGGGTTTATTTTTAAGTTAAAAAAGTTAAGTTTTAATTATATTTAGGTTTTACGGTGTTACAGTTTTTGTAACAAAAGTTAGATGGAAGAACTATTTTAAAATAAAACTATATTTGCAAGGATGTGAACCAAATAAAAACACTTACGAGAACCAAAATTAAAAAAAAAAGTTATAATTCCAAAGACCAAAGACATATTTAAACATAATTTATGAACAAAATTAACACAACGAATGTCTGGTTAAGTTTTGTCCTTTTCATAAAGTTTCGTCCCTTTCAAAACTTAATTGTTTAGCCATATGAATATTAAAAAGGACACTAACTTATTTGAACAAGAAAATTTTTGTTGTGAAATTAATCAAAATAAGAGAAAGATAAAATATAGAAGAAAAAAGATAATGATAAAAGATAGAAAATAGAAGAATATAGTATTACATTATTATCTTTAATTGTGTGCTCTTTACAATAGAATGAAGTCTTATTTATAGGACATAAAATTTGTAAGTTACAAGCATGTGAATCATCACATTAACACCAAAAATAAAGATTACTAACTAATATTAAGGAGTATGAATGGGGAAGACTATGGAAGTGGACATCTACTAAGTACTATATTTATAATACTCTCTTTCAGATGTTCTTTTGAGGATGTTATTTGTTAAAAGCTTACTAGAAAAAACCCTGTCCGTAAAAAACTCTAGTGAAGCAAAATGAGTACAATATCATTTGTGAGAGAACTGACTCGTTAAAAACCTTACTAGAAAAACTCAATGAGACAAAATCTCGGTGAAGGAAAAAAGAGTGCAGCATATATTTATTTTATAATCCCCCTCATGTAGACAATAATCTCTGAGGCGACGAAGACTAATCTTTTACTAAAAATATTTGATTGACGATAACTTTGTAAAATGATTTTTTTTCTCTTCTTGAAAATAGAAATGCATGCCATATTATTTTCATCGAATCGTTGCAATTTTCCTTTCTAGAAGAAAATCCACAAATCTTTTGTATTTGATGAACCACAAATTTCAACCAAAACACATTTTTGATTTGCTTCATATAATGCTAATATTTCCTCATCATTTGTTAAGGATGTTGTTGTGGTTTGTTTCATAGATCTCCATAAAAGGGTTGTACTTCCTCGTGTAAACAAATATCTTATTTGTGATCTATACCATTATATGGATTAAAAAAATAATATGCATCTTTAACATAACAAAATATATATTTAACTTTATTTCAAATAAGGACACATGTCTAATGAATTAACCACAAACTATTCTCATAGACTTCTTTATCACCTTCACATGATTAAAAAATACCACATAAATGATAAGTTCCACCACATGAATTATGATAACCATTCACTTATAGAAATCAAGTTCAATTTCTCAAAATCAACTTTTCAATCATTTAATCAATCACTACTCTTTTATTCAATTGCAAATGTGAATAAACTTTCAAAATGTTCTTGAAATTATATTTTTCAACTTTGTTATTTCCAGAGCAAATTTGAGTGGTTAGAAATACTAAGATGAAATAGAAATTGTAAACTTTAAGGTGGTATAATAGTTTAATTCTTCAAGAACTATAACAAAATTTCGAACTATAGCAAAAAAAAATACATATTTTGAGCAATGCTTGAATATTAGTTCTTCAAGAACTATAACAAAATTTCAAACGATACACAAGAAAAAACACATTTTGTGGGATTCTTGAATATTAATTATTCATGAACTATATCACTAATGATTTTCATATACAACCATCAAGAACAATTTATTATTTGAGTAATTCTCCAAGAATGCTTGATTATTAAATTCTTAGTTCTTCAGAAATGATAATTATATAACAAATCATCATATACGGTGATCTAAGAAAACCACTCTTTTAAAATCCTTTAGGGATATGCTTTAACGTTAAATTCTAGAAGAATTTAACAAGAATAAAAAAATAGAAGTATGACAATTGTACAAGCCAAATAAATTGTTCCACAAAATTTATCTGCAAAATAAAATATTGATATGAAATAAAAGTTTAAAGAAATATGATCATGAGAAAAAAATAATAAGAAGAAATATTCTGAGAAGTATGATAGAGTTTCGTGCTGATAACCTTTTATGAAATTAATCAAAATAAGATAAAGATAAAATATAGAAGAAAAGAGATAGTGATGAAAGATAGAAAAGAGAATAATGTAGTATTACATTATTCTTTTTAATTGCGTATTATGTACAATAGAATTGAGTCATATTTATAGGACATAAAATGATGTAGGAAGGTTCGTGGCAAAAATCGAGGAAGAAATGGCTTTGCGGGCAAACGCAGCGGGAAGTGCGACAAATGATCGTCTGGTGTCAGATTGCTTATTATTATACCTTTTCGAAAAAGAAATCGCGCCACGAACACAACACATCGTTTCACCATGACGCATGGGCTCCATAACCGTTTTGAGCTCGTCTTGGGCCTCAAAATAGCCGTTTTAGTTTTTCCCGTAATTTCGGACTTTTTCGGTTTTACCTAATTTTCGCACTAGGGTTTCTATTATCTATTTAAAGACTTTCTATGTTGTAACCAAATGCATCTTTTAATAAAATAATTAATTTTGAGAGTTTTCTCTTCTCTGGTGGATTCCAGAACTTATTCTTTTTTTTTAGGATTAGCGCTTGCTAACCCTTTGCGATTCCGACTGCGTCATAAAACTTGTATGTTACAAGTATGTGAATGATTTCATTAACACTGGAAATAAAAGTCACTAATTGATATTAAGGAGTAAATGAATGACCATAATATTAAAGACCAATAACACTTAATAGATCTACTTACTCACTAATGAAATGAGAGTTATAAGAAGGTAGAAGACAATTGAAGTGGACATCCACTAAATACTATATTCATAACAATTTGACACAATTTTAGATATGTTAACAAATTCTTATTTATCATGTTTATAAGTGTATAGAATATTTACCTCGTTATCATCTTGTCAAAATTATTTTCAAGGTAAATTTTAAACATTAAACTCCACATATCAAAATATAAGAACAAATATATATAGACAACACACACGCTTAGTTCTAAGCATTACCAATTTTTGAGACACACCAAAATATTTGCATCTATATTTGTCACGGTGGATAAATTGAATATTGCATGATTGATATTCACGTACCTATTGCTATATATACCTTAATTGCGTTTCCATGCTTTATTCATATTTTCATTTCATCATTAAACATGACTATTACTACCATCCCAAAACCCCTTCCAACCAAAAACTCAATTTCTGTTTCCTTAACAATCTCAATATATTTACTCTTTCTTGTTACCAATGTTAAATGTGAATTTTCCTTCAATTTCCCTAATTTTCCACCAAACACTTTCGAAAAAGGTGTAGGTTTCGCAAACGATGCCACATTAAAAAATGGAGTAATACAATTAACAAAGAGAGATGATTATGGTAATCCACTGAAACACAGTGCTGGTCAATTTGGATGGATCAAACCAATTCGCATTTACGATAAAATCACAGGAAATGTTGCGAATTTCGTTACCGAATTCACCTTTTTGGTGAACACAAACGGTAGAAGTGACCACGGTGATGGATTTGCTTTTTTTATGGTATCACCAAAATTCAAAATCCCTAACAAAAAGAAATCAGAAGGCGGATTCCTCGGAATGTTTACCCCTAATACCGCATTATTTACCAAAGAAATTATTCTTGTTGAGTTTGATAGCTTTGCAAATGAATGGGATCCAAGTCCTGTATCTCAATTTTTTCTCATATAGGAATCGATGTTAATTCGATTAAGTCGGTGGCATTTTCACCGTGGTATAATGATTTTGAACTTGATGGAAACGTGGCGAAGGCGCGCATTGAGTATGATTCTAAGGAAATAAATTTGAAGGTTTTGGTAAGTTATAATAATAAGGGACCATTGAATGGGGATTCTAGCTTAGTATATAATATTGATTTGAGGACTATACTTCCAGAAATGGTTGAAATTGGGTTCTCTGCTTCCACAGGTGATTTGGTTGAGACACATGACATTCTATCTTGGTCTTTCACTTCAAACATGTAGCACATACGTGAGGAGAGTTTATATATTGTTCAAAATACCCCCCCTTATGTAATAATAAACTGAATGTAATTGCGCATTCAAGTCAATAATAAATAATAATACTTGTGGATCAAGTCTATAAAAACAAAAAAAGATTATAGAGGTATTCAAGTTGTGTTTTACTATAGAAATATTTTTCATTAAAAAAGTAGATACGTTTATAATATATTATTTTTCAAAATTGCAAGTTAATTCTTAATATATATATAGCTCATCAAATGTTATTTTTCTAGAAATTTTTTTATATAGTATACAGATTTTCGAGAGACACTAATAATTTAATATGCATTTCTCTCTTTGAGTAATTGATTTGTTAATGACTAGTTTTTAATAAATTGGTCAATGATAAATATTTGTTAGTAAATGATTTGTATCATCAATTATTTGAGAGAGAAACTAAGACATCAAAATTTTAAATTTGAGAGACCAATTTCGTAAATATATACAAATAAAAAAATAAAATTGTAATTAAGCAAAATAATTAAAGAAAGATGCACATAAATTCTATCCTCGTACTCCATTGAAAGGATGCTTCCATCAACATTTGCTAAATTAACAATAAAAAAATCTTGTTCGAAAGAAACTCACAAATTCAAGTTAATACTTACATGTCTTATTTTAAATGTCTCATTTGTCATTTATCTTTTTTCAAATTATTTGACACTATACAATATTAATAGAGCATTAATTAATTTTTTTTCTAGTAATATACTCTTATTTATTATATCTCAATTCATCAAACTTCTCAATTAACTGTAATTAATAAGAGTATTTGGGTAAATAAAACTCATTGAAATCAACAAAACTAATTAAATTATTTTCTTAAGAACTACACACACTCAAATTAGACAATTAAAATAAGACAGAGATAGTAGCACTAAACAACGACATGTCTGCAAAAATGACAAACTTAAATAGTTCCAACTTCATATGCCTTCGAACTCTAACATTGACGTTGTCAAAGTCACTCATTGAATTTGTAATAGATCGAAACTAATCTATAAATTATGAACCAAACAAATACGCCAATAAAACGGAAAATCATACAACACCACACAAAGATGGAAAACAAAATATTGTCACACTCAAATAACGAAATCATAAACAAAAGACGAAAGTAAAATTAAATATATGTGAAAACCAATTGTTTAAATAAAAAAATAAAAAAAATGATTTAGAAAGATTAAAGACTAACCCAAAATTTAAGTAGTGGGAACAATATATATATATATATATATATATATATTTGCACCATTAAATATATACGAAAATAAAATGTTTAAAACACACAAGAATGAAAGAAATTTGCAGCATGTTTTGTTTATGTGTAGGCTAACATTTGTTAAATTACATTCTTCCTTAAAAAAAAAAGTTAAATTATATTCCCTCTAATTAATAGTATTTTTTTTCTCCTAAGTGAGGATTGATACCTACAAACACTAATCGTAGGTCTGCCTTTGAGAGATATGATTTCGGATAAAATAATGACTCTAGTTAATTGTCATATTAAAGCGTCTCTTTTTAATTGTCATATTATATTTATTGATGAATTAATTTTATTAAATACTTCAAATTAAATCTACTAGTTTAATCAATATCCGCTAACGTATTAGCTCGTACGCTATGTTTAGCCAATCAAAGTCTTAAAAGTTTGTTTTGTTCAACAATTGTTCTTTTGCAAATCAAGAACTTGTTTAAATAATTGAAGTAGGAACAAAGTCAGTAATAAATCAAGTAAATACTTAGTTTTTAAAATTGCAGGACTAAATCAGCATTTTACAATTCTATTGATGATTTTAGAATATTAATTACGTAGAAAATAAAGTTAATATATACAACCTTTCAATTCGCGTATTTACTGGAAACATATTCTGAAAGTCATTATATATTATTATAAAATTTGTTTTGTCACGTCCTCTCTACAAGTCCACGATAATAATAAAATTTATTACGTTATTCAAATCTGATTGGACTAGTCACATGTTATGAAGTTTTTTTATACTTTTTATGTAGCTGTCATTTGATGCAAACATTTTCATAGTATAATTTATATATGTCGAAGATCATCTCCGGATTGTCAAAGCTCATCGTTTGTGTTGATCTCAGTTAGAAACTCAAAGCCATGGCTTCAAATTTCAACACCCTTCTTCCCCTCTTCTTCATGTCCTTAATTTTCTTCACTTTCAAAGCTAATTCAATTCAATTACAAATATCCCGTTTTAATCCTAGCTATGCCAACTTAATCTACCAAGGTTCTGCATCACCAAGGGATGGTGAAGTTGTTCTTAACATCAATGAAAAGTTTACATGTCAAGTTGGAAGAGTCATGTATTCCAAAAAAGTGTTACTTTGGGACTCAAAAACAGGTCAACTCACTGATTTCACAACTCATTACACTTTTGTAATCGACACTCAAAATAGTCAAACATATGGCCATGGACTTGCCTTTTTCTTGGCTACTTTTGGAATTGAAATCCCACCCAATTCTTCTGGTGGTTTTCTTGGCTTATTTAACACCACAACTATGGATTCATCTAGTAACCAAATTGTTCATGTGGAGTTTGATTCATACCGAAATAATGAATGGGATGAGACAACACAACATGTTGGAATCAACAATAATTCAATTAAATCATCAGTATCAACACCTTGGAATGCAAGTTTACATAGTGGAGATATTGCTGAGGTATGGATTAGTTACAATTCTACAACCAAGGATTTGAGTGTATCTTGGAAATATAAAAGCACCTCTATTCCTCAAGAAAAAACTAGTCTTTCTTATCAAATTGATTTAAAGAAAGCTTTGCCTGAATGGGTTACCATAGGATTTTCTGCTGCAACAGGCTCCTATGGAGAAAAACATAATCTTTTGTCATGGGAATTCAACTCCACTTTGGATCAAAGTGATGATGATGATGATACAAAAGGTACAAGATTAGTTGTGATAGTAACGGTCTCTTGTGGGGTTGTAGTTTTAGGAGTGGGAGCATTAGTAGCATATGTATTATTTTGGAGGAAAAGAAAGAGAAGTAAAAAGCAAAAGGAAGAGGCTATGCATTTAACTTCAATGAATGATGACCTTGAAAGAGGAGCAGGGCCAAGGAGGTTTACCTACAAAGAACTTGATTTGGCTACCAATAACTTTTCTAAGGATAGAAAGTTGGGTCAAGGTGGTTTTGGAGCTGTTTATAGAGGTTACTTTGCTGATTTAGATTTACCTGTTGCTGTGAAGAAAATATCAAGAGGGTCAAGACAAGGTAAGAAAGAGTATGTAACTGAAGTTAAAGTTATTAGCCAACTTAGACATAGGAATCTTGTGAAGTTGTTAGGTTGGTGCCATGACAAAGGTGAGTTTCTTCTTGTTTATGAGTTCATGCCAAATGGTAGTCTTGATTCTCATTTATTTGGTAAAAGAACACCTCTTCCTTGGAGTGTAAGGCACAAAGTAGTTCTTGGATTGACCTCTGGTTTGCTCTATCTACATGAAGAATGGGAGAGGTGTGTGGTACATAGGGATATCAAATCAAGTAATGTTATGTTAGATTCTAGTTTCAATGTCAAGCTTGGTGATTTTGGATTGGCTAAATTAATGGACCATGAACTTGGGCCTCAAACAACAGGACTGGCTGGAACGTTAGGCTATTTAGCTCCAGAATATGTGAGTACAGGCAGAGCAAGCAAAGAGTCTGATTTGTATAGTTTTGGGATAGTTGCCTTGGAGATAACTACTGGAAAGAAAGCTATTGAAGTTATGAAGGACAAAGATGAAGAAAAGGGAATGATTGATTGGGTTTGGGATCATTATGGAAGAGGAGAGCTACTTGTGGCTATGGATGAGAATTTACAAACGGATTTTGATGAAAAACAAGTTGAGTGTTTGATGATTGTTGGATTGTGGTGTGCTCACCCTGATGTAAATCTTAGACCATCAATAAGACAAGCAATTCAGGTGCTTAATTTTGAGGTTGCCATGCCAAATCTTCCACCAAAGAGGCCTATTGCAACCTATCATGCTCCTACACCATCTATAAGCTCAGTTGAAGCTTCTATAACCACAAGCCTTGAACATGGTCGTTAATTGATACTTCATTAATGGAATCAATGGGTTTATCTAAAACTAGTGTCTTTTGAATTGTATGAAAATATTTTCTTTCTTGATTTAGCTTTGGATGTATAGTTAAGGTTTAATATAATAGATAATACGAGGAATAAATATTTTTGTCAAAAGTTTGCATGAAATATGTTATGGTAAATGCTCATTCATCACTTGATTTTGCTTCTCCACCCTTAAATACACTATCGATACTTTGGTAGGTAGGATCTGGTAAAAAGCCGAAAAATTGAGGGGTTGGATGAACATTCAGTATATGTTATAACTTGAGTTAGTCAATAAATTATTAAGTTTTGATATTTTTTCAGCTCGTATAAATAATTATATTAGAGATATTAATATTAGAGGCCTAGAGGGTGAAATCAATTTAATGTACACACTAGCATTTTATTCAAAACCTATATCATCATCTTCTTCTTTGTCCTCGTTGGTATTGTCTTCGGACGTCCCAATTAACTGTTCACTTTTATCTGTCATTTCATCCTCATTGTCATCCGATTGATTAGAGGAAAACAACATAGAAGATCAGCTTGTTCTTAACGGTCAAGCAAATATGTGATTTATTCTACTTCAATTACTTCATTAACGTGTGATATTATAGTATCTAGGTAAATTGCTTCTTCATCTGGAACGTCTACTACAATGTGACCCATTGGGTTTGTCTTGATGGCAACACACCACGTCCAGTTGTGTCGTTGATTTGAAAGATAAGAAACATAATACACTTGTATAACATTATGTGTCGTGATGAAAGTATCAAACTCTCCATACCTTATGTCCATTCGTATGTCAACAATTTTGTATTTTGGATCGATTCTTGTCCCTTTGTTAGATGTGTCAAACTGCTCACAATAAATAACACTACCACTCTACACCATGGACCGTATGTGTTCCACTAGTTGATGACATGTGTATAAACATCTAGCAACCCATAATTAATAGTCGATAGTTGTTCACCATGAATAACCCAAACCCAACAATTCTCCGGGAAACCAACTTTCTCTAAATGTTTCTGGACATTTTTTGTGACTCTTAATCTTCATCTTTATACACTCACATTTAAGACACAAACATCTTATCATTCATTCAATTATATAAATATCTTGTGATATTGAATATGAAATAAATCATAGCACTCCTTCTACAAAATGTGGTTTAAATCTTGTTCTCCCCCTAAAATATTCTATCGCAGGTCCAACTTTGATGAAAAAAACAATGGTTCAGTTTTTGCATGCTTAACAACATTAACATTTATAATTTACACAAATAAACTAGTTTTTTTCCCTTGCATTTTGGGGGTAAAAAATAATAAAATTTATCTATCAACAACATTAACTAACTAGTTGTGGATAATATTCTAGGATAATCTAGTACGACTAAGAATTAAACTGATATTAATAGGAAGTGTTGACCACATACAACTCATTTCTCCATTTCACATACTTCATGTTTTAGTTATTAACTATTTTCCGTTCTCTATAGGTTTACTCAAATGATACATTATGTGATAAGATTGTCTAGATGTTTTCGACATATATATTGTTTTTTTTCTTTCCAGTTTGATAGGTTGGTCATATTTTGTACTGTTTTTATAAATTTCATTGAATTTAATTGAATATTTGTAAGAATTTCTTTTACATTCCTTTTTTCTCGATATTGTAGATTTGGATTTGGCGAATTAAACACAATGTAATTGATGGTAAGATATGAATTTGTTTTAATTTATTGTATGCAAATATTTTTAACAATTCTTCTAAATACAATTTTACACTAAAATGGTCAATTGCATATTAAAATATTATCAAATTCTTTTAAATATATCATTAGACATTAAAATAGTTTTCATGTGATATAATTCATGTAAAATGATAAATATTTTATTTTTTTTAACAACGATCCTATACTCATATTATATCATATCAAAAGATATTCTTTTCAAATTTAATATCGTAACTACCTTGTTATTATGTGTTAAATATTAACTCCCCAATAGTATGTTTGTATGAAGTAATTGGATATTCTAGAGAATTAAAAGTTTTAAGCAATTCAAAATGCTTCAATTGCATTTTTTTATTAATAAATTGCATTGTTTTGATCGAAGAATTGTTTATTGAAATTATGGTCATATTTATAAATTTAAAAAGTAATGTGGAAAAAATGAAAATTAAAAAAGGGAGAATAACAAAACCAATAAAAACTACATAATTTGTGTATAAAATACATTTTTTTTCATGTTTGCATACAATTTCTCACGCCTAAGAGCTTCCAAAACACTTTTCAAATGCAAAAGATGAGCATAATAAGATTAGCCATAAATCAAATTGTCATCAAAGTAGACCACAACAAATTTTTCTAGAAACTCTCTTAACACATGGTTCATCAACCTCATGAAAGTTCTAGGTGCATTTGTTAATCCAAAGAGCATGACTAACCATATTTTGTTTTAAAGGCTGTTTCATAAAAGTCATATTTTGTTTTAAAGGCTATTAGGATCCTTTAGAGGTTCTAATCGGAGAGCACGCAGATCCCAAAAACGCATAGTTTCTCCCCCCAAAATAACTTCCTTAGTTAGTGAAAGCATTAGATATTTACCCAAACTGGTAGGTCCTTAAGCAGATCCTACATTAGCTCCAAGACATGGGTCTCTAACTAGAAAAGTAAAATCTTGAGCCTGAGAAGCTTCTGGTCTAGTCAGACCATAAAAATCACTAGGATAAGTAGTATTATTAAACTAGACAAAGCAACAAGCTATAAAACCAAAAACGGATAAAGCGCCTAAACTATAAGACAAGTAAGCTTCTCCATACCATACTAGTGCACGTCGTGCCCACGCAAAGGATTTGGTTAATATAAGCTAGATTCCACCAAGTATACAAACGGAACTCAACCATACATGCCCTCCAATTATGTCTTCCAAATCATCCACACCAACAATCCATCTGTCTCTCCCAAAAGGAGATTTTAGTAAATAACCGAATATAATACTTTGACTAAGGGTTAAGTTTGTAATTTTTCTTACATATCCCCCTCCTAGAGCCCAGGTATCATATATACCTCCAAAATAAGAAGCCTTAAATACTAGAAGAAAAGCCCCTACACCTAACAATATCAAGTGAATACCTAAAATAGCGTCATTTTATTTCTATCTTTCCATACATAACCAAAGAATGGTAAAGATTCTTCAAAAGTTTCAGGTCCTAAAAGCGCACGATAAATACTGCCAAAGCCCAATACTGTAGAAAAAATTAAGTGAAGTACTCCCAAACACAAAGTATAGAAAGGTGTCTATAACTTCCCCTCCAGAACCTACCTCCAACCTAGAGTAGCTAGATGGGGAAGTAAAATTAAGCCTTGTTCATACATAGGCTTCTTATGTACAAAATGAGTGACTTCAAATAGGTTCATTAATCTGGCATGGGCTACATGGGCCCCCAATAGTTTACCGGGTAAATTGATAAGTCTCGCATTCCCGGCCCACCAAGCAAAACCGATAGTTTCTTGGTCACGACCTATTAAAGCTAAAGTTCCATTAAAGAGCATTTCCACATGGTAGAACCTCCTCAAGGAATATAAGGTTTTCATGAGGCTGATCTAGAGCCACCATCCACGCACAAATACCTTCGTTTAAGAGAATATTTTTGGTAGAAAGTCTCAAATTCAAGATCTTCTATTGTGCAGGTTTCATGAGAAACAAAGTCATAGGCACGTAGGTTCAGGGCCAAACTGACTGCTCCAAGAGCACCCAACCATAAACTAATTACTGGTACAAATAACATAAAGAAATGTAACCAACATTTATTGGAAAATGCAACCCCAAAGATTTAGGACCAAAAGCGATATTGGTGACCATTGAATAAGTTTCTACCACTTGAGTTGGGTTGCGCCATCACCATCTTCAAATAATGTATTTTCTACGGTAGCACCATGAATAGCGCATAGTAGGGCAGCGCCCAATACACCAGCAATTCCCATTATATGAAATGGGTTCAATGTCTAACTATGAAACCTTGGAAAAGAGAATGAATCGAAATATAGCTGCTACAACAAAACTAGATGCAAAGAACGAACCATACTGAGCCAGAAGATAAATAAGGAATATAGAAACTAAAACATCAATTGGACCGGAGAGTGCAATTGCATTATAAGGCTGCAATTGAACAAATCGAGCAAGTTCAAATTGACGTAACATAAAACTTATTAATCTGAAAGTACCATGGAGATCAACAAAAGTCCACATACCACATAATTGACACCAGCGGGTAAAATCTTCCAGTGCTTCAAGACCCCAAAGTAACAACAAAGTGTGTTAAACTATTAGTAGGAGTAGAGACTGTAGCAGTTAAGAAGTTACAACCTTCCAAATAGGAACTTGTCAATCCATGAGTATACTATGAAGTTACAAATGTGGTACCTATGAACCATACCCCCACTACGAAATAGGCGCACGAAAAGAGCAACAGACCGGACCAACCCACAAAAATGAAATAGTCCCTTCGTAACTAGTCATCCATAATATCAAATAAATCATTTTGAACTTTGGTAAATTTACCAAAAGCAATAGTAGTCATCCTCCTAGCATTTCCGAACACCTCCTAGCATTTTCAGGGATTGAACCTTCGAGTCTTATTTCATTTTACATATGATATGATTTATCGTAGACTGTCCCTTCTTTTCTACTAGGTTTCGAATAGAAAAATCATTTTATTGTCGATTGATATCTAATCTATGTAAAACCTCTGAACTTCATTTGGTTATTCCTTTGTATTCTCTTTCAAATTCCGTAAATCATGAATTGCGCTATGTCTTATGACTTGTAAATCCATTAAATAAATTATTTAGAACTGTTCCAAAAACAAATGATCGCTTTTATCACTCTCGTTCCCAGCAGATACTCTCTTTTATCAAATAATCTTATCTTATTCTGGAATTCAATGTTGTTTGTGAAATAAAAAAAGAAATGGTTTTTTATATTCTTCGAATGTGTATGTCTAGGAAACAACTAGAGGATCATATTTTTTCTTTGTATTTTACATTTATTTCTTTTATTGTTTTCTTTGTTCTATTTTTGTTTCGTTGTTCTATTTTTGTTTCGGTTATATCAAATATTTTTTCTATTTACTTTTTTTATCTATCTATCAATTTTTTTAATATTGTAATGAATTTTATTAATAATAGTAGATTCTAAGTAAAAGTTTTGTTTTTGCATCCAAAAATTGTCGTAAAAATATCGTATGCATGGATATGAAAATAAAGAATGGGATACTCGAAGTCATGATTTCTTTGATATCTTTTCTTGTATTCGAAAAATATATATTTTAAAGTCAAATGATTTGTGTGTTGGAATTTAGAATACAATAAGCTCTTCTGCGTGGAGGAGAGGCGTAGCCATTTTTTGCTAGGAAAAATAAGATTTAATCCGAAATATTTAAATTAATCCGATATATCGACATATTCTTGCAAAGTCTCAACCAAAGAGGTATTAAAAACAAAAAATATACACCGTTCGAATTTTATTTCTATCGAATTTGAATATCAAAATAATAGATATAGTTATGATTCAATGGGTTAGGTCCAGTTATATTTTTTTAGAATCTTTCGCATTTTTTTATTGAACCAAAATAGGAATATCTGACAATTAAAGGGAATATATATATATATATATATATATATATATATATATAAATTATATTAGAATTTATGTACATAGATTTTTTTTTATGTCGCAACTCACTCATTAAAGAACAATATTAATTGGATTTACCTAGTAAATACTATAGTTAAAAAAACTATTTATTGATATTGGATTCGCTAAAGTACATACGCATAAAAATATCAATCTACATATAAGTCCGCCTCTTTAAGTTACAGTACAACGTTGGAATATCAAATATAAAAACAAAGGTTTTGAATGAAATTCTAAGAACATGTATGTATGCTATACGATTTTTTCCCTGTCAAGGCAAAAGCTATGGGTTCGAGTGCTGTCAGACCCGATGGATACAAATCCAATCACAATAAAAAAAATACAATGGATTTCGTGTGTGAAACGGAATAAAAATAACAAAAAATCTAAGTTCTAATAGAAATACCTTTTTTTCTCTCTTCGTCTGAACCTTTACCTTAAACTAAAAAATGAAAGTAAAAAAGAAAAGAAATTTTGGATGCATCATAAAGTAATTTTTTGTGATTAGGTATGGATAAAAGATCTTCCTATGTTATACTATTTAATTCTCAAAGATGAATCGATTTGATAGCTCACATATTGTTATTCGTGATATTGATCCAATTTTAAATCATCGAGATAAAATTTGTGATAGCTCAGATATTCATTCTACATCACATCATGCGCCTCATACATGTGCTAGAGGCAATCCAGCGCTTCTGGGAAAAAGCATAATGTCAAAATATATAGAAATGCGCCCCAAGCGCAAGCATTTGCGTTCTAGCGCACAACATCTCTTGTCTGACATTTACTGCATTTTTATCCTCTTTTGAGTTTGAATTTGGCTCTTGTGCCTTCATGACAATTGTAGCTATGGAGCTTAGCTTTCATTTGCACTTGGTTTGACTCCAATTGGACATATACAACTCCGGATATGGTTGAATTACTCCACATAGTGTCATGTTGCTTTCTCACAAATACAACACTGCACTAAAACAACAGAACAACGCAAAACTACGAAAAAATCTCCACTTAATCAAGGAAATAAAAACATAAACGTTTCATTAAATCCAAGCACTAAAATCAACAAACTATATCAAATAACTCCTTAAATTAACTAATGATTAAAGATAAATAAGACTAAAAATAATTTAAAAAAATACTTGTGATGAAGAGTTATCAAAACCCCAAACTTAGTTTGTTGCTTGTGCCCAAGCAGAAATTAATTTCAAATTAGGTATAGTTAAAAACAAGTTTAAACTCAATTCCTCATATTAAATCAAACTTTATCCTCAAAGTTCTAGATACTACAAAACATTCATCATGCTCAAAGGTTTCTTACAACTCACAAAAAAAAAAAAAAACACCACTTATAAACTTAGAACAACCCATTTAGCATTATCAAGTTCAACTCTCTCTTCACACAATCTCACCAAAAAATTTCTCAAGTGTTTAGCAAGGGTTTTGAATTGATCACTCAAATCCTAGAACATGCATCACACTACCATAGGCTTAAAAAAAAAATTCTAGTTAGCAATCACAATGCAACAAACACATACACTTTAGTTAAGAGAATGATAGGATCCTTTCATTACCTTATCGCTTCCATACCTGACATCATGTTTAGTGTATGTGTATGTGCAAGATTTCAAGTTGACCATAGGGAATCACATTTAACTATTGTTAAGGGAATCCTTAGAAACCTAAAAGGCACTACCAACATCCTTGTTCTACAAGAAATCTTATGAGTACAAACTAAATGGGTATTATGATTCTGATTATGCTGGAGATAAACTTGAGAGAAAAAGTACAAGTGAAAACTGCATATTTCTAGGTGACAAATTAATCTCTTGGTCAAGTAAGAGACAAAGCACAATTGTCATGTCAATAGCAGAAGTTGAGTACATTTCAGTAGCTAGTTGTAGCTCTCAACTACTTTGGATGAAAATCAACTAGAAGACTACAAAATCCTAGAAACCAACATTCTCATTTATTGTGACAACACTTCTGCCATTTGCCTAACCAAAAAACTTATACTTCATTCTAGAGCTAAACACATAGAAATCAAACACCATTTCATTAGAGACTTTGTTCAAAAAGGTGTGCTAAATATCCAATTTGTAGACATCAAACATCAATGGGCTGACATATTCACCAAACCACTTGCTAAAGATAGGATTGACTTCATCAAGAAAAACCTAAACCTTATTCTTTAACCTAACTGATGTTGTGCTAACCTTAGAGTAGTTTAGTTTCATACTTCGGAAAAAATTTTATGTTCTATGTTTTTGTTGTTTTCATTCTATTAAAAAAAAGGCAATTAAAAAATAAATAAAAAAGGAAAGTTTCACTTTCAAGTCTTTTTGTCCGATGACAAAAGGGGGATAAAGATATTTGATAATGTGGGGAGAAAAAAACTTAGAAAATTACTTAGACTTAGGGGGAGCCTTAAGTAATGTGAGTTAGAGTATTTAAAAGAAAAATTGTTATAAAAAATATAGTTTTATCAAAAAGGGGAAGATTGCTGGTTTTATACTTAGAGTTTTGATGTTAACAAAAGTATTTTATGAGAATAATATATTTGACTTCATAGAATATGAAAGAAGATTCGTGTTTTTGAAGACAATCTAAAATAAGATTTGATTCAGATTAATAATTGAAGTAAATCTTTGACCAAGTTGAAAAGAAGAAATGACCAACATCTTATCTACAAAATGATATGAATTATTTGCAAGAATATTTGATCAAGATTTATCACAAGAAGATATGAATTATTTACAAGAATATTTGGTCAGGATTTATCACAAGAATATATGAATTATTTACAAGAAGATTTGATCAAGATTTATCTACAGGAAGATATGAATTATTTATAAGAAGATTTTATCAAGATTTATCTACAAGAAGATATGAATTATGATAGAACTCAGAATTTTAATGGAAGAAAAAAAGTATATTATTTCTTAAAATTCAGAGTAGTATCTCTTACAATGATGAAATTGGGAAAGGATGCCGAAAGAAAAACTAAACCAGAGTTCTAAGAACTCCTAAACCAGAGTAGAATTGCTCCTAACCAGAGAAATAATTCCCCTATTTAGTTCTTAAAATATTTTATGCCTATTTCCCCTCTTCCCATTCCCTCCTTCTTATAACATAAAATAAGAGACATTATTAATTTGCTTTTATTCTCTTCATTCGTCCTTCTTGAAACTGAATGCATTTCCACTTCCCTTTCCTTTATTCCTTTAATGGAATATTATTAGAATAAAAGACGTTATTAACTAGCTTTTATTCTCTGCATTCATCATACTAGAAACTAAATGTGTGTGACTTGGGTGAGTGGGGTCCACTCTTTGGGCCCTCATTCCTCTTAATTTGCATTGTTCTATCATTGCCATCCACTTCAAAATGAGCCTTGTCCTCAAGGCTAACATTAAGACATTGATTTTGTGGCAGACTTCCAGGTTCCCAACTGATGGTTTCCTTCTTCCCTTCCCATGTTACGATTTTTCTTGGCCTTAGTATATTCGTGGTAACAATATTCAGTTCTTTTTCCTGATTGATTCTCCAATTCTCCAGAATTTGACACTGCAACTTCACAGCTTTCCCTTTCCAGTCCAAGCAAATTGCCATTTCTTCCCAATCAAATAACACCGTGCCTAGCTTATGCAGCCAAGCTACTCCCAAAATCATGTCATCACCTTGTAATTCCACTATGTAAGCGTCAACAGTGGTCTCAAACCTTCCAATTTGAATGTCAAACTTCCCACACTTCTCTGTTATAGCCACACGGGAACCGTTTCCAAATTTCACGTTCGTAACCGGAATCTGTTCTCCCAGCCATTTGAGGAGTCACAAAATTATGACTAGCACCAGTGTCCACCATCATCGTAACCGATATGCCTTTCACGATACCTTCCAAATGTAGGAGAAAAGGGAACGAATTTCGAGCTCTGCCTTCCTCTTCTAATCCGAATAGCATCGTGGAGTTGCATCTTAGTGCAACGTCTTCCTCCCCTTCCTTCAGTTCGATAGCTAGGACTTCACCGGCATTGTCTGTCACTTCATCATCTCCCAGAATCACGAAACGCAACTGTTTTTCAGCACACTGATGAAGGGGATGGAACCTCTCCCCACATCGAAAACAGAGGCCTCGTGTCTTACGATCCATTAATTCGGAATAGGGAAGATGCTTGGTTCCCCTATTGGGATTTTCGTGGTTCCCCCTTTGCTCCTCATCGCCATTTGTTCGTGTTTGGTTTTGATTAAGGTTGGATCCTTGCATGCTCAATTCCGGGTTAGGATTTGACCCCATTTGAGTATTTCTGGATTGGGTTCCCCCACTTCGCCTAGAACTCGCATTTCCCTTGTTCGGGTCTGGAAAAAGACCCACTACGGACCCGTTTCTATTAGTAAGCCCATTACTTCCTTTTCTTCCCCCTTTCCAGTTTCGCGAACGACCTCCACCTCCGCTTCCTCTGTAATTCAACACACCTCGTAACTCTGTTTCAACATCACGAGCTAATTTCATCACCTCTACACATGTCTTAGGGTTGAAGCTCCTTACTCGCAAACGTACCTCTGACCGGAGGCTACCCAAAAAATACCCAAGGTATTGTTCTTCGGGGAGACGCATAACTTGGGAAGAGAAATATTCGAAATCTAAAATGTACTCTTCCACATCTCCAATTTGTTGAAGATCTTTCAATTCTTCGAATGGATTATCGCTCTTTCTTCCTCCATATCTCTCAATCAGCGCTTCCTTCAACTTTAACCATGTGAGGTCATCCTCTGTTTCCCGTAGAAGATTAAACCAATGAATGGTTGCTCCCTCCATGCTAATTTTTGCCAAACGAACCTTCACTTCTTCAGATATTCCCTGTACCTCAAAATATGTCTCTGCTCGTGTGATCCACCCCACTGGATCGTCACCATCAAATGACGGCAGTTCCACCTTCTTCACTGCCATCTTGTATTCTGTAATTGGCTCCCTGGTTGTCTGCGACACCCCAGGTGTAGGCTGATTCAATAGTTTTGCAAACTCTTCCAAAATAGCATGACGAAATTCATCCAAGGTTTGGCGCACCGAACCTTCCATCTCAGCCATTCGTATCTCTAAAGCCTCAATTTTGTCAGACATTTTCGGTGGCATTTGGTTTCGCTAGCTTCTATCTCTATCCGACAGGTCGGACCAATGATAGAACTCATAATTTTAATGGAAGAAAAAAAGTATATTATTTCTTAAAATTCAGAGTAGTATCTCTTACAATGATGAAATTGGGAAAGGATGCCGAAAGAAAAACTAAAACAGAGTTCTAAAAACTCCTAAACCAGAGCAGAATTGCTCCTAACCAGAGAAATAATTCCCCTATTTAGTTCTTAAAATATTTTATTCCTATTTCCCCTTTGCCCATTCCCTCATTCTTATAACATAAAATAAGAGACATTATTAATTTGCTTTTATTCTCTTCATTCGTCCTTCTTGAAACTGAATGCCTTTCCACTTCCCCTTCCTTTATTCCTTTAATGGAATATTATTAGAATAAAAGACGTTATTAACTAGCTTTTATTCTTTGCATTCATCATACTAGAAACTAAATGTGTGTGACTTGGGTGAGTGGGGTCCACTCTTTGGGCCCTCATTCCTCTTAATTTGCATTGTTCTATCAAATTATTTACAAGAAGACATGATCAAGAATTGTTTACAAGAAGATATGAATTATTTACAAAAGACATGATCAAGAATTGTTTACAAGAAGAAACACTCACAAGAAGATACATTTATATTTGCAAAGATATGATTCAAATTTTGACAAAGGATAAAATACTGAATTGGACTTAGTCATATTCCTACTTGTAAAAATTCAAGAACCGGTCCAACACTATGTTCCCACCCAGATCAAAGCAAGCAATAGGAAGGAAGTTTCGTCTGAAAAATTTGCTAAAGAAATCTTAAAAAAATACGAAAGAATTTACAAACTCAATCCTGACAAAATACGAACATTATCAATTTGAAGAATTTACAAACTCAATCTAAAAAAAATACGAATTGTATCAATCTGAAGAATTTTCAAACTCAATTGTATCAAAATACGACCATAATCAATCTAAAAAAACTACTCATATTGGATTTAGAAATAAAGAATTGGCTAAAGAACATATTATCAAAAAACATCTTGTTTAGAATTATTTTTGAATAAGATCATTGTTGACCAAGCTAGGAATGAAGATACAATTCAGAATTAAACAAGGACTAAATTGAAGCCCTAATTTTATATATAAATAGATACTCAACGCTGAAGAAGAAGATCATCGAGAAAAAAAAGAGAAGAAGAACTCAAGCTCAAAAATCAAAATTGTTTCTGTTGAAACCAAGTTGGTTCTAAGTCTTGGGATTTTGATGTTTACAAAAGCACTCAATGTAATCTTATTTTGTACCTTGAATTATTAAATCAAATGTCACCAGAAGCTGAAGTAATCAGAAGCAGAAGATCAAAGTGCTCCAGAGATTGAATCCTGAAGGTACCAGAAGATACTCCAGGATGTCAAAACATCACCAAAAGATATCTTTGCTGGCCCATATCAGAAGGAAGCAAAGTCAGAAGGAAACCTGGTCCAGACCAGAAGGAAGCCTGCCAGAGGGCGACTTGATCCAGACCAGAAAGAATTAAATGTCAGATTTATTCGAGAAGTTATTCTGACCAGAAGATGGCCTGGCAGTGAAATGATAAACAGTCCAGACTTGTTCCAGACTTAATCAGAGGATGAATTAATGGGTCCATAACAAGAGAATCAGTCCAGATTTGACCCAGACCAGAAGATAGCATGGTTCAGGGTATGAAACTAAGTCCAGACCAGAAGAAATGATCTCCAGATTTGATCCAGAACTGATCCAAAACAGAAGGTAAAATGTCCAAACTGAAATATTATTTGTCCATATTTAATTTCAGTTTAATCCAGACCAAGTCCAGAATTGGTCGAGATCAGAGGCAAGATATTCAGATCAATGATTCAGATTTAAATGTTTAGCCCAGTGTTGGCCGAGATCAGAAGATCAGACCATGGCCCTGTGTTGGCCGAAATCAGAAGGTCAGAAAGTGTGGTGCAGCTGTGGCCGAGATTAGAGGATCACAGCAGATCAGTTTGCTGGACCAGGTTGGCTGAGATCAGAAGGTGTGGTTCAGGGTTGGCCGAAATCAGAGGATCACAGCAGATCACTTAGTATGGTCCAGATGTGGACTAGCGCAGAAGATCACACGGTCCAGATTTAATCATGAGTATTAAAAAGATTTGTTACAAAAATAAAGTGAAGTATTGTGGAATTCAGGAGCTGTTGGCGGGAGGAAACTAAAGACATGATTGGCCAGTTATTTTTGAAAGAAAATCTGAAGCTTAAAAAAAGATATGTTTTTTATTTAAATGAAGCCCAATTGGTCAAAATATTTTTGCAAGAGAATCCAACAATATTCAGCTCGAAATTAAGCTTGGAAGAGGCCCTAATCTGCATCTATAAAAGGAGGCTCAAGGCAGAATAATTAGTATCGAAAATCACAAAAGAGTCATACACTTCCAAAGCAAACACTCAAGTTTTCAGTGAGGTTAATTGTGAGTTCCAGCTTTCCAGAAGCAAGCACTCGTGTTATTTTCTTTCCCTTGTGTGAGATCTAAGTTGTTGAAGTAGAGTCTACAATCTGAGGGAGTCAGAAGGGGTAGCATATTACTTGGCAATTAGATTCAAGGCGTTGTAATTCGTTCTACAATCTGGGGTTGTCAGATTGGCAGGAGAAGACTTGACTTAGGAAGTCAAGGTGCTGTATTCCTCAAGAGTCTAGGATTGTTAGACTGTTTGAGAAGACTGACTTGGAGGGTCAGTGGAACTGTTGTAATTCAAGGTTTGAATTAGTGAAATCCTTCAAGGTGAAGGAACTGGACGTAGCCTCGTTAACGGTGAACCAGTATAAAAATTCTGTGTTTTATTTTTACTTTATATCCGCTGCTAACTCTGTTTTTATTCATACATCAAGTTTTTTTTAAAACTGCAAAAACAGAAAAAGTATTCAAGTTAGTTAAACACAATTCAACCCCCCTTTCTCGTGTTTGCACCTTCAGTTTCTAAGTGTTTTTCTTAGAGTGTGATAGTCATTGTTATAATCATCTTGTTAGAAGAAACTACTCATAATCCAAACCTTTGTATTCAAACCCGATAGTGGTGTTAGTGTTCCATCAACAATATGGGGTTGTCAGATTGTGTGGAGAAGACTTGGCTTAGAGGTCAGATGCTTTGTAATTCAAGCTATTAAATTAGTGGATTAAATCCTTCTGAGTGAAGGCACTGGATGTAGCCAAGTTATTGGTGAACTAGGATAAATCACTTGTGTCACTTTATTCTTGCACTCCTTAGATTTGTTATTGCTTCTACTCCAAGTAAATCATCAAGTCTAAACCAGTTTAATCAAATACAATTCAACCCCTTTTCTCATTTTTGCACCTTCACATATATGACAGAAAGAACACATCATCGTTCTTCTTCATTTTTTTTGGGTAGAAATTCCCTAAACTTGATAAATAAATTATGTTGCTTCCATGCCCTTTTCAATTGGACATTGATGAGCAAGGCATAGATTAAATCTAGAACTTCATCAATCTCTTCCTTTTTCTTTTTGTTGTTCATGTTTGTTGGAGCCAAGTTGGTTTGATCAATCAAAGTTTTGATGTTAACAAAAATATTTTATGTAAATAGTATTTTGACTTAGAAGAACAAATCAGAAGCTGTGCAAAATCAGACGATGACACCACCAGAGGATACATCTAGAGGAAGCAACTAGAGGATAGAAATGTCACCAGAAAGTCTAGATCAGAGGAAACATCCAGAGGGTACCAAAGGATGCAGCCAGAGGACACCAGAGGATACACCTCCAGGCGATATTAGAAGATGTTATCAAAGGCAAACATCAAAGGACAAATAACATCATCAGAGGATATCTTTCTTGGTCCGGATCAGAAGGAAGCAAAGTCCAGAATGAGACTTGGTCCAAACCAGAAGGAAGCCTGTCAGAGGGAGACTTGGTCCAGACCAGAAGGAAACATAAGTCAGACTTAGTCCATACTTAACCCTGACCAGAAGATAGCTTGGTCGTGAATATAAGAATCAGTCTAGACTTAATCCAGACTTGGTCAAGAGCAGAAGCTAACTGGTCCAGAACAAATGACTTGGTCCAGACCAGAAGATAGCATGGTCCAGAACATAAAACTCAGTCAAGATCAGAAGGTATGATTGTCCAGAACATAAGACTTAGTCCAGATTTAATCCAAACATAGTTCAGACTTGGTCCAGATTTAATCCAGACTTGATCCAAATTAAAGGATAAATGTCCAGATTAAAAGATCAATATTAGAGGATAAATGTCAAAATTAAAAGATCAAGATCAGAAGATAAATGTCCAGATTAACAGATCAATATCAGAGGATAAATGTCCAGATTAAAGTATCGTGGTCCAGTGGTGGCCGAGATCAGAAGATCACAAAATGGTACAGATCAGATCATATGGTCCAGTGTTGGTCGAGATCAGAGGATCACAGAATTGGTAGAGATTAGATCACATGGTCCTGAATTGGCCGAGATCAGAGGATCACAGAATTGGCGCACATCAGATTACATAGTCCATACCTGGTCGAGATTAGAAGATCATACGATCCAGATTTTAATCATGATGAAAATCAGTGAAGACTTGATTAAAATTTGAAGAAGACTTGATTAAATTTTGATAGAAATTTGATCAAAAGTATTAAGGGGGTTTGATTCAAAAATTCACTAAAGACTTGAAGAAATTTGAATGCAATCTAAAGCTTAAAAATATATGGTTTGAAATTAAAAGAAACAAGATTGGTCAATAGAATTTTCGAGTGCAATCTGAAGTTAAAAAGATACGGTTTTTATTTAAGTGAAACAGGATTGGCCAACAGTATTTTCAAAGGAAATCTGAGCAAGATCTATTTCGAATTTAAGCTTGGACAAAGCCCAATTTGCAGCTATATAAGGAGGCTTCAGGCAGCAGCATCAAGCATCGAAAAACACAAGAACTCAAGCTTACAATTCAAAGTTATCCGAGAGTTCAAAAGAGAGAAATACTTGTGCGAATAATAAATATGCTCTAAGTGTTTTCAGAGAGTGAGAGTCAATGTTATAATCAGTTTTCCAGAAGCAACTACTCAAGAGAAGCATCATTATAATCAGCTTTCCAGAAGCAACTAAAGAGTGTGAAAGTCATTGCAACAATCAGCTTTCCAGAAGCAAATTTGCAGAGTTCCAAACCTTGTAATCTAACCCGATAGTGGTGTAGATTCCTTATTCAATCTGGGGTTGTCAGATTGGTATGAGAAGACTTGACTTATAGAGTCAAGGTGCTGTTTTCGTTCCTCAAAAGTCTAGGGTTGTCAGGCTTTTTGAGAAGACTGGCTTGAAGGGTCAGGTGTTGTAATTCAAAGTTTTTGAATTAGTGGATTAAAGCCTTCTGGATGAAGGGACTGGATGTAGCTAAGTTAATGGTGAACCAGGATAAATTGCTGTGTTCTTAAGTTGTTATTATCCGCTGTAAGTCGGATCAATTATTCATCCAATAATTCACATCAACACTCAACAAATAGCAAAAGAATTCAAGTTTGACAAACACAATTCAACCCCCCTTCTCATATTTGCACCTTCAATTGGCATCAGAGCTCGGTCTTATGACTGAGCACTTTACAGTGTTTGAGGAAAGATCCACGGGTTCAACATGTCTGGAATCAATGAAGAAGCTATTGGAGGAAACATCAACAGACCACCTATGTTTGATGGGGAACGGTTCAAGTTCAGGAAGGACAGGCTGAAGAGTTTCTTTTTGTCACAAGATCCCGAACTTTGGGACATTGTGCAAAATGGCTATACTGCTCCAAGAGATGCTGATGGGGTTAAAATTCCCAGGAAAGATTTTGATGCTGACCAGAAGAAGAAGTTTAAGTTACATCACAAATCCAGAACGTTCATGATCAATGAAATCACATTCAAGGAGTTTGACAAGTGCCCTAACAAGAAAACAACAAAAAGCATCTATGATAGTCTGGTTCTGACTTACAAAGGCAGCAAGCAAGTTCAAGAAGCAAAAGCCAACATTCTAGTCAAGAAGTACGAGCCGTTCAAGATGGAAGAAGATGAAGACATTGAAGCAATGTTTTCCAGATTTCAGACTCTGGTGTTAGGATTAAGAGTACTTAAGAAGAGCTATACCACTACTAACCACGTGAAGAAAATTCTTAGATGTCTGCCAACGAAGTGGAGACCAAAGGTCACTGCCATTCAGGAAGCAAAGGACTTGAACACTCTGAAGCTGGAAGAATTAATCGGCTCCCTCAAGTCACATGAAATAGAGATGGAAGAAGATGAACCCAAGAAGAAGAATAAAACCCTAGCCTTAAAGTCCAAACGGAAGAAAGTTCTAAAAGCAGAAGCAGAAACAGAATCAGAAGATAGTGATTCTGAGGACCAGAATCAAAAATCAGAAGCAGAAGACATTGCCTTCATAACCAAAAAGATTCTGAAAATGTGGCAAGGCAAAAGGAAGAAGTATCCCCAGAGGAATTTCAAGCAATCCAACAGAGGAAAGGATGAACAAGACAAGAAGAGCATCATATGCTATGGATGCAATGAACCTGGGCACATCAAGTCATAATGTAAAATTCTGGAGAAAGGAAAAAATCAGAAGAAAGACTCCCGACCCAGGAAGAAGAATCTAATGGCAACATGAGATGACTCTGATGAATCCTCTGAAGATGAAGAAGCAGAATTAGCCATGTCAGCTCACATACTTTCTGCCTCTGGAACCAACTCTGAAAGTAAATAAGAAGAAGCAGAATTAAGACTAATGTCTCATACTCATTCTGCCTCTGGATCCAAGCCATACTCTGATTCTGGAAGTGAATCAGAAATAGAACTGGCTCTGATGGCTCACACAGACACTGCCTCTGGATCCGATACAAAATGTGATTCTGAAAGTGAATCATCAGAAGATGAAAAAGAGTTATTTTCTGAACTCACTCGATCTGACTTAATTACTGCAATGAATGAAATTTTAACTATCAATAACAAACAGTCTTTAAAATTGAAAAAACTTTTGGAAGAAAATAAGACTAACCAAAGAAATTGATGTTTTAAAGAATCAAAATGCAGAATGTAAAACAGAAAATGCAACTCTTAAAACTGAAATTGCTGAGCTTAAATATGAAAACCTAACTCTAAAAAGTAATATTTGTTCAACATCAAATACTGTATGTAATTCTGATATGCATGAATAAGTTTTACAAGATTTTATTGTTAATGGTATGGAAAGAAGCAAATATGCTTCTATGATCTATGGAGTTAGTAACAATGGTAAAAGAGGCATAGGATTTGATGAAACTGTAACTGTAACTAAACATATTTCCTCTGATGTTTTGTGTGATGTTTGTGCTAAGAAAGGTCACTCCAAATTGTCTTGTCCCATGATAAAATCAAGGAAAGACAAGAAACCTTTCAAGACTAACAAACCTGGACCCAACCATATTTGGGTACCTAAAAACAAAATTATCTTTGATGCAGATGTCCTCAGCAATCAAGTTGAAACACCAGTCATGGTACCTGGACAGTGGATGCTCGAGACATATGACAAGAGAAAAGTCTATGTTCCAAGAACTAACTTTGAGCAAAGGAGGAACAGTGGCTTTTGGAGGAAAGCAAAAAGGCCAAATCTTTGGTCGAGGCACGGTTGGTAATGGTACTTCTTCCTCTATTAAAGATGTACTACTAGTCAAAGGTCTTAGGCACAATTTATTAAGTATTATTCAAGTAATAGTAATTATGATATTATTTTTAATCAAAAGACATGCAAAGCTGTTAGTCAGAAGGATGGATCAGTACTCTTCACAGGTTACAGGAAAAACAATATTTACAAGATAAATGTGTCTAGTCTAGAGAAACAACAGGTTAAGTGTCTAGTGTCAGTAAATGAAGAGAAATTAATTTGGCACAAAAGATTAGGTCATGCTAACCTTAGATTAGTTTCAAAACTAAATAAACTTCAACTGGTGAGAGGTCTACCTAAGCTAAGCTACAAATCTGAAATTATGTGTGAAGCTTGTCAAAAGGGAAAACAAGCAAAAAATTCTTTCAACTCTAAAAACTCAATATCTACCTCAAAGTCCCTTGAGCTATTACACATAGATCTATTTGGGCCAGTAAAAACAACATCTCTGAGTGGTAAGAAATATGGGTTTGTTATTGTAGATGACTACACTAGGTGGACATGGGTAAAATTTTTTAAGAAGTAAGGATGAATCCCACAAAGTGTTTATCACTTTTTGCAAACAAATAATGAATGAAAAAGGTCTTAAAATTATAACAATTAGAAGTGATCATGGAGGAGAATTTGAGAACAAATTTTTTGAAAAATTCTGTGATGCGAATGGAATCTCTCACAACTTTTCTTCTCCTAGAACACCCCAGCAAAATGGAGTTGTAGAAATAAAAAATAGATCACTCCAAGAAATGGCCAAAACAATGCTAAATGATATGAATGTTGCAAAACACTTTTGGGCAGAAGCAATTAATACCGCATGTTATATTCAAAATAGAGTCTATATTAGATCCATTTTGAATAAAACACCTTATGAACTGTGGAAAGGTAAAAAGCCTAACATCTCTTATTTTAAACAATTTGGTTGTACTTGTTATATGTTGAACACTAAAGACAATCTTGGAAAATTTGATTCTTGATCTCAAAAGTGTACCTTCATTGGTTACTCTGAAAGATCCAAAGCATATAGAGTGTTTAACAGGGAAACAAATAATGTGGAAGAATCCATACATGTTAAATTTGATGACAAGCAGCTTGACCTTGAAAAGTCAAAGCAAGATGATGATAGTGCAGGTTTACCAGAATCAAAGGAAGCTGATGCAGACATACCATGAGAGCTTGAAAAGGTGGAGGATGAAAGAAAAACAGAAGAACTCGACAAATCTTCAAGGGATGAATCTGAAGATAAGTCAGAAGGAAGATATGGATGGAAGTATAAGTCTTCACATCCTGAAACTCTAATCATTGGGAGTGCAAGTGATCCCTTAAGGATAAGATCGTCACTTAAAGAAACCAGTTTGTTTGGTTTACTCTCATCCATTAAGCCTACTTATGTTGATGAAGCACTGAAGGAAGATGGATGGATTCTTGCCATGAAAGAGGAGTTAAATGAATTTGAAAGGAATGATGTTTGGGATCTAGTTCCAAGACCATAAAAGAACATTATTGGAACCAAGTGGGTTTTCAGAAACAAGCTGAATGAAAAAGGAGAAGTTGTCAGAAAAAAAGGCACTACCAACCTCACCTTGTTCTACAAGAAAACTCCTACATACAAACTGAGTGGATACTGTGACTCTAATTATGATGGAGATAAACTCGAAAGAAAGAGTACAAGTGGAAACTGCACATTCTTATGAGGCAATTCAATATCCTGGTCAAGCAAGAGACAAAGCACCATTGCCATGTCAATAGCAGAAGCTGAATATAATTCAGCAGCCGGATGCAGCTCTCAACTTATTTGGATGAAACATCAGCTGGAAGACTACAAAATCATGGAAACCAACATTCCTTTATACTGTGACAACACTTCAGCCATCAACCTAACCAAAAAACCTATCCTTCATTCTAGAGCCAAGCACATAGAAATCAAACACCACTTCATCAGAGATTATGTTCAAAAAGGAACACTCATCATCCAGTTTGTAGACATTGGCGATCATTGGGATGACATATTCACTAAACCACTGTCTGAAGATAAGTTTGACTTCATCAAGAAAAACATTAATCTTACTTTCATTCCTGACAAATAGCTCAGTTTAATTTTTTTATGTATGTTATTTTACTGTTATTATCATGTATTGTTTTTCAATAAACAAAAAAGGGTCAGAAGATGAAAAAAAGACAGAAGATCTCCTTTCTTCCTTCGAACCTTTTTGTCTGATGACAAATGGGGAGAAGATGTATTTGATAAAGAATCTGGGGCATTAGACTTAGGGGGAGAAAAAGTCAAAATAAAGCTTAGTCCTAAGGGGAGTCGAAGTCAAAAGAAAGAAAAATAGTTATAAAAAATACAAAGTTTTGTCATCATCAAAAAGGGGGAGATTGTTAGAACCAAGTTGCTCGATTAATCAAAGTTTTGATGTTAACAAAAGTATTTTATGTAAATAGTATTTTGACTAAGGAGAACAAATCAAAAGCTGTGCAAAATCAGAGGATGACACCACCAGAGGATACATCCAGAGGAAGCAACTAAAGGATAGAAATGTCACCAGAAAGTCCAAATCAAAGGAAACATCCATCGGGTACTAGAGGATGCATCCAGAGGACACCAGAGGTTACACCTCCAGAGGATATTAGAAGATGTTATCAAAGGTAAACATCAAAAGACTGATGAGGATATCTTTCTTGGTCCAGATCATAATGAAGCAGAGTCCAGAAGGAGACTTGGTCTAGACCAGAAGGAAGCCTGTCAGAGGGAGACTTGGTCCAGACCAGAACGTCAGACTTGGTCCAGACTTAACCCTGACCAAAAGATAGCTTGGTCGTGAATATAAGAATCAGTCTAAACTTAATCCAGAGCAGAAGATAACTGGTCCAGAACAAATGACTTGGTCCAGACCAAAAGATAGCATGGTCCAAAACATAAAACTCAGTTCATATCAGAAGGTATGATTGTCTAGAACATAAGACTTAGTCCAGATTTAATCCAGACTTAGTTCAGACTTGGTCCATATTTAATCCAGACTTGGATAAACGTATAGATTAAAAAATCAATATCAGAGGATAAATGTCTAGATGAAAAGATCAATATTAGAGGATAAATGTCTAGATTAAAAGATCAAGATCAGAGGATAAATGTCCAGATTAAAAGATCAATATCAGAGGACAAATGTCCAGATTAAAGTATCGTGGTCAAGTGGTGGCCGAGACCAGAAGATCACAAAATGGTACAGATCAGATCACATGATCCAGAATTGACCGAGATTAGAGGATCACTGAATTGGCGCACATCATATTACATAGTCCATACCTGGTCGAGATCAGAAGATCATACGGTCCAGATTTTAATCATGATGAAAATCAGTGAAGACTTGATTAAAATTCGAAGAAGACTTGATTAAATTTTATTAGAAATTTGATCAAAAGTATTAAGGGGATTTGATTCAAAAATACACTGAAGACTTGAAGAAATTCGAATTCAATCTGAAGCTTAAAAAGATGTGGTTTGAAATTAAAAGAAACAAGATTGGTCAACAAAATTTTCAAGCGCAATCTGAAGTTAAAAAGATACGGTTTTTATTTAAGGGAAACAGGATTGGCCAACCGTATTTTCAAAGGAAATCTGAGCAAGATCAATTTCGAATTTAAGCTTGGACAAAGCCCAATTTGCAGCTATATAAGGAGGCTTCAGGATGCAGCATCAAGCATCGAAAAACACAAGAACTCAAGCTTACAATTCAAAGTTATCCGAGAGTTCAAAAGAGAGAAATACTTGTGCGAAAAATAAATATGCTCTAAGTGTTTTCAAAGAGTGAAAGTCAATGTCATAATCAGCTTTCTAGAAGCAACTACTCAGGAGAAGCATCGTTATAATCAGCTTTCCAGAAGCAACTAAAGAGTGTGAAAGTCATTGCAACAATCAGCTTTCCAGAAGCAAATTAGCAGAGTTCAAAACCTTGTAATCTATTCTGATAGTGGTGTAGATTCCTTCTTCAATCTGGGGTTGTCAGATTGGTAGGAGAAGACTTGACTTGTAAAGTCAAGGTGCTGTTTTCGTTCCTCAAAAGTATGGGGTTGTCAGGCTGTTTGAGAAGAATGGCTTGAAGGGTCAGGTGTTGTAATTCAAAGTTTTTGAATTAGTGGATTAAAGCCTTCAGGATGAAGGGACTTGATGTAGCCAAGTTAATGGTGAACCAGGATAAATTGTTGTGTTCTTAAGTTGTTATTATCCGCTGCTAAGTCTGATCAATTATTCATCCAATAATTCGCATCAACACTCAACAAACAGCAAAAGAATTCAAGTTTGACAAACACAATTCAACCCCCCTTCTCGTGTTTGCACCTTCAATAACCTCTCACATTGACTTTCAAATCTTTCAATTGAAACCATATTATTCTCCATGAATTCAACCAAAACATCCTCGATGTGAAAGTCCTTGTCATCTGATTCCTTGGATAGAATTTTAGGATGAAAAATTTGTTCCCAATTGATCATTCTCATGTAAAATTCATCATTTTCTGCTTCTATGACCAATAGATCTTCATCTTATGGTGGTGGGACATCGTAATCAAAACAAATTCCATTCCTATGTCCTTCTCTGCAAAAGTCACACCTAAGAAGCCGCATCTGAGGTAATCTTTTTCAACTGTATCTCTCAAGATATGTCCCTCAATTATATGTAATTCAACATATATAAGACAAATATCATACTCTTCCAATAATAGTAGAATATAATCATTACAATCTCCCATGCTCTACATTGGATAGTTATCTCAAACAAAGAAGAAACAAGCCTTTAGCACACGACATTAGCAAGCTCAACAAATTAAAATAAAATAAAAAATAGGAGTTTTTCTTTTCAAAATTAAAATAAAAGAAAAACAAAAAAATTTATTGCAGAACAAAAAATTTCAATTAAGTAAATAAATTATAACTAGATAGTGATATGACAATCCCTGGCAATGGCCTTCAAAGAAATAGATGACAAGCCTCCGTTGGCACTACATCACATATAATTACATCCTCATACTTCCCAATAGGCAAATTCACTTCCACTTGCTCACTCACAATCTTCTCAACTTCTTCACTAAGTGATAACGTTTCAGCAAGTGTACTAAATTGTTGCAAGTAGTAATAAAATGGTAAGACCAAGTGTAGAACTCAAGGATTGTGTCATACTATCGAATTAAAATTAATTACTAAAATTGAACAAAAAGTTTCCGAATTGATTGAAATAATATTTGAAGTTTTATAATAAGTAAAATGCGACGATGACTTTCACTTCGAATCCAACATTGGTTTCTAATTTGATCCTAGTTACTAGATTTCTTTATTGAACTATTACTGAATTCTCTTTATTATTCTTGCCTTAATTCCTTAGTGATAAAACCTTTAATTCCAAAGTAACCCCTACTTCCTTAGTAGATTTAAGATTAGAATTAAGCTTTACAATACAAAAATTCTCTTATTAAATATTTCCTCTACAAATAATTCAATTGGTTTCATAACCTACATCTATCCCTAGACTACAATATCATGAATTTCAAATATCAAGCATTTGTAAAGTCTGTTTCAAAATATTAATCATAAAACAGTTTAAAGTTGATCAAGCAATAAAAAGCATTAAGCAATGAGATGAGAAAAATAATGCAATAAACTCATTCATATAACTAGAAATCAAATCAGACAAATAAGGGTTTCATCTTGTTTTACACATCCCTAACAAATAAGGTTTATTTACTAATGACTGAGATACAAAAGATAGAGATTAAAGGATAATTACAAGAAAGATCCATGAATGATTCTTGATAAAACTCCTTCAATGGTGTTAGAACCAACCTCCTATGAGTTTCTCTACTAGGGCACAAGTCTCCAAACTTCGAAATTGCAAAAAAAATTCCTATAGAGTGAGAAAAACACATTTTTATGCATTCTGCAATGCGTCATGTGCCCCAGACACGAGTTAGGGGCACTACAGCGCTCCTGGGTAGAAACAGGATGTCAAAATATGGTAGAAATACGCCCAGGCGCAAGCATTTGCACTACAGCACGCAACATCTGTTGTCGGACATTTACTCTATTTTTCGCCTCCTTTGAGTCAAAAATTTGTTCTAGTTGTAGTTATGCATTTTATAGTGTTTTAGGAAAGATCCAAGGGTTTAGCATGTCTGGATTCAATGAAGAAGCTATTGGAACCAAGTTGGTTCTTTCAATTAAAGTTTCGATGTTAACAAAAGTATTTTATGAAAATCATATTTTGACTTAGAAGAAGAATGAAAAATCTGAGGATATGAAAAATCAGAGGATGACGTCACCAAAGGATGACATCACCAGAAGATAAAAATGCCACCAGAAGATACGGCCAAAAGATATCACTAGAGGATACCAGAGGATGCATCCAAAGGATGTCACCAGAAGATACCTCCAGAGGATACTAGAAGATACCTCCAGAGGATACAAGAGGATACCCCCAGAGGATACCAGAAGATACCTCCAGAGGATACCAAAAGATACCTCTAAAGGATATCACCCGAGGATCCCATTAGAAGCAAGAATCAGAGGATGTCATCAAAGGCAAACATCAGAGGATATCATCATAGGAAAGAAACAATGACATTATCGGATGATATTATTCATGGCCCAGACCGGAAGGAAACATGGTCTAGAAGGAGACTTGGTCCAGACCAGAAGGAAGCAGGTCTAGAAAGTGACTTGGTCCAGACCAGAAGGAAACATTGTCCAGAAGAAGACTTGGTAAGACCAGAAGGTAATCTTTTCCAAAAGAAGACTTGGTTAGACCGGAAGGAAACAAAGTTCAGAAGATAACTCAGTCCAGAATAGAAGACATGTTCCAAACTTGGTCCATAACAGAATACATGTTCCAGAACAGAAGACTTGGTCTAGACTTGGTCCAGACCAGAAGATAGCATAGTCCAGAATAGATCACATGGTTCAGATAAGAAGATCACGGGTCATAGATCAGAATATCACATAGTCCATATCAGAAGGTTACACTGTCTAGATCAGGAAACAAAATGGTACACATCAGATCACATGGTCCAGACTTGGTCCAGATCAACAGATCATATGATCCATATTTAAATCATGATGCAGATCAGTGAAGACTTAATTAAAATTTGAAGAAGACATGATTGATTTTTGATAGAAATCTGATCAAAGTATTAAGGAGATTTGATTCAAAAATCACTAAAGACTTGAAGGAAATTCGAATGAAATCTGAAGCAAGAAGATACAATTCAAAATTAAAGTAAAACAGGATTGGCCAATAGAATTTTCAAAGGAAATATGAGCAAGATTTATCTCAAAAATAAGCTTGGACAAAGCCCTAATTTTATCTATAAAAGGAGGCTTCAGGCCGCAGCATTAGGCACTGAAAAACACAAGAACTCAAGCTTACAATTCAAAGTTATCCGAGAGTTCAAAAGAGAGAAATACTTGTGCGAAAAATAAATATGCTCTAAGTGGTTTTAGAGAGTGAGAGTCAATGTTATAATCAGCTTTCCAGAAGCAACTACTCAAGAGAAGCATCGTTATAATCAGCTTTCCAAAAGCAACTAAAGAGTGTGAAAGTCATTGCAACAATCAGCTTTCCATAAGCAACATTGCAGAGTTCCAAACTCTTGTAATCTAACCCAATAGTGGTGTAGATTCCTTCTTCAATCTGGGGTTGTCAGATTGGTAGGAGAAGACTTGACTTGTAGAGTCAAGGTGTTTTTATCGTTCCTCAAAAGTATGGGGTTGTCAGGCTGTTTGAGAAGACTGGCTTAGAGGGTTTGAATTAGTGGATTAAAGACTTCATAATGAAGGGACTGGATGTAGCTAAGTTAATGGTGAACCATGATAAATTCATGTGTTCTTATGCTGTTATTATCCGCTGCTTAATCTGATTAATTATTCATCAAGTAAATCACATCAATATTCATCAAAACAACAAAAAGAATTTGAGTTTGGCAAACACAATTCAACCCCCTTCTCGTGTTTGCACCTTCATAAGCTGTTATATGAGACATCAACAGACCACATTTGTTTGATGGAGAACATTTTGAGTACTACAAGGACAGACTAAGAAGTTTTTTTATTTCACAAGATCCCAAACTTTAAAACATGGTGGAAGATGTTTATATTGCTCCAAAGAATACTTATGGTAATGAGATTCCAAGGAAAAATATGGATGTTGATCAAAAGAAGATGTATAAAATGCATCATAAGTTCAAAAAATTCATGATAAATGCAATCACTTTCAAGAAGTTTGACAAGTGCGCCAACAAGGAGACAACAAATAGTATTTATGATTGTTTGATTCTGACCTATGAAGGAAGGAAACAAGTTCAAGAAGCAAAGGTCAACCTCCTAGTCAAAAAGTATGAGTTGTTCAAGATGGAAGAAGATGAAGACATTGAAACATTGTTTTCCAGATCCTAGATTATGGACTCGAGATTAAAGATATTTAAGAAGAGTTATACTACTGCTGATCATGTGAAGAAGATACTAAGAAGTCTGCTAAACAAGTGGACACCTAAGATCACTGCCATTCAGGAAGCAAATGATATGAATACCCTTAAGCTAGAAGAATTAATCAACTATCTCAGATCGCATGAAATTGAACTTGCAGAGGATGAACCCAAGAAGAAGCAACCAACCTTGGCTTTGAAATCCAAGTAGAAGAAAGTTCTAAAGGCAACATCAGAACTAGAGGATGATGATTAAAGAGTTAGAATGGAGACTTAGAGTAAAAGGAACATGGTTTCATATCCAGAAACATTTAGAAGATTTGGCATAACAGAAAAAAGAAATTTCCTCAAAGACATTCCAAGCTGACCAGTAGAGGAAAAGATGATAAATCTGACAAGAAAGGCATCATCTTCTATGGATGCAATGAATCTAGACATACCAAGTCAAAATGTCCAAATCTGGAGAAAGGGAAACATTTGAGGAAGGAATCCATACCCAAGAAGAAGAGTTTGATGGCTAAATGGGATGATTCTGATGAATCCTCTGATGATGAAGCGCAAGCTGATTTGGCTCTAATGACCTATAATAACTCTACTTCTGGATCCAAGACAGATTTTGACTTTGGAAGTGAATCAACAGATGAAGAAATTGAGGTATTTTCTGACTTAACTCGATTTGATTAGTTATTGTTATAAATGACTTCTTGAACAAGAATCACAAATTGTCTTTAAAACCAACCTTAGTTTGTCTTCTCCTCTTTCTACCTCCATCATCACCATGATTTTCTAACTGCTCAATTCTAGCATGTAAATCTTTTGTATGCTCCTGAAACATCTTTTGCATTTGAGTAGTTATATTCCCCCTTGAGGAGGGCTATCATCACCACATATTCCTGCCATATTTTAAACAACAAACAAACAAAAGTGAAAGAAAATGACCTCAGCACACAGCTCCTGTGTTTACACTCTTGCATTTGTCACTTATGTTTCACTCAATTTAGGCTTTTTCTACAATCTATGTCTATTGTCTTTTTCCAGTCAATTGCTCTCTATAGTTCTTAATTGAATCAGAAAAACCTCAAGATTGTTTAACCAAAATTGGTTAAAAGAAATTAAAGTAAAATAAAATAGTAGTAATGTGATTGAAAAACTACTCTTAGGAATTTTCTCAAACTGGTAGTGTTCAATGCTTTTAACAACACAACAATGTCTTTTTTGTATTTTTTTTGTACAAGTAGCAGCAATACAAAATTAAGTAACTGAGGACAACAATTCAAACAAAAGCAACACAACTAGCAAGGAAGGAAGCATATAGGATATTCATGGAATAAGGTAAATGATGCTCTAAATAACTTGATAGCCATTTTACTTGAAGCAAGCCCAACTCATGAAGAATTGAAGCCCAATATATTAAATTGCTTAATCCAAATTGAAGAAGTTAAGGAATGAAGGTTGCATCTATGTGTTCTCAAATTTTAAAACTAGTTTTAATTAAAGTAGTAGACTAGATTAGTAAGAACATTTGCGTCTTATTCTAAAAACTTGAGTTGGGCCAAATTTAGATAACTTCTAAAGTGTTGCCACTATAAAAGGCAAAACCCTAGCTTATGCAAAACATATTTTGAACATATTGTTATTTTGTGAGGCTTTGCTCTCTAGAGTTCTTGAAAGAATTCACTTTGAACTTATCAATGCTATTGATCGTTGTGGCGTTCTTTTCGGCTTATCAATTCCTGAATTGTGGCGCCATTATGTTCTTGGTTCATTTGCGGAGTTGTAATTCCCAATTTTCTTTACATCAAACCCTAATACACAAATTTTATCAATTTTCATGTTCAATAACCTGCACTTATATCATGTGTTCGGTGATTCAACAACTTCTTTTGCAATTTAGAACGTCTTCTTTCGCCTTATTTTGGAATCATATGATTTTGAGTTTTGAAACTTCAACTATCATGTCTTCCAGCAAAACATGATTTATGACAAAAAGATTCATATCAATATATATATGATATGTGCAACGGTATTAAGTTCATAATTCGCACAAAAATATATATATATATATATATATATATATATATAAAATACCCTATTGCTTATCTAGTAACGGTCGAATGCCAAAAATATTCGAGGGAACTAAGTCCTCAAAACCTTACATAAACCTGCACTAGTCACCATCAATCAAAGCTTTACAAGAGTCATAGTTTTTACAAGAAAAGTCCTAGAAAAGGAACTTTGAAATGTGCAACGGCCACCGATCACTTCTATCAGTCTGAAACGGTCATAAGGAAAGAGATACACAGTTTTTTATGAGGACAATGTTCCTCAATAAGTTTATATTTCAGTGTCTTTATGAATTGAATTCAGTGTCTTTCTTGTAGTGTATATATAGGACTAGTAAAAGATAAGGTATTAATTTCATAATTCGCAAAGAAATTTCTTTGTAAGTTTAAATTTTAAAAAAATATTTTCACATCAAAGTTTTTGATGAAAACTTTCTTAAGTAATGTTTTTTCTCTGAAAAAAAATTTATTTTATTACTTTCCTTGTTTATCTTGTGGACTTTATTCCTTGAAAATGATTTTGTTTTCTTCCAAAAACACTCAATTTCTGACAAATTTTGGACGGAAATCAAATGTCTTTCTTTTATATATATATAATAAGGTATTAAGTTCATTATCCACATAATACACTCAAAATCTCTAAAACGGCCTTGTGTAGAATATATGAGATTCAAATTAGTAGTGAATACTTTTGTATTTTTTTCCGTATTTATTAGAAGAAAATAAGGAGCACTAAACATGGAACCACTATGTATCTCATGTACTATTGAGATAGGATATATATATATACATACACCAACAAAATGGCCCCCTTAAACAAGCCTAATAAGCTCCACCATAGGCTAAAGAAATATCAATTAACGACCATCTTGAAGGCTTGTGCTTATGGAAGTTTGTACTGAACTTATTATAGACAGTATTGGAGCGTGATAGGTTGCAACAGGCCTCTTAAGTGGAAGATTTGGGATGGCAATCTCAAAATTAAGCACTTGAATTGCTTGTCTAATTGATGGTCTAAGACTTACATCTGGATGAGCACACCACATACCAACAATCATCAAACTCTCTACTTGTTTCTCATCAAAATCCTTTTGCAAATTCTCATCCATGGCCACAAGTAGCTCTCCTCGTCCATAATGATCCCAAACCCACTCAATCAATCCCTTCTCTCCATCTTTGTCCTTCATAATTTCTAAAGCTTTCCTTCCAGTGGTGATCTCCAAGGAAACAACCCCAAAACTATAGACATCCGACTCTTTGCTGGCCTTACCTGTAGTGACATATTCCGGAGCCAAATAGCCCCAGGTTCCAGCAACCCCTGTTGTTTGGGGCTCAATCTCATGGTCCATTAGCTTAGCTAACCCAAAGTCACCAAGCTTGACATTGAAACTAGAATCTAGCATGGCATTACTTGATTTGATATCCCTATGCACCACACACCTCTCCCATTCTTCATGCAGATAAAGCAATGCACCGACCAATCCAAGAGCTATTTTGTGCCTTACACTCCAAGGAAGAGGTGTCCTTTTACCAAATAAATGAGAATCAAGGCTACCATTTGGCATAAACTCGTAAACAAGCAAAAACTCACCTTTGTCATGACACCAACCTAACAACTTCACAAGATTCCTATGTCTAAGCTGACTAATAACTTTAACTTCAGTTACATACTCTTTCTTCCCTTGCCTAGATCCCTTAGATATTTTCTTCACAGCAACCGATAAATCTAACTTCAAAAAGTAACCTCTATAAACAGCTCCAAAACCACCTTGACCCAACTTTCTATCCTTAGAAAAGTTATTGGTAGCCAAATCAAGTTCTTTGTAGGTAAACCTCCTTGGCCCTGCTCCTCTTTCAAGGTCATCATTCATTGAAGTTAAATGCATAGCCTCTTCCTTTTGTTTTTTACTTCTCTTTCTTTTCCTCCAAAATAATACATATGCTACTAATGCTCCCACTCCTAAAACTACAACCCCACAAGAGACCGTTACTATCACAACTAATCTTTCCTTAGTAGGATCACTTTCATCATAATCACTTTGATCCAAAGTGGAGTTAAATTTCCAAGACTAAAGGTTATGCCTTTCTCCAATCCCACCTGTTGCAGCAGAAAATCCAACAATAACCCATTGAGGTAGAACCGTCATCAAATCAATTTTATATGAAATAGAATTATAGTCATTAAGATCAGATGCACTCTGGTATTGCCAAGATACAATGAAATTCTTGTTAGTAGAATTGTAGCTAATCCATACATCAGTGATATCTTTACTGTGTAGCTTGGCATTCCATGGTGTCCAAATTAATGAAGCAATTGAGTTTTGGTTGATTCCGACATGTTGTATAGTCTCACCCCATTCAATATTCGGGAAGGAATCGAACTCCACATGAACAATTTTGGTTATTAGATGAATGCATTGTTGTGGTGTTAAATAGTCCTAAAAAGCAACTTGCAGAATTGGGAGGAATTTCCATTCCAAAAGGAGCAATAAAGAAAGCTAGTCCATCACCAGCTGTAAGATTTTGAGTGTTAATGATGAAAGTGTAATGAGTTGTGAAATCACTTAATTGTCCTGTTTTTGAATCCCAAAGTAACACTTTTGTGGAATATATGGCTCTTCCAACTTGACAAGTATAATCTTCATTGATGTTGAAATTAACTTGTCCATTACGCGCTGCTGCTGAACCTTGGTAGACTATGTTGGTATCACTAGGATTAAAATTGGAAATTTGGAAGTAAATTGAATAAGAAGAGTAAGTGAACAAAATTAAGGAGAAGAATAAGAGGGAAATAATGGTAGAGAAATTGGGATTCATGCTTTTAATTGGTAGAGAAATTGGGGTTCATGTCTTCAATACTAATCCTATAAATAGGAATATCTAATTTTTATTAGTGAAAGGGGTGAACCACTCAAAACAAATCTAACAATATATGAAGTCACACATGTTGACATTTACTTAGCTAGCATTGAATGGGTACAATAGTAGCAATGTAATTAAAAACTCAATTTACAAAGTAACCCTCCTTCTTTTTTAGTTTTCGTTTTGAGGTAATTAAATACACATACTATATATATCGATTCATTTTATTATTTTTCTTTTTTATATATTATCCTTTAACTATTTATTATCTCATTTCTTCTTTTTAATTAAAAAAATAATAGTTAATACTGTAATAAATTTTAATAGCGTAACCACTAAATGGAAACAAATTCGTTCTACTATATAAAAGACACATAAAAAGGTACCGAATTAGTACTATAAGATACTCACTCCGTCCTTTATTTATAAATTTTTTAGACAATATTCATGTGTATTAAAAAAAATAGTAACAGAAACTTTTTTTAATGAAAGTGTTGTAATTTTTCAACATTTACTCATATAACTACTCATATTATAAGTGAGAAAAGATTTATATTTTTCAATAAAAACTAAATAAGAGTATTTTTTAATGAAATTATTAATGGCATATTCAATTTACAATAAAAAATCTTATACTAATAGACTAATCAATTTCAAAAATAACTTTTATAATAATGACATAAACGTACCATGAAGATGTATCGTGAAGGAGTTGTAATATATAAGAGTAAGATAATTAAATATTGATCATATAATCATACACGAGTGGTTATAATTGATATTGTCTAAGCACTGGCCCTGAGCATGGTTGAGATAGGTCATTGTCCAGATCTTTTTTAGAAACACCAAAATTTTTTTTTTTTTTACTTAGGTATTATATTGTAGATCAAATAATCGGTTCACTTAATAGAAAATTAACTTCTTAGAGATAAGGGGTAGCATTCTAATAAGTAAATATATAAACATTGTAATTATACATGCATACATATTATAAAATAATTCTTTTAATCTTGACGGTGAAAGTTTATTTAAAAAATTAAAAGTCATTAGAGAAGTTTTAATAGTTGAATTAAAATCAAGTTATATGATATTGTATTCCTTAAATCAAGCTATATGTTATTGAGTTTTTTAAAGACTTTTAATTGATGTTGAAAGAAATTTTTTAATTTAAAATTATTAAAATCTTATTTGTGCTCTACTATGTCATAAGATAGATTAAATAACTTTCCTTTGATTTTAAATAAAAATAATTTTTAAGAACTTTAATTATGAACAAATTATTAATGATTTTGCAGAAAAAAAATGCAAAGAAAGTAATATTTAAATAATTATAAAAACTTTGAATTTTTTTATAAAGATATTATTTTCTTCTAGTCCACCTAAATTTAAAAGACCACCCTATTGCCACATTACCATTTAAAAAATCACATAATTATAAGATTATGACTTAAATAATAACTAAGATGTATTCCTCTCAAACCTTCTTTATAATAATTCTTTCAATGTTTCCACTCTCCGGCGTACCATTTTCCCATCAATATAACAGAAGACAACGAAATAAAGATTAAAAGAAGAGAGGTCATAAAAATTTCTATCTATCAAATAAAAAACTAAGCAGAATAAATGACTTTGTTGATCCATCTATTTATATTTTTTTCATTCACATGATTGAATAATTCCAAAAACTTGATAGGTGAGTATTTATAATTTTTTCATTAATGAATAAAGAAGTATATATATACTGACAAATGGCAATACAAGAACAAATTTGTCATCATAATTTTCATTAAAAAAATGCCATCATAATTTTCTAGCCGGCAAAACATATTCAAACTTTAAATAATAATTATGATTTATTTTTCAAATCATTTATGTCATCAACTAATAATAATGGTTAGTTCAGTAGTAAATAGACGCATATTGAATCTAACAAGCTACAGGTTTAATTTCTATAGGTGCAATTGGAGACAAACACATTATAAGTGCTTAATGAATCACAAAATCATTTCTATTATAAATTGAGACATAATTCTCTCACCTTAAATTTATTACATAAAACAAAATTATGTCATCAAATAGAAAAGTATTCATTTGTATTTTTAATAAGAAATAAATAGATTGTTTTCAATCCTAATTATAAGAAATAAATATCAATTGTTAAGGTTATTTATCTGTTTCCCATATTAAATTACTCGTTTAATTATTGATACATATTAAAAAATGTATACAAAAAAGAGAATATTAATTTTACTAGATTACTCTTATCAATTATTGATGTATATTTATTATATTATATAATATATTAAAGCAAAGCATCGAATTTTTTTACGACAACTTATCTTTATCTACGTCAGATACTCAAATATTTGTCAATTAACAAAAATTTTGATGTGCTACATTCCAAAATATACTACTTCTTTCATCTTATACTTCTATTCTATTTTGTTTCACCAATATGTAACACAAACCTTTTTACTTGCTCATAAGTACAATTATTTCATACATTTTGCAATTTAACTCAATTTTCGATTATAATATATTAAAATAAAGCTCTGAATTCTATTAGTGATAACTCATCTTTATTTATGCCACATACTTCCATATTTGCCTCACAAAAATTCAGATGTGACACCTTATTTTATTTTATTTCACCAATATGTAACACAATGTTCACTTGCCTATCTAATTAAGTACAATTATTTTATACATTCCAATTTATCATTCAATGACTCATCAATACACTTAAAGGCTTTGATTACTCATAAAACAGTTCTATTCTATACACTTAACCACTCAATATCTTCAAAGCATCACAATGCCACTAGAAGAAAATTGACTTCTAGTGACAGGCAAAGTTTGTCACTAAAAGTAAAAACTGCAGGTAAAGCTCAAGAGTACTTTGAGTGACACCCGGATCCACCAACAACTTTATGGAGACGCTTTGCTATGTTTTGAGAACAGTCACTACATGTTTTTGATTTCTACCTACTATGATGATTGTCACTTAAAACTAGATAAATATAAATAAAGAATTGATCTATCCCTACAGTATTGTCTGTCACTAAAACTTATTATTATTTATTAAATTAAATTTATTTCATCTCATTACTAATTGAAATTCTAAATTATTAATACCATTAAATTAAATTTAAATTTCTAACTTTTTTTTATTAGCTAATTCCAATGAAACTTACAATAAAATATAATATAATTTTACTAATTTCATTAAATGCCCTAGCATTTTAATTATAGCACTAACCTGAGTATCATATCCTTGTGGCAATATTGAAATAAAATTACGAGCATTAGAAGCTTATGAATAGAAATTCCAACAACAAATATTTTTCCACTAATTAGATCATAAAATCTTTGCAAAAGTGATACAATAGTTGATTTTCCATAACCACTTTCTCTAACTAATGCCAATATTTTACTTGATGAATCTTTTAGACAAAAACCTTTTAGGATCACACTCTCTAGTTGAATACAAAAACTCAATATTCTTAAATCATAAAAAAAGACAGCACTTAAACACGAGATTTCAAAATCGCGATCAAGTCAGAATTTGTGATACTTTTGAGAATCGCAATCAAATATGATTGACGAAGTCTAATTTATGGTAATTGAGACTTAAAAACCATGATGGCACGACCATAACCGCGATCACATACCATTTTTAAAACCATGCTTAAACCTAAAAATAAAAAAAGTACGAAATGTCTGAGCTGACACTACTAGAAAAAGTCAAATTTCCTCTTGATTGGAGCACATCGGGATCTCCTTACCAAACTTTGTATAGTCCTTGTATAGGTGACAATTTAACATCACTTGAATCATAAATAAAACATCATTTTGAAGAGATTTTGTATTGGTAGAATTGTATAAGCGGCACTAGTTTTCAAAATAATGCACACAACTTAGAATATTAACTAGGTTGTGAGGATCTGCTCTTGTGACAACAATTGACACAATTTCATCCTACCACAAACGACCAAAAGGCATGTGTTTTTTTAGTAGGTTATAGATGAAATAACTGTTGGAACCAAGTTGGTTCGATCAATCAAAGTTTTGATGTTAACAAAAGTATTTTATGTAAATAGTATTTTAACTTAGAAGAACAAATCAGAATCTGTGCAAAATCAGAGGATGACACCACCAGAGGATACATCCAGAGGAAGCAACCAGGGGATAGAAATGTCACAAGAAGGTTCAGCCAGAGGAAACATCTAGAGAGTACCAGAGGATGCATCCAGAGGACACCAGATGATACACCTCTAGAGGATATCAGAGGATGTTATCAAAGGCAAACATCAAAGGACAAATAACATCATCAGAGGATATCTTTCTTGGCCCATATAAGAAGGAAGCAGAGTCCAAAAGGAGACTTGGTCCAGACTAGAAGGAAGCCTGTTAGAGGGAGACTTGGTCCAGACCAAAAGGAAACATAAGTCAGACTTGGTCCAGACTTAACCCTGACCAGAAGATAGCTTGGTCGTGAATATAAGAATCAGTCTAGACTTAATCTAAACTTGGTCCAGAGCAGAAGATAACTGGTCCAGAACAAATGACTTTATCCAGAATTGGTCCAGACCAGAAGATAGCATGGTCCAGAACATAAAACTCAGTCCATATAAGAAGGTATGATTGTCCAGAACATAAGACTTAGTCCAGATTTAATCCAGACTTAGTTCAGACTTGGTCCAGATTTAATCCAGACTTGGTCCAGATTTAATCCAGACTTGATCCAGATCAGAGGATAAATGTCTAGATTAAAAGATCAATGGTCTAGATTAAAATATCATAAGTCCAGATTTAATTCATATTCAATCCAGACTCAGTCAAGACTTGGTCCAGATTAGAGGGTAAATGTTCAGATCAATGGTCCAGATTTAAGTATCATGGTCCAGTGTTGGCCGAAATCAGAAGATCACAAAATAGTACAGATTGTTGGAGCCAAGTTGGTTCTAAGTACTTAGGATTTTGATGTTTACAAAATCACTCCATGTAATCTTATTTTGTACCTTGAATTATTACATTAAATGCCACCAGAAGATAAAGTTTCCAGAGGCAAAAGATAAAGACTCCAGAGGCAGAAGATGAGTTACCAGAGGATAAAAACATACCAGAGGATACACCTCTAGAAGACACCAGATAATGCATCCAGAAGGTACTAGAGGATGCATCCTAAAGGAACCAGAGGATACACCAGGATGTCAAAACACCACCAGAGGATATCTTTACTGGCCTAGATCAGAAGGAAGCAGCATCCAGAAGGAGACCTGGACCAGACCAGAAGGAAGCCTGGACCAGACCAGAAGGAAGCCTGCCAGAGGGAGACTTGTTCCAGACAAGAAGGATTCATAAGTCAGACTTGGTCCAAAAGTTATTCTGACCAGAAGATAGCTTGGCAGTGAAATAATAAACAGTCCAGACTTGATCCAGACTTAATCAGAACTTCAGTTAATTGGTCCAGAACAAGAGATTTAATCCAGATTTGGCCCAGACTAGAAGATAGCATGGTTCAGAGTATGAAACTAAGTCTAGACCAAAAGAAATGATGTCCAGATTCAATCTAGACCTGATCCAGATCATAAGGTAAAATGTCCAGATTAAAATATCATATGTCCAAATTTAATTTTAGTTCAATCCAAACCCAGTTCAGAATTGGTCCAGATCAGAGGGAAAAGGTTCAGATCAATGGTCAAGATTTAAGTATATGGCCCAGTGTTGGCCGAGATCAGAAGATTAGAACGTGTGGTCCAGCATTGGCCGAGATCAGAGGATCACAGCAGATCAGATTGCAAGTCCAGAGTGGCCGAGATCAGAAGATCAAAACATGTGGTCTAGCATTGGCCGAGATCAGAGGATCACAGCAGATCAGATTGCAAATCCAGAGTGGTCGAGATTAGAAGATCAGAAAGTGTGGTCCAAGGTTGGCCGAAATCAGAGGATCACAACAGATCACTTAGTATGGTCCAGATGTGGACGAGAGCATAAGATCAAGCGGTTTAGATTGAATCATGATCAGTGGAGTCGTGATTATATTTGATCAAAGTATTAAACGGATTCGATACAAAACTAAAGTGAAGTCTTGTGGGATTCAGAGCTATTGGCGGGAAGAAAGATTTGTTCCAGAATTAATTAAAGACAAGATTGGCCAGAGTTATTTTTGAAAGCAAATCTGGAGCTAAAAAGATATGTTTTTTATTTAAGAGAAAACCGATTGGACAAGTTATTTTTGCAAGAGAATCCAGCAAGATACAGCTCGAATTTAAGCATGGAAGAAACCCTAATTCACATCTATAAAAGGAAGCTCAAGACTGAAGACTCAGCATCGAAAATCACAAAAGAGTCATACACTTCCAGAAGAAAACACTCGAGTTTTCAGTGAGGTTAATTGTGAGTTTCAGCTTTCCAGAAGCAAGTACTCATGTTTTTCTTTCCCTTGTGTTAGATCTAAGTTGTTGAAGTAGAGTCTACAATCTGAGGGAGTCAGAAGAGGTAGTAGATTACTTAGCAATTAGATTCAAGGCGTTGTAATTCCTTCTACAATCTGGGGTTGTCCGGTTGGTAGGAGAAGACTTGACTTGAGAAGTCAAGGTGCTGTATTCCTCAAAAGTCTAGGATTGTTAAACTGTTTGAGAAGACTGACTTGGAGGGTCAGTGATATTGTTGTAATTCAAGGTTTTGAATTAGTGAAATCCTTCAAAGTGAAGGGACTGGACGTAGCCTCGTTAACGGTGAACCAGTATAAAATTTTGTGTTTTATATTTACTTTACATCCGCTGCTAACTCTGTTTTATTCATATATCAGGTTTTGTTATAAAACTGCAAAAACAGAAAAAGTAATCAAGTTAGTCAAACACAATTCAACCCTCCTTCTCGTGTTTGCAGCTTCACATATCAGATCATATGATCTAGTGTTGGCCGAGATCAGAGGATCACAAAATTGACGCATATCATATTACATAGTCCAGAGTTGGTCGAGATCAGAAGATCATACGGTCCAGAATTTAAATCATGATGCAAATCAGTGAAGACTTGATTAAAATTCGAATAAGACTTGATTAAATTTTGAAAGAAATTTGATCAAAGTATTAAGGAGATTTGATTCAAAAATTACTAAAGACTTGAAGAAATTCGAATGCAATCTGAAACTTAAAAATATATGGTTTGAAATTAAAAGAAACAAGATTGGTCAACATAATTTTGAAATGCAATCTGAAGTTAAAAAGATACGATTTTTATTTAAGTGAAACAGGATTGGCCAACAGAATTTTCGAAGGAAATCTGAGCAAGATTTATTTCGAATTTAAGCTTGGACAAAGCCCAATTTGCAGCTATATAAGGAGGCTTCAGGCAGCAGCATCAAGCATCGAAAAACACAAGAACGCAGGCTTCATATTCAACACAATCTGAGAGTTCAAAAAAGAGAATCACTTGAGTGCAAAAGCAATATTTTCTAAGTGTTTTCGAGAGAGAAATTCAGTGCAACTATCAACTTTCCATAAGCAACAAAAGTGTGCAAGAATCAATGCAGCAATCAGCTTTCTAGAAGCAAATTTGCAGAGTTCCAAACCTTGTAATCTAACCTGATAGTGGTGCAGATTGCATCTTCAATCTGGGGTTGTCAGATTGGTAGGAGAAAACTTGACTTGTATAGTCAAGGTGTTGTTTTCGTTCCTCAAAATTCTGGGATTGTCAGGCTGTTTGAGAATACTGGCTTGGAGGGTCAGGTGCTGTAATTCAAAGGTTTTGAATTAGTGGATTAAAGCCTTCAGGATGAAGGGACTGGATGTAGCCAATTTAATGGTAAACCAAGACAAATTGCTGTGTTCTTAAGCTGTTATTTTCCGCTGCTAAGTATGATTATTTATTAATCAAGTAAATCACATCAACATTCAACAAAACAGCAAAAAGATTCAAAGTTTGGCAAACACAATTCAACCCCCCTTCTCGTGTTTGCACCTTCAATAACCAAAAAAATAAGAAAATAAAAATTTGATAATATGCTAATACATACTTTGAGCTTTGAAGAGGTTCCGCAAACAAATGACATTGCATAATCAAGAACCAATCTCACTAAGAAATGTTTTTGTGGTCAACAAGTAAGTAGCTTCAAATAAAAATATGTGCCTAAGACAAGACAAGATTAACACCAAAGTCTTCCCAGAGTGTAGTAGAAGTAGCTAGAATATCACTAGAAGGGGGGTTGAATAGAGATATTCGTGGTTTTAAAAATTCTTTTGAGTTTTAAAGCTTTATCCTCTTTGATAGGATGAATATCAAAGGTTGTAAATTTAAAGCGTAGAGGTTTAGTTGATTACCAAGTGATAAAGAAATAGAGAGAAGATAATGACACACACAAATTTATATTGGTTCACTCAATGAAAGCTACGTCCAGTCCTCACACACTTGTGAGATTTCACTAAGTATAAAAAACGATCAACCTCTCAGATTTCAACTTCTCTCAAGTGTATCTCACTTGGAAATTACAAGATGATATGATGTAGTTTGAGTTGTTTCTCTTTGTTCACACTTTCTAGAAAGATATTTCAAAGATCTAGTGTAAGATTTAAAGAAAGTATGAAGAGAGGATGGAAATGCTCTTGGTAGCCTTATACTTTTTCTTTTTATGCTTAGTTGTGTGTGTTCAATGAAGAAGAGGAACCTTCATTTTATAGAGATAAGGAAACTTTTTCTTCAAGAAAGTTGTCCTTTATGACCATTATCTGAAGTTGTAATGATCCTTGAAGTTTGCCTTTATTTGCAAAAATGCCATTGAATCTGTCCTCATTCAGCCTTGCACTTAGGAGGTTGATTTTCACGAAGTTGTCTTGGAGGTTAGATCTATCTATACGTTTTGACAACTGGAAAGTGTTTTTTCCTTTTTTCTTTTCCAAGATATGTAATCTTTCTTTTCGTGACCAGTGCAACCTTTTGTACTTTGGTAATTTTAGTCATTTCCAATGTAGGAGGACGAAAAGGCAGTTTTTTGTCTTCTAGTGTTCATCCTCTGGCGCTGATGACTTTGTTTCTTTATGATATTCGTCCAGAAATTTGTCTTCACTTAATTTTTGACTTGGATCAGTGAAAATTATTTTGTCTTTATAAATGTTCATCCTCTGGACAGGAGGTTAGAGCTTCTATAAATTAGGACATGACTTGTACTTTTGCCTTTTGAGATTCAAACATGTGGTTTAGCAAAATATAGATATTGGAAGCTTTGCTAAGTTTCCTTGGACTTGTCTTTATTTGCAAAGCTGCCATTTAGCCTTTATCCTCATGTTTGAGTTGTAGGACGATGAAGCTTTCATTTGTGATGTGACTTATGCTTTTTGACTTTTCCTTTTCCCAACAACTATAGTGTATTCCTTTATCAATCATGGACATTGTTATTTGTGCTTTTGTACTTTTTATTACAGAAATTTCATCCAGCTGTCTTGAGTCTTGTTTGAGCACAAGAGGATGGGAATACAGTCCTTCCTCTTATAGGAGGTTCAAACCTCCTTGAAATTTGGGCCTTAGCTGTCTTTTGCTTTTGCATTCTCCAAGACATGTCAGATTACATTTTGGTCTTGTTTAGTACAACTTTTATGTACTTTGAAAAGGTAGATCCATTTTCACCATAAGAGGATGAAGAGAGCTGGAGGTCCATCCTCTTACACTTCATTCTTCTATGTTCGTCCTCTGCCTTTGTTTTCTTCATTTGACTTTATTTTTTCTCTCTAAACTTTAACAATGATTTAACTTCTCTTTTGACAAGAAATCAATGTTATCGTGATTCTGAAGATTTTGCATAATTTTTGGTTCATCCTCTTTGAGGGTTCATCCTCTAGTCCATCCTCCAGTTTGAAAAACTTATTGGATTGACTCAGATTTTTCCTTTTGAATAGTAACATGTTTTCTAATATTAATTCCCTCAAGAGCACATGTTAGATAACAAACATAATCATAATCTTTGAAATAATTTTGTTATCATTAAAACATTTGAGAGAGATTTTGTCTCAACAGTAGTAACACTATTTCAACTGTAGTAAACCCCACCAATAAATTGTATATTGATACTCTATATGAATGCATGTGTCTTTTGATAGTAAAACATTGACGTATGAGTTTATATGTTTGAATATTAAAACGTACCTCAGACATTATAAGCCAAGGGATTGGTCCAAGTTCAAGAGAGTAGCCAATCACCATGGCCTAAAAAGGAAAAAAAATGATCAAACCAATAAGTACTTAAATGCTTCAATTTTTTTACATGGAAAAATCAATGTTGAAAAAGCTTATCCCATAAAACATACCACAAGCTCAACAACAGAAAGTATCCCCAAAAAGTTGTATAGAGGAGAATCCTTCTTTGTGACTCCCTAGTATCAAAAAAATGAATTTGTTAACATAACAAATGTTCTGATATATTAAATCAAGCTTGAATATTTAGCTACTAACCTCAAGATAGAATGCTAGAGAAACAAGAATAAGGCTTCCTGTCATTATAAATGAGGATATCTGCATAAGTGATAACATATTATAAGTTTTTGTTTTTAAAATTCCATGTGCATCTTCTAATACAAAATTAGAAATTGTTCATACAAGTATGCATTTTAAATTTTTGGTTAATGCTTACTATTAGAAGTAGCCTTTGCCCGCTTTTGTCCACCAACCAAGTAGTGATTCCAGTAACTATAACCTAGAAGAAAAAGTTGATTATGAGAACTATGTTCCCTATTTTGATATATTACATGAATAAACAATATGATATATCTAATTCCAACCTGAATATCCCCAAGTCCAATTGTAGCAGCATTGCTGGATGAAATTCCTGTTACAAAACAAAAGTCATGAGACCAAAACAAAAGTCATGAGACCAAAACAAAAGCAATATAAAATATTGGGCTACTGTAGTAATCTAAAATCTCAAATTAGTTTCCTTTTATAAAAGTGTCTTGCTAATTATTGTCATTGGGGTCCTAGTTATAGAATTAAGAAATATAAGGTACTAGTTTTAAACAGATAAACTCATATGTCAATGTTTTACTATCAAAATACACATGCATTCATATGCCAAAGCCAAATTAGTTTTTAATTATTGTAAAAAAATAAAATAAATGATGAAAGTAATAATCTACTTCAAATGAAACACATATAAAACCGTAGGGAGCAAAAATAACTACACACCTTTGAAAAATAACTACACACCTTGAAAATTTTGAAGGAGTATAGGAAGAAACATAAGCATGTGAATATTAACTTGCCGCAGTGTGGTTCCATAAATAAACAAATATCATGAATTTATAAATTGAAGATCATTCATTTTAGAAACAACCAAAATACTAAGCAGAAGTTCAATAAATTAAACATGTTTTTAGCAATATCCTGAATCAGAAAACAAAATAATAATAAAATTAAAAAGTTAAACCCATTGCTGCTTTGTTGCCTCCATTCTCTGCAACAAACCATCAATCTCATCTTGCATTCTCTTTTTCATTTTATAGTAATCGTAATACGAATGCTCCACGACTTTCAATTCAACGAACTTCCTCCTCTGCGTTTCCTCGGTCTCATGCAGACAAAGTTTCAAACTAACATAGGACAACCATATACAAACCATTTCTATTGATCCTAACACTCCAATCCATGTTTAATTTATTAGACAGGCTACTAGAGATAGCAGCAAATTCACATGCAGATAAATCAAAACTCATGAAACCAGCTATTGATCCTAGCAGCAAACTTTATATGAATTACAAAGCATCTATACAACATCAATGAAGGAAAATACATGTTAAGAATAATTACATGATACTATTTCAACAAAATCCTTCAATCAAACCAATGACAAATTTAGTAGAATTCAACTGACAAAGAATAACAAAAAGTAAAATAACGTAAACCAAGAACTAAGCACTACTCACATCAAATTAAAACCCCAAATACACAAGCATATGTTGAGACAAAATCTCTCTCAAAGGTTTTAATGACAACAAAATTATTTCAAAGATTATGATTATGTTTGTTATCTAACATGTGCTCTTGAGTGTATTAAATTTAGAAAACAGGTTCCTCACCTCCTTGATCAAATGAAGTGTATTTTACACATTTTAATATATCCTCTACGTTAGAGGATAAACAAGTGGAGGATGAAATTGTAACCTCTAAGACAGAGGACAAACAATATTGAAGAGAGGATGAATGTACGTCATAAATGAAAAGAAGATGAATCTATGTCAAAAGACAAGCAATGCTAAAGTTTAAGGATGACTTCATGACCTCTATGTTAGAGGATAAACGAAATAGAAAAGAGGACGAACAAAGTAGAAAAGAGGATGAATTGATGTAATTTATTTCATCCTCTCACATGGGAAATAGGTAAAAGTACAAAAGCACAAAAAAATGTCCTTGATTGATAAAGCAATACACTACAGTTGTTGGGAAAAGGAAAAGTCAAAAAACACAAGTCACATCACAAATGAAAGCTTCATCCTCCTACAACTCAAACATGAGGATAAAGGCTAAATGGCAGCTTTGCAAATAAAGACAAGTCCAAGGAAACTTAGCAAAGCCTCCAACAGCTATATTTTGCTAACCCATATGTTTGAATCCCAAAAGTTTAAAGTACAAGTCGTGTCCTAATTTATAGAAGCTCTATCCTCCTATTAGAGGATCAACGATAAGAGGATGAATCTTTATGGAAGACAATATACTTTATCACTGAAACACTGATCCAAGTCAACAAATTAAGTGAGGATAAAATTTTGGACAAATAGCATAAAGAAACAAAGTCATCAGCGCCAGAGGATGAACATTAGAGGATGAATGACTGCCTCTTCGTCCTCTTGCATTGGAAATGACAAAAAGTACCAAAGTACAAAAGGTTGCACTTGTCACGTAAAGTAAGATTACATATATTGGAAAATAAAAAAGGGAAAAATCATTTTCTAGTTGTCAAGCTTCTAGAAAGGTCTAACCTCCAAGACAGTTTCGTGAAAATCAAACTCCTAAGTACAAGGCTGAATGAGGACAGATTCAATGGCATTTTTGCAATTCAAGACAAACTTCAAGGACCATTACAACTTGAGATAACAGTCATAAAGGACAACTTTCTTGAAGAAAAAGTTTTCTTATCTCTATAAAATGAAGGCTGCTCTTCTTCATTAATCACACAACTAAGCATAAAAAGAAAAAGTCTAAGACTATCAAGAGCATTTTTATCCTCTCATCATACTTTCTATAATCTTACACTAGATCTCTGAAATATCTTTCTAGAAAGTGTGAACAAAGATAAACAACCCAAACTACATCATATCATCTTGTAATTTCCAAGTGAGATACACTTGAGAGAAGTTGAAATATGAGAGAAAAGATTGTAAGCTTGGTGAAGCTCTAAAATACACAAATTGTAACCAACCTCAGTGAGAGGTTGATAGTTTTTGATACTTAGTGAAATCTCACAAGTGTGTGAGGACTGGACGTAGCCTTCATTGGGTGAACCAATATAAATTTGTGTGTGTCATTATCTTCTCTCTATCTCTTTATCATTTGGTAATCAACTAAACCTCTACGTTTTAAATTTACAACCTCTGATATTCATCCTCTCGAAGAGGATAAAGCTTTAAAACTCAAAATAATTTTTAAAACCACAAATATCTCTATTCAACCTCCTTTCTAGTAATATTCTAGCTACTTCAGCATAAACAAATGATGTGCAGGCTATAGCTAATCAAACAACCAAAATACCATTAAAAAAATTCATAACCCAAACAAAACAATTGTGGCCATAGGAACACAATCCCTGCAATTCAAAATCTCAAAACAGAAAAAATTCAAATCAATGATATATGATTTAATTTATCGGATGGATGGCAGACATTAAATATTAATTCAACTAGAAAGCTCACATGAATTGTATAAGCATGAAGTAAAATAACAATATCAAATATAAACTAGTTGGAAATTAACGTGAGCTTGAATATGAGAAACTCCATATCTGTTTTTTGCTCTATCACTATCTTTTCTCTAAATATGAAAATAGAAGAACTTCAAATCAGTTTTAAAATTTAAAAAACTAAAATTAATCATATCATTCAACCAATGCAAATTGCTAATAGAGGAAAAATGATTTTCACTTACTCATGAATTCCTGAAACACAGAGTTGTGAATCATAAATGGTAAATCAATAAATAGTAAGAGAAATCTGATTAAAGATGAATACATATTGAAGAGGAAGTCGAATGAAATCGACTGAAGAGGAAATTGAAGGATTCGATTGAAGAGGGAATCGAAAAAAATTTAACAAAACGGGAAAAGCTTCTTCAAGGTTACAGAATGATAAAAAAATAGGAAAAACTTCTTCAACGGAAAAACAAGAATCAGAGATGAAATAGGGAAAAAAATTCAGAAGAGCTTTAATAATTCCTTGATCTTTTGATCAAATTTGAGAAGAAATAGGGAAAAAATCTAAGATGGAAATGGAAAAGAAAGGGAATACGTATTGTTGGGTGAATTGATGAAGTTTGGGTGAATAAGTGAATATTCTTTTGGATGAATAGGTGAATATTTGAATTTTTTTTTTAAGTTAACATGTATTGATATTAAATAAGAATAGGTGACACCCTACCTATAGCTAAAAGTAACTATAATGACAAATAAGGAAGTATCATTAAAAGTTAAGTGTCACAATAGACTTTTTTTGTAGTGTGCAAGTTCCATTATTTTTCAACTACTCTGTTGCATTTGGTTCAAGTCACTTACCAATGATAAAGACATTATGAAATACAACTAAGCCACACCCATTTGTGTGACATATATTATCAGTTCACATATATTTCAATAATATTGTTCGTCTATTGTCAATTATTGTTGAAGATCATATATAATTATCATTGCATAGGAGTTGAGTTTTTTCCCTATGATGTTGAATGCATCTCTCATAACATTTTTTTTATAATTAAAAAAACATAAATCATTATCGAAACAATATAAAGATGAATAATATTGAATATTTAGAGATGAATAACTTCTAACAATTTCACTAACTTTTAATTATTTTAGGATTCACTTGAAACTTTCTATGTCTTAAATATGCACAAACTCTTCTTGGTTATAATTTTTCTTAATTCACTCTAGAAGTTTCTTGACCATGACAAATAATTATTAGAAAATCCTTTCACATTCTAATTATTTAAATAAAAATAATAGTTAAAATAATTGAAATTGTTCTCCATCAAAACAACATAATTGTAGAATTTGGCTATATTTTGTATTGAATTTTTCATTTGGCTTGACGTTTTTGTGTAACTAATATTTTAATTATATATAAAACATTATTATTATTTAAGGTTTTTGAACCATAAGAAATTTCTATTTTGCTTTGTATTGTTCATTTCATACATGTCACTTATATTTGCACACACGAAGAATGGCTTCAATATTTTGAATACTATTATGAATATTTTTTTAACAAACTACCACTCATGAATAAATATTTTAATACACCGCATGACACACAATATCATTTAGTGCATGCTTAAATTGAAAGAATTACCATGAGCATATAAAATTGAAAATGTCAAAAAGCATATAAATTTATAAAATCTAATGTTTCAAAACTAAGATGAATTATATAAAACCAAAAACATATTATAATTAAATGCACAACTTTAACAATAAGGACATATATAACTATTTAATAAATATATCGTTGAAAGGAACACTTCAATCAAAACAAAAAGCTTGAATAAACCAATTCGACATTTAAAAAAAATTAAAGACAAGGATTGCGTCTCTAAAATAGTAAAATCTTATACTCATATTTCAATATACTTTGCATAAATTGTATTAGTCAACATTTACTTTTTTCTTTGTACTAAAACAAACCTAGTCTATATATATATATATATATATATATATATATATATATATATATATATATATATATATATATATATATATATAAATAGTTGTTCAAAAATATATTTACCTTTTGACACATAAATGCTTGAGTATATTCTTCTCTAAAACAAAACTTACTTTACTTTTAAATTACATATTATTGTTATTATTTTATACTCAGAAATATATTAAATTATACCGCGCAACGCGCAAGTTAGCATCTAGTTACCATTATTACAAAATGAAATATGGTGAATTGAAAGTGATTTATATAATATTAATTAAAGATATTATTAAAAAAATATTACATTAAAAATTGAAAGAGTGATTTTTTTTTTTTTTGCAACTAGACTACTCATTATAAGATTTTGCATCAGGGGCCAATTTAAGTAATTTTATTTCTATACATCCCAATAGAGATGCTAAGTTGATGTATGTGAAATCAACGTTTTAAAATTTACCCCATTGAAATTTTTGTTTATTGTACTATCAAATCAGGTTAAGAATCAATCAAAACTGTGTCAAAAAGATAATTTGAAAAATGGTCCAAAAGATGTCGGGTTGCATAATGCATTTTCTCTGCATCTGGGTTGAAAGTGATCCATTAGATGTTGATGATGATTAACAGTAAACGCAGTTTAAACCCACTATTCTCTTTTTATGGGGAGTGCATGATATATAGTGTAAACTATATATAACACATTTTTCTGTGCTATTATTAGTTTTGATATCTAATTATTAAATAACTGTGTTTTATTTTTTTTAAGAGCATAAACATATATTTTTATATTTTTTATATTGTTTTTAGATATTTTAAATTGTTTAGTATTTGAAAATTGATATTTTAGTTTATTTTCTCATCATGAAAAATATATTTACATTGTGTTAGGCCTATTTATTATAATCACTCTCCTAATTGGTACATAAAAACTGTTAACTATGTCTGCATTAGATGAAACAAATAATTTGGGACTTTTTTTAATAATCGGAACCATTTGTTTATTGATCAATAATTTATAATTTAATTTATCCACAAAAAATTAATCAAATTATGAAATTGTCATGAGGCATTGTTGGAACATAATGTGTGAATTTAAAAATTGTTGAAGTCTTACGTTACATTGGAAAATTCTCATTTTGAGTAGTTTTAATCACTATATAAATATTTTCAAAATTTTGTTGAACTCCCACATTGGATAGAAAACATATGTGGGTTTGTTTTCATCACTATATAAAGAGTGTCAATTTATTGTGAAAAACACACCAAAGTTGGATGCATTTCCCAACTTTTTCTTTTCTCTCTATTATATTTTACTCGATTGTTACTGAACCACTTCTCTCTTTTCTTTATGTCCCTTCGATGTTTTAGAGTGGTTGTTATATTGTAGTCCCTTCGATATTTTAGAGTGGTTGTTATATTGTAGTCCCTTCGATATTTTAGAGTGGTTGTTATACCGCAGTCCCTTTGATATTTTAGAGCGGTTGTTATGTTATAGTTTCATCGAGTTTTGAGTGGTCCTAATACCACTATCCTTTTAGAGCGGTTTTATACCGTAGTCCCGTCAATTTTTGAGTGGTCATAATACCACTATCCTTTTAAAGTGTTTTTTTCCGCATGCCGTAGTCCTTTAGAGTGTAGTCATTTTGATTTATGAGTGGTAATAGTACCATATTGCGAGGCTTTAATCGTCTTATTAAGAGTGACTTTAACCGTCATATTGAGAGTGACTTTAATAGCCATATTGAGGGTGTAATTCTAGAACGGTTTTCTACGGTGTAGTGGAACTCCGATACAGTGAATTTGAGCTGTTTTATCCTGGTGACGTCGTGATTGATAGTCTGTCTTGCACAATTTGGGCAGTGCCGCGAAACAACTTAAAAAGAGCGACCTAGTCCGCGACTCAACTCAGTAATATTTTCGGTAGCACAAATTATGATTTTTAAAAGTTTTTTCAAACTCAAAATACAACATGCTTGTTATGATGGGAATCTGTAACACTTGATAATATCTTCTACCCATTGGGGTTGGAATTTTTTGTCGTTGTTGTTTGTATGTTATAAGCTCAACGCCCACAAGGGATTTTTTTTTATACGGGTTTATACTTCCTATTATTGATTTATTACAATTTGTTTATGACATTAATCATTTTGATTTTGTTTATAACTTTTTTTATAATGTATTTAATATTATAATGTATTTATAGAAATTTATTATTAAAGAAATATAATAGTGACTATTTTTTGCGACTATATGACAATCGAGGGAGAGATTTGTATAGCATGTGTTTTGTTTACCGTTAATTTAGATATAATGAATAAATCGGTATTGTGATTTTGATCAATGATTCTTATGATTACATTCTTTTAAATGGTGAGTAATGTAGTAAGACACTTATTGTCTGAATTAACTAATATGACTATTTGAATGACTTCTCTTGATTGGGCTTACATGTTGACTCTATATATGTATCATTTATAGTTTGATTTGATTCTATATTTTACACATATAGTTATATGATATTTTAATTTGTATAATATGATAATTATTTTATCACTTGAGCGATCTACTTTGTATGACTATATGATTGATTACATATTTATTGGAGGATACACTCCAACAAAATTGAGAATTAAAAGTACATCTTTAACAACGTTTATTTTAGAAAGCGCTGTTAATTTGAAAAAAGAATACGAAATTCTTAGACAATATTTTTTTCTTTCTCAAAGTGCTATCTAAAGAGGTTCTTAGATGGCGCTTTTCTCTAAAAGTGTTGTCTAAAAATTCTATTACACAACGCTTTAATTTAGTTAAAGAATATTGTCTAAACATACAACGCTGAAATAAACAGCACTTTTAAGCATTGTTAAAAGCCTGAAAAAGCGTTGTTTATTCTCTTTTTCGGCATAGTGATATGATTTGAAAAAAAAATGTTACGTTGTTGAGAATATTTTTGGACAACAATTCACCCTTCTTTTGGAGCATTATTTGCAATCATTTTGTTGCTTAAAATAATTTATGCGTTAGTTACCAACATGAAGTCTATTGAGTAATGTGATTTTATACCGTGAAAATTCTTTTGTCCACCGCCGTTAAATTTTTTAAAATTTTTGTGTATGATATATTTTTTCCCAAGGAAAGGTTTATATCATATGTTTTGAATCTCTTTATAATAATTATTTTCATTAAAGATTTTCCATCTAATCCACTAAAAATTGTGTTTATTCTCAACTTCATCTCATAGTATCCCTTGAGTGTTTGTTCACAATAATTTTGAAATAATTTTTGACAGGAGATAAATCCTTTATTGATATGTTTTGTGAAATATTTAAGTGAAATTATTTGTAAGTATATTAATCTTAATCATCAATTTAGAAGGATATAAGACAAAATGTCATTTATTTCCTAAGGAAATGTGGGAGCATTGATTTGAATATGTATGCAAAAAGCATTAATCACATATTTATGTCCATGTATTAAACAAATTATGTTGTTAATACATTGAAGCTTTTTGTTGGTCCGTTTATATTATTACTTAATCACTTATTTATATCTTGATGGTTTATGTCCATTGATATAATGGGTTGGTAAGAGTTTACAAAATTTATGATTGCATGTCCTTATCATTGAGGCTCTTACCATATTATGAGTTTTATTATATGCACATGATGATATTTTACAATTGGTGCATATTGATGGTTTCCTTCATGTTATAAATTGTACTTTATTACTATTAAAAAAAATCTCAAGATGTGATCTCTTCTTGAAAAACATTGATAAACTTTCTTTCATAGGAACGATGTTTGTTTTATTTTGGTCCCTTTTAAAAATATTATTTGAGATGTGTTTTCGTTGATGGAAATAATTTTTTGGATTTTATTTTTGATTTCCCTTGTAAAAAATATGTTTAATATGAAATGTGATTTTAATATCTTTGGGGAGATTATCATTTCTTTCTTAAGAATAAAATTATTTTTTGTCATGAAATGGTGTTTCATTTTAAACATGAATCTCTTCAAGGGATTAGTTGAGCTTTTTTGAGATAGTACAATAAGGATTTGTGCACAATAGTAAGAAATGATGACAAACTATACTATGATATGTAATAGTACACTTATTTAGAGATCAAAACAACAAAAATTGTTAGTTTTGTGGTTATGAGTGGCATAAACTCATAATAGTTCATTCTTACCTATAGCTCTAGCTTGTGAGTCTTTTTGATCGGTAGTGATCATGTTTACTTATGACTATAATCAAGGTAAGAATGCGGCCAAAATTATTCAACAACTAATTAAGTCTTTGATTTATTTTGATTTCAAAACTTTCTTTGTTTTATTTTGTTTTGTTACCTTTTGTTTTTTATTTCATAAATTAATGTTGCTCAAGTGTTGATCTTACATTGATTTATAAAACATTGGTTGATGGTTTCTTGATAAATTATGTAATATCTATCTTGTGATCAATAGATATTGAACATCACATTATGAGTGTGCTTTAATAGTGTAGCATTTAGTTAAATGGATCCATGATGGGTGGAACCATTTCAACTCTTCATGCATATATATATTTTGATACTATTCATGAAACCGAATCATTGGAACCCTACATGAGAGGGTAGGTCGCCTCTTCACTTTCACTATAACTACGTCTTGTGACATATTTAGTTTTTAATCAAGTGAAGTATGAGAAAACAAGTTTGGGATATCCTATTTTACATAATTGTCATCTGGTATCCTTTGAGAAAACTCAAATACATTAACAATCAATGACTTCAAGAGGTAAATCCTAAACATTCTTAATTATTAATACTTCCTCTGTTCTTTATTACAAGGAAATTTAACATATTGCATGTTTATTAAAGAAATCAGATAAAGTTAATAATTTTTTTTGATTTAATAAAAAACATATATATATATATATACATTTATATTTACAAAAATATTCTTATTCATTTTTTTTGTGACTTTTCCACTTACCACCCTCTACCTAGAACTAGGATACCTCATAGTTTTTCTTGAATTATTCAACCAATATATAAAAAGTTGATACAAAAATTAAATGAAGGGTATTATAAAAATGAGAAAATTAAAAATTGAAAAGTTGGATTTGTTTGCTTATAAAAAGAAATGGAGGGAGTATGTATCATAATTCATGCAACTGTGATCAAATATATATATAGCGCGTTTGTGATCAAATATAAATTACAATATATTCCCAGTATGAATTACAAATTGTCAGTCCAGTAGCAATTGCTTCATCAATTTCTTTATTTACCCTACTGTAACAAAAAAATAAAATAAACTAATTAGAATAATGATCAGTTCACACCAAAATATACAATAATTAATTACAATTTCCAGCAATGTGAAACTCACCTATTAACAAATTATATAACTTTCACTTCGAGCACAAACTGACACCAGTCTTCTTTTATTTCTATGAGATCACTTTCAGAGTATGTTGGATTGATGTTGTCAATATACTATGCGATATAATATTTAAACATAAATAAGTTAGAATCAAATATATATATATATATAGTTTATATATGAAAATCAAAATATAATAAAAATAACGTACCATTTATGAAATTATATGTTGATTCAGATCAACAATCTCCTTCATTAATTTCAATATATAGTATCTGCAGTCTATGTTGTTAATTTGACGCGGGCACTATAAAATAAAACTTGTAAGCCAATAAATATTTATGCATTGATTGTAAATGAAAATTTAAAGGCATATAATTAAGTTCTATAACAAAAATTTCAATCCTTTATTGGAAGCCATGAGATGTTGTTTTACTTATTTTTCGACACTGAAGCACCCCTTTGAGCGCAGAAAATTTGCAAAGCACTATCAAATAAATGTGATTATTATTCAATGATCAAACACATTATTTATATATGTAAGAAATAAATGAATATTACTTTCGAAGATGTTCTTTATATCAGGGTGATTGTTGTAATGATCGTGCAATGGGTCTAAATAACATATAATTTCAAACGTCGCATTGATGGAAAACAACACCCAATGTTGCCTACAACAACAAAAATTTGGTTGACAAATTTGTTTACACAACTCATAAAGTATCATAAATTAAAAAAGATATAGATAAAGTATCTAATTACGTAGCCTGAATTATATGGTGCAAGAAATAGCTTATCCTTCTCTTTATTTTCTAAAAGTATATCAACTACTTATTTTTTTTACATTAACTGGATCGAGCTTAAACATAGATAGTTTATGGGGAGATAAGAATGCAAATCTACTTGTCAATTTGCGCGTGCACACAAACTTTTCATACAAAAACCTTCAATGAAAATATAAAATTAGATTAATAATCAATAAATGTGGCAGTGATGCAATTAAAAAGTAATTTTTATCTTAAATAAATTATTTATATTACCTAATGTATATGTTGATGACATTAGCACTTAGCTCTTTATGATTGAGAAGTTCATATATTTGCTCTTTCCCAAGTATTTCTACATACTCATCTCCAAAAATATATTTTTCCATGCTTATGATACGTGTACCATTATTGCTCTCCATATTCCTCTTTTTTCTTATGTCAAGACACGATCCAAATCGAGACATGCGTGGATGACTTATTTTAGGAGCAGCAGCTGATTTTTCTCGATCCAGTTTTTGAATTTTGGAAGATTTATTTTTACCACGGACCTGCACCTGCGGTGCGGCGGATTTATTTTTTGGTTGAATCTGAAAAAAATGAGGTTGATCAGTTTGTTAGTTATTATAGTAAGCTAATCATTTCGTATACAGTTGATGTATATGTCAAACCTTTTATGGTGAAGTGACAGATTCTTTGTGAGGAATCTTCTTATCATTCCATTTAGCAAGAATCTAAATAAATGTGAAATTAAAAGCAAAAAAATCAGCAATTAAACATAATCAATCATAATCATACAACTAAACATACATAGCAATTAAAACATACCTCTTCTATGCCAACAAGATTTTTCAGCCATGCCACGTAGCTACCTATTGCTTCAACCAAAAATTTCATATCTCCGTCGTTGTCGGGGATAGGCAATGGGTCAAGTGGTTCTAAAGCTATCGTAGGTGACACTTTAACATGGCCGGCAGGGACGGGATTGTTGTGCAATACTTCTCCCAATGTATTGTACAATGTTCCTTTCCCAACCATGCAACGAGTAGGGGAAGACAAGTACATCAAGCAAGATGAAACACCCTAAATAAATGGTTAATACATAAATATGTGAAACAATTAGGTTGAATGAATTTCTTATTTCGTTAAGTAATTAATTACCTTCGGGAGACTTTTATGACCAATGTTGCAACTTCCATTTTCACTATCTAGTTGTATTTCACGTTGACCTCTGGAAGTTGCTTTTCCTTATCCTTTTTAACCAAATATGCAACTTGCTCTGATAGGGTTTTCAGCGCTTCCAATATTTGCTCATTCGAGGGATTTGTGCGCTTCTCATGTGAAAAATAACTTTTGGGAGTCACGCCAAATCCCTTAACCCTCACACGGCCAGAATATTCAGGAACATTGAATACCTTGCCAAGGATGTCCCTGCAGCTAACTTGTTTACTCTCATCTTGATTTTCATAACATTGTTCTAAATTTTCCAAAAACACATGTAATATTAAAAAGATAAGTTCAATATCATTTTTAAAAGACAATATTAAAAAATATTAAAGTGATAGTATACTTACACATTGTTGGATAACTTGTTGAACATTTTCATTATCCACGATTCCATCTCCATTCAATCTAGCCTTCTTCCACAAGATATGACGACCCAATGGTTGATCGGATTTCGTCTCTTGAAGCTATTCTTTAAGACATAAACAAAATATTAGTTAGAAACTATAGTTTATAATTTCCCACAATGTATAAAATTAAAGTGACGCTTACTTACAACTTTTTGCTCTAAACGTGCATACCCCATATGTGATTTTTTGTATGGATGTACTTGATTTTTTGCTCTTTCTCGATTTGTTGTACTTATACTCTATATATAAATAAATAAAATAACATTTGTGTAAAAAAATACGATATGAATATGAATAAAACACACATGCATGCTAATAAATTAATATTACCACAAATGCGGGGTCTACACATTTAGCTACAAAACCGTTCCACTCTTCATTTGATATATAGTGTGTATATTTGTGGAGCTTCATCATTCAAATTTCCATCACGATCTCTTAAGTAGCAATTTGACAAATGAGATATAAATCCTCTATGTATTTTTCCATCAACTCTAAGCACATAAGTTTTTCGCACATCTTCAACGTTAAAAGCTGATTGCAAACCAAATAAATAAAGAATTTGAATAAAAGTATTTCAATGGAAAAAATTATAAGTAACAAAAAAAAGGATTAAAAAAGTTACTTGTATATCACTCCATAATATTTCTTTAGCATCCTTCAAAGATTTATGTCTCCAATCATCAATTGTTATTGGGATATTTTGACGAACAACAACACTAATGTAACCTACCTTCATTGAACTATTGGGCTCAATCGGCTGGCCACTTTGATTCCATCCTTCCTAATAAACACATAGAGTAAGTGCTTTCTTTCAAAAAATAAAAAAAATAAATTCTAAACAAAAGTATTGTATATATACCTCAAATTTTATTCCATTACTTCTTCCTTTGATGACTTTTTGCACTATAGTTGCCCCACGTTTCACTTGGTTTTCATAACCTTTAGTGTTGACAACTTCAGTGTTTACAACGTCAGTATTGACAACTTCGTCATTTTGACAACCTAAATCGTTATTGGAATCCATTTATCTACACATTTCAACAGTATAAGTTCAACATGCAGTTTAGTGACAACAACAGATTGAATAAATACAACATGCACTATAAGTTTAATGACAACAAGATATTAATAACAATACCTATATTTTAGGGTTATGATTTCGCAGAAATACAAATAGAAATGACTTGTGCAGTGAGAATAGGGCACTAGGGTTCCACAAAGAGTGCTTTAAAAAACTGAATAAAAAGCGTCTTAAAAACCTTTATGGTTCGTAGGGATAGTACGTAGTAAAAATGGAGAATAATAAAAACAGAGAGTACGTAATGAAGATGGACAGTAGGGTTCGCACTAGGGATAAGAGGGTCGGGTTTGTATGGAGAGTAATGAAGATGGAGAGTACGTAATGAAGAAGGGTTTCACACTGCCATGTTTGTAGGGAGAATACGTAATGAAGAAGAAAATGAAGAGGTTGTTTCTTATTATTAGTTTACATAATACTTTAAAAAAAAAACCCTTTTACAGCGCTTTTCCAAAGAGCGCTTTAAAAGACCTAACCTATTACAGCGCTTCCATAAAAAGCGCTTTAAAAGACTATATAAAAAGCGCCTTAAATATCCTTTTACAGCGCTTATAGACACACTATATAAAAGGCGCTATATGAGCATTTTACAGCGCTTATGGGCAAAAGCGTTGTAAATGTTTTGTAATTGTAATTTATTGTTTACAAGCTTTTTACAGCGCTTATGGGCAAAAGCGCTGTAAATGTTTTGTAATTGTAATTTATTTTTAAAAGCCTTCTACAACGCTTATGCACAAAAGCGTTGTAAATGTTTTGTAATTGTAATTTATTTTTTAAAAGCCTTCTACAGCGCTTATGGACAAAAGCGTTGTAAATATTTTGAAATTTAATTTTTAAAAGCCTTTTACAACGGTTTTGGAAAAAAAAACTATAAAATACCAAACATATGGATATAAAATAGAATATGTATATCATTTTTATCCTACGGATAGAGTAGTGAGATAATATTATTCATACTCATGGATACTAATTGTCATCTCTAAAATAATATATAGTATTAATTAAACAATATAATTAAAAAAATTATAATTAAAATTACTTTAAAAATCAAAAGTAAAAATAATTTTAATACAATTGAAATATTACAATTCTTGCAGAATCAGTATAAGCATAAAATCAAATACAATTCAAGCTAAATGTTAAATGCTAAATGCTTAGTATAAATTACATGATGAGTTCAGATTACATGACTTATGGGCAAAATAGTTTTTTTTCCAAAAAATTAATTAATTACCTGTATATCAATGCTAAATAACATGATCAGTTCAAGTTTTGGCAAAAAATCAATATAAGCAAATACAGTTCAAGCTAAATGCTAAATACTCAGTTCTGGCAGGTCAAACAAATTGCTAATTAGTATAAATTACATGAACTTAGTTATGGCAGTTCAAGTTACATGAAATTAGTATAAATTACATGATGAGTACAGATTACTTGACTTATATAAAACACATAAACACCTTAAGATGCCCTTCTTCTTTTCCTGGTGGGATTCACATTTGTTTGACCCTTAACGATATGAAACAATGGATTAATCCAAATTCCTTCATCATGATCATCTCTAAGATATAAACCATCATCAGTTGAATCAATTTCACGTGGTTATGATGTCGCAAAGAAAATATCATTACCAACATCTTCAACGTTATTGTTATCATCACTTATTTTATTGGTCGATAAGACAACAGACCATTTATCAGCAGCAAGATCGGTGACATAAAACACTTGTTGAGCTTGCGACGCTAAAATAAAAGGCTCATCTTTGTATCCCACCCTATTAAAATCAACAAGCAAGAACCCTGACTCATCAATCTGAACGCCATTATTATTATCGACCCACTTGTAACCAAATATGGGAACACGAAACATTGTGTAATCCAACTCCCATATGTGCTCGATAACCCCAAAATATGATAGATTTGCATATATTGGGTTTTTGTCTTTTGCACTTGAGATATGCATCGCTTCAGCTACTAGAGTGACTCCGCTATTTTGCATAGTGGTTTGATCATCTTGTTTTGTGGTATAAAATGTATAGTCGTTAATTACATAACCGATGTAAGAAAAGACATGTAAACTCGAGCCATTTGCTAGCCACCTCAATCTCTTTGAAATTGAAGCGGTGTCTATATCAAACTTGGAGTTAAATGATTTTTTAGCCATTTTAAAAAATTTCAATTGTGCTCTTGTGGTATCCAATTTTTATTCCTATTCATGTTCAAACTAGATAACTGATCCATGTGTATTGTAACATACGGTTGAACCTCATCATCATTGTGTAGAACATACAATTGTGTCTACTCCCATTCTGTCCTTGATATAGTCATTACTCTCTTTCCAATTATCCCTTCTCCTGTTATTCTTCCCGAATGAAGAGGCATAGAAGTTCTATGGATTCAACATTGGATAGATATTCAGTACAAAATTCAGCAGCTTCTTCGAGAATGTACCGTTCGGCAATACAACCTTCTGGTCGACTTCTACTTTTTACATACCCTTTTAATATTTTCATATATCGTTCTATCGGATACATCCATCTCATGTAAGCTGGCCCACAAAGTTGTGTCTCCTTAACAAGATGAACAATAAGGTGAACCATTATATCAAAAAACGAGGGTGGGAAATACATTTCAAGCTCACACAAAGTAACAACAATTTCCCTCTGCAATGACAGTAATTTTTTAGGATCGATCACTTTACTACAAATTTCCATGAAGAAGAAACATAATTTAGCTATGGCTCGTTGAACTTTTTCAAGTAAAATGGAACGTATACCTATTGGTAGCAAATGCTCCGTTAGAACATGACAATCATGAGTCTTCAAACCATTACTTGAGGTCTTTCATACAAACTAAATTTTTAATGTTTGAACTGTATCCTTCTGGAACTTTAACTTCTTGTAGAAATTTACATAAAACAAATTTTTCCTTTCTAGATAGAGTATGAGCGGCTGGAGGTAGATATGTGCGATTTTCTTTCTTTACGGGACCCAATTCATTTCTTATTCTCATATCGACCAAATCCAATCTTGCATTGATGCCATCCTTAGACTTTCCTGGAACACTGAGTAACTGTAACATCCTCTAAATTTATTATTTAAAATAATTAAGACTTATAAATATATATATTTCATTATTAATTTAGGTGTGATAATTATTTGTCTTGTTCGACTTATTGTAGTTTATAAAATTATTAGTAAGAATTATTTAATCAATGGAGAAGTTTTATATAATTATATATATATATATGTTTTTTAGTACAAGAAGAATTTGAGCTAAGGGTTTGTGGCTAGGTGTGACCCAACCCGTAATAGAAATTTGGGCTTGGAGTGGGTGGCTTAGTTTTTGTATGATCAAGGTTAAGAAAAAAAGAATAATAAGTAAATAAAATAATATTTTCTCCCTTCTTTCTTTATTTCGGCCCAACACTATCTACCCAATAATCTCCACTTTAAATTTTCCCTAAAGTCTACAATATTTCGATACTAAGTAATAGTAAGCAGAAAAAAATACCGAAACCCTAGCCGTCATCTCCTTCACACCTCATCTCCTTCGTGCGGCAAACTCTTCATGTGAACAACTTCGTGGGAGCTTAGAGTTTCGTACTAGGAAGAAAAGCGGCCAAGGTAAGGGCTTTTCCCCACACAAATTTGAGTTAGACCGTTAGTTGGATGACATAGAACTAATAATTGTAATTGCTTGCTTTTGAAAGAAATAAATGTAGACTAATAAAATAAAATAATGGAATATGAAATCCTTTACGTTGAGTTCGATATGTAATGTATGTCTTTTTAAGAAGTAAAATATGAATTTTTATATTATACATGATAGAGTTTTAATTTTTATGATGGATATGAAGCAAAATATGATTTTTCTTATGTTATATATATGATAAAGTTTTGATTTTGATGATATATTATGAGTTGGAGTTTGAAGTTTCGTGTTATATATAAAGTTTTAATCTTTATGGTGTAAATGAAGTCAAGTCCCGATTTTTATGCGTACGTGGTGAAAATTATTATTGAATGATTATTTGTCTATGAATATATGATTCTCATGATAAGGATGTGTGATATGTGATCTTTGTGATGTGAATAAGATGATGGTTTTAAAAAGGGTGATTTTTTGAATGTATATGACATGATTCTTAGTGGGCTGTGTGCGAGTATAATTGTGATAATATATGGTCATGTCATGGCATATGCATCTTCGTGGGAGTTGCCTTAGTGGCAGGTTTATTTTCCCCATTGGTATGGGTGATCTTTCTGTGTGGAAGTTGCCTTAGTGGCAGGTTTATATCCGGAGCATATAGTTTTAGGAGCATGCATTATGCATATTTTTTTACATACGATTTACTGTTTGCGCATTTTTTTCTTTTAAATTACAAGTTTTTACCTTTATATGTTGTGTTATTCTTCTATATGTTTAGCTTTGGTTTGATGTGGATGATGGAAAAAATTGACCTTACAACAACATTTTAGGTACTAATGAGTTCGAGGAGATTCAAGAGTAATTGATGAGTATTAACGTGCGGCGAACGTGGGGTAAAAATGGGGTTTTCAAGACAATTTTGTAATGATAAGTATTGCCGCAAAATTTCTATGTTTATTTATTTTTTTAATTTTTGTCACTAAACTTTTAAATGCATTCGAATTCTATAAATACGGAAGTGGATTTTTGCTTCCGTTTAGGAATAATTGATTTTTCCTTTATTTTAGCTTGAATAAACTTTTGTTTATAATATTAAACAAATGTGATTGTTACTAATTATTTAAAAGCATAAATGTGATTGTTACTAATTATTTAAAAGTATAAATGTAGATATTCTTACAAAAAAAAAATTATCGTAAATTTTTCTAAAAGTATTTTTTTTAGTAACGTTTTGGACCAAAAAATCCGGGGCGTTACAGTAACGTACCAATAACACTATCAAATACATTTTTTTCAATATGCATCACATCGAGAAAATGTCTTATATACAATGACTTCCAATATCGCAATTTAAAGAAAATTTACTTTTTCTTCCACCCAATTTTGACAAGCTCTTCTGCAAATGGTTTGCCAAATTTAATGGTCAAACTTTGTACTTTTTCCAATATTTGATATCCAGTCGGTGCTAAAGGAGCAGTACCTTCCTCTGATTTTCCATTGAATGCATTTCTCCACCCACAATAATGATGACTAAAAGGTAAAAATATACGATGTCCAAGAAAGATGTTCTTCTTACAATGTTTCAACTGCATCCAATTTGTACTCTTTTCACATATAGGACATGCACACTAACCTTTAATGCTATATCGTGATAAATTATCATATGCTGGAAAATCATTAATTGTGTCGAACAACACAGCCCTCGAATTGAAACATTCTTTCTTATACCCATCATAAACTTCCACACCTGTCTCACACATATTTTTTAAATCTTCAATTAAAGGAGCCAAGTATACGTCGATATCATTCCCCGGTTTTTTGGGTCAAGAAATTAACAGAGACAACATCATAAAATTACGCTTCATACATAACCATGGAGGTAGGTTATAAATCAACAAAATCACAGGCCACGTGTTGTGTGATATGCTTTGAAGAACATGTGGATTCATTCCATCAGTAGAAAGTGCAAGTCATAGATTTCTTGACTCTCTACCGAAATCAAGTACTCGTGATCAATTTTTGCCCATTGTAGAGAATCTACAGGGTGTCGAAACTTTCAGTCTCTAATTCTTTCATCTGCATGTCATGTCAAGTGTTTTGAATCTTCTTCACTGCAATATATGCGCCTAAATCTTGGTATTATAGGAAAATACCACGCGACTTTTGCTGGAGTAGATTCTTTCTTCTTATATCGAGAGACATTGCATTTCGGACACGCCTATAGTAATTCATATTCGTTTTGAAATAAAATCTCGTTAGGACACGCATGAATCCTTTCGTAACTCATGCCAATAGAGCACAAAATTCGTTTAGCCTCGTAGGTTCGACTGGGAAGTTCATTATCATCTGGAAACATATCGTTTAGGAGTGTTAATAATTCTGTGAAGCTTTTATCAGAACATCCATTATTCGCTTTTAAGTTGTACAACTTTAATATCGCCGAAAGTCTTGTGAATTTAGTACAACCATTATATAATGGTTTCTCTGCATCACTCAACAAACTCTCAAACATTTTAAGACAATCCCGAAGATCTTCTTCAACTGCTTTTGTAATCTCCTCAACTCGGTCTCGCTCATATGTATCTGTGTCAAAATCATTTGAAGCATATGTCGCATCATTCTCAAAATTAGTGTTCCCTTTTTTTTCCTAACCATGTCTTATCCAACATGTTTAGCTTTGATCAATTCCATGCCATACTAAATGTCATTCCAATTCATCTGCTCTAACGTGTTTTTCAAAACAACATTTTAAACAAGGACAAATGATTCGATTTGTGTCTTTTGCATTCTTCACTGCAAAATCAACAAACTCCTTCACTTCATTTTCATACTCTTTTGACAATCGATTGACAGACATCCATTTCTGGTCAATTTATATGACCTATATGAATGCAATGTTACACAAATTCATCAATCTATAACATTATACCAATCTATAGTATATATGCATACAAGTCTAATTTCAAAACAGTACAGAACAGATCGAACAAATTTTATCATGTAACAATTTATATGATTTATCATGTAACAATTTATCTGATTTATCAGGTAACAATTTATATGATTTATCAAGGTTATGCCAACTACTATCATGTAACAATTTATTAGTTTTAGAGACAACAACAAATTAATAAATACAATGCCTGAGACAACAATCACTCAGTAGAAATGGACGCATAGTAGATGAGGGTTCAGCAAGAAGAGAGATCACAGTAGCGGAGAGGAGGGTCCGTAGGGAGAGAACGTATTAAATATGTTTTTATTTATTTATCATTAATATATAATAGGTAGAATTTGTGGTATACACATTAAAAATAAAATTATGTAAAAGGGTTCTGTAATGTTACAGTTATATGAATGCAATGTTACAGTTATATATATACCATTTTATAGCACTTATAGAAAAAGTGTTTTAAAGACCATGTAATTATGCGAAAGCTGTATATTTTACAGCACTTATATATAAAGCACTGTAAATATAGTGTGGGAGCGCTATATTTTACCGCGCTTGTATACAAAGCGCTTTAAAAAGCGTTGTAAACATAGCGTGGGAGCTCTATATTTTACAGCACTTATATGTGAAGCGCTCTAAAAGCGCTGTAAACATTATATGAAAGCGCTATGTGATCCTACACCAGCGCTTTTCTCAAAAGCGCTGTAAATCCTAAACCCTTTATGACCCTACAACAGCGCTTTTTCAATAGCGCTTGTCATTAAAGCGCTGTTGTATCCTTCGTTAATTTTAAAATATTATATAACAGCACTTTTAGTTATGAAACGCTTTAAAATGCACGCTATAAAAGGCAATTTTTGACGTAGTGAATAACATACTTCCACTTTCACATGATAATATAAATACTTATCACAAGTCAACACATGAGTTGTATGATGATATGGAAGACAAGAAGACACCAATCATTCATGAAATATCTATTAACGGCCATCATTTTCAAGGCTTGTGGTTATGGAAGCTTCTATTGAGCTTATAGATGGTGCAGGAGCATGATAGATTGCAACAGGCCTCTTTGGTGGAAGATTTGGCATGACAACCTCAAAATTTAGCACTTGAATAGCTTGTCTTATTGATGGTCGAAGATTTACATCCGGGTGAGCACACCACAATCCAACAATCATCAAACACTCAACTTGTTTTTCATCAAAATCCGTTTGTAAATTCTCATCCATAGCCACAAGTAGCTCTCCTCTTCCATAATGATCCCAAACCCAATCAATCATTCCCTTTTCTTCATCTTTGTCCTTCATAACTTCAATAGCTTTCTTTCCAGTAGTTATCTCCAAGGCAACTATCCCAAAACTATACAAATCAGACTCTTTGCTTGCTCTGCCTGTACTCACATATTCTGGAGCTAAATAGCCTAACGTTCCAGCCAGTCCTGTTGTTTGAGGCCCAAGTTCATGGTCCATTAATTTAGCCAATCCAAAATCACCAAGCTTGACATTGAAACTAGAATCTAACATAACATTACTTGATTTGATATCCCTATGTACCACACACCTCTCCCATTCTTCATGTAGATAGAGCAAACCAGAGGTCAATCCAAGAGCTACTTTGTGCCTTACACTCCAAGGAAGAGGTGTTCTTTTACCAAATAAATGAGAATCAAGACTACCATTTGGCATGAATTCATAAACAAGCAGAAAATCACCTTTGTCATGGCACCAACCTAACAGCTTCACAAGATTCTTATGTCTTAGTTGGCTAATGACTTTAACTTCAGTTACATACTCTTTCTTCCCTTGTCTAGATCCCTTTGATATTTTTTTCACAGCAACAAATAAATCTAGATCAAAAAAATAACCTTTATAAACAGCTCCAAATCCACCTTGACCCAACTTTCTATCGCTAGAAAAGTTATTGGTGGCCAATGAAAGTTCCTTATTGGAGAACTTCCTTGGCCCTGCTCGTCTTTCAAGATCATCATTCATTGAGGTTAAATGCATAGCCTCTTCCTTTTGCTTTTTACTTCTCTTTCTTTTTTTCCAAAGTAATGCATATACTACTACTGCTCCCAATCCTACTACTACAATCCCACAAGAGATTGTTCTTGTCACAACTAATCTTGTACCTTTTGTATTATCATCATCATCAATTTGATCCAAAGTGGAGTTGAATTCCCAAAACAAAAGTTTATTTGTTTCTGTATTGTAACCTGTTGAAGCAGAAAATCCTACAGTAACCCATTGAGGCAAAACCTTCATTAAATCAATTTGATAAGAAAGACTAGTTTTTTCTTTAGGAACAAGGGTGCTTATATATTTCCAAGACACACTCAAATTCTTGGTTGTAGAATTGTAGTTAATCCATACCTCAGTAGTATCTCCACTATGTAAACTTGCATTCCAAGGTATTGATACTGATGATTTAATTGAATTAATGTTGATTCCAACATGTGGTGTTGTCTCACCCCATTCAGGATTTGGGAAAGAATCAAACTCCACATGAACAATTTGGTTACTAGATGAATCCATGGTTGTGGTGTTAAATAGACCCATTAAGCCACCAGAAGAATTGGGAGGGATTTCAAATCCAAAAGGAGCAAGGAAAAAGGCAAGGCCATGGCCATATCTATTAATATATTTAGGGAAGATGATAAAAGTGTAATGAGTGTTGAAGTCATTGAGTTGACCTGTTTTTGAGTCCCAAAGTAACACCTTTTTGGAATACATGACTCTTCCAACTTGACATGTTATGCTTGCATTCATAAAATCAACTTCTTCATCATTTGCTACTGCAGAACCTTGGTAGACTATGTTGGCTTCAATAGAATTAAAATGGGAAACTTGGAAGTGAATTGAATTACAAGTGAAAGTCAAAAAAAATAAGGACAAGATGAAAAAGGGAAGGGTGTAGAAACTTGGAGCCATGCTTTGAGTTGCTAGATTTAAGTGATTAGATCACATACATATGTCTTGATTTGTCGTCATATAAATAGATAAAATTTGTGATTAATTAGCAACGGAATTAAAGTTTGATATAATGGAGTACTAGATATTACTCTGTGTCTCATTATGATTACAATATTTGCACATACATAAATTTGTTTCAAAAAATAAGAATGTGAGTTTTATTTAATTTTTAATATAATTTTAATTGTTTTTTTTTAAAATTGTATACCCTAATTAATATTTTTTACATTGTACTATTTATTATTATGGAACTACCCCAATGCTTGATAAGGTTGATTTGATATAATTATTATTATTATTCTTATATTTATAGTTATAATGCGATAGTTATTATGAGATAGGAGAAGAAGTAAAAGAGAAAAACAGGAAAGACAAATATTTTACATCGTGACAGTTATGACTATAACAAGCTAGAATTGATTACCCAACAAACTACCCAGCTTTTCACTTTTACAAAAGAACGTCAATGATATGAACATATGTTCTCAATTCCAAAATCGAAACATTTTATATAGTGATTATAAGGTCGAAAAGCCAATACAAGAAATCAAACATATATAGTCAACTTTAGCTGCATAGTCCAAGTTGGGGAACTTTGACTCAATTGTCCAGCAAACTGAAAGAAATGGCTATATTTTGTTACTTAGCCCATCTCTAAGTTAAACATGCTTTAGGGGATGTATTAAATTGTGAATTTAAAAGACAAATTGTACATAAAAAGGTTTTTTATAATTTAAAAATTGTGTAAGATTGTAATGACTTATAAAAAAATTACAAGACTTTTATGATTGAAATTTTGTAATTTAGATTTCGTTGAATTTATATCATAAGAATTTATGAGATTTGAAATGAACTAATGGATTTATAAGAATTTTAAAAGACTCCAAAGATATTAAGCAAAGACTAAAAATTAATTCTAGTCACAATTTCTCTAACACAATATTATTAATACAGTCTTTTTTAGGATTTTTTATACTTATATCCTTTTTTTTTTTCTCAAAATAGCCTAGTTTGAAAACTATTTCTCGGAATGTTCTACTTTTTGAGTCCAGTACATCATGGCTGGCCGAGGATGCGACGACTTGAAGGATTTTTTTTTCTGGCCAAGTTGCTCTTCGCACCCCCAGGGTGCGATGATCTATTGACTTTTTTTTCATTTATTTAATACTTCAAATATTTAATATATAATTATAATAAATTATAAATATTTAAAATAATTAATAAATCAAATAAAATGATTATTAAGTGAAATAAAATAAAAAACTTTAATAAATAATAATAACAACTTTAATAATATTAATAATTACAGATTAAATCATAATAATAATTAAAAAAAAAATTGTAATAATAATAAACATAATAACAACAACAACAATAATAATAATAATAATAATAATAATAATAAAAGAAAATTATATTAATAACATTAAAAAAAATACATTAATTTGAAAGAAAAAAAATACATCAAATTGAAAGAAAAAACTACATCAATTTGAAATTAATTATTTCCATCTAAATGTCCTCCAGTTCCAATTTGAAATTAATTATTTCCTCTACGTGGTCGTCGATTTGCAAATATGGTAATATCGCCGCATTTAATTTTTTGTTCATGTGATGGAAATAATAATTTAGATAGAACCGGAGGTAATATCGCTGCATTTGGTAATTTGAAATGATTATTTACAAATATGGTAATATCGCTGCATTTGGTTTTTTGTTCACGTGATGAAAATAATTAATTTAGATAGAAGTAATTAATTTCAAATTACCATATTTGCAAATTACCAAATGCGGCGATATTACCATATTTGTGTTGAGACTAAATCTCTTTCTAATGGTTTTAATGATAACAAAATTAATGATTATGATTCTTGTTAAGACTAATATGTGCTCTTGAGTGTATTATAATTAGAAAACAGGTTGCTCTTCAAAAGAGATAAAATCAAAGTCAATCCAACAAGTTTTTCAAACTGGAGGATGGACTAGAGGATGAATCTTCAAAGAGGATGAACCAACTATTAGGCAAAATATTCAGAATCACGATAACATTGATTTCTTGCCAAAAGAGAAGTCAAATCAGTGTTAAAGTTTGAAAGAAAAACAAAGTCAAATGAAGAAAAGAAAGGCAGAGGATGAACATAGAAGAATAAAGTATAAGAGGATGGACCTCCAACTCTCTTATGATGAAAATGGTTCTACCTTTTCAAAAGCACATAAAGGTTGTACTAAACAAAGCCCAAAATAGAATCTGACATGCCTTGGAGAACGAAAAAGCAAAAGGACAGCTAAGACCCAAACTTCTAGGAGGTTTGAACCTCCCATACGAGGATGGACTGAATTCACATCCTCCTGCGCTCAAACAAGACAAAAGACAGCTGGATGGCATTTCTGTAATTCAGATTATTGACCTTAAATTTTTTATTAAAGTGCCCAACAGACTTGAAGCTTCAAAACACATGGATAGACCATCTTACAACTCTATAAAAGAATGGTGCTCTTCTTCACTCAACACACAACTACAAAGCATTAAAAGAAAAAGACTAAGAGCTATCAAGTGTTATTTCCATCCTCTCTTTATACTTTCTATTGTATTACACTAGATCTTTGAAACATCCTTTTTAGAAAGTGCTAGTAAAGAGAAACATCACAAACACCTTCAAACTATATTGTAATTTCTAAGTGAGTTGTTACACTTAGAAATAGTTGAAATCCGTGAGAAGATATTGTAAGCTTGGTGAAGCTCAAGAACACACAAACTGTAACTAACCTCTGTGAGAGGTTGATTGTTTTCTTAGTGAAATCTCACAAGTGTGTGAGGACTGGACGTAACTCGTATTTGGTGAACCAGTATAAAGTTGTGTGTGTCATTTTCTAACCTCTCTCTCTCTTAAGTAATCTGTTCATACTCATAGTTTTAAATTTCCAACCTCTGATTTTCATCCTCTCGAAGAGGATAAAGCTTTAAAACTTAAAAGAAATTTTTAAACTTCAAATATCTCTATTCAACCCCCCTTCTAGTGATATTATAGCTACTTCAATTTGCAAATCGACGACCGCGTAGATTTTTAAATTACCATTTTCTTTTTTTTTATTGTTATTATTTTTTATTATGTTTATTATTATTACAATTTTCTTTTTTTAATTATTATTATTATTTAATATGTAATTACTAATATTATTAAAATTATTATTATTATAATGTAATTATTATTATTATTATTTACTAAAGTATTTTATTTTATTTTATTTCATTTAATAATCATTTTATTTGATTTATTAATTATTTTAAATATTTATAATTTATTATAATTATTAAAATTATTATTATTAAATTATTAATGTAATTATTATTATTTAATCTGTAATTGTTAATATTATTAAAATTATTATTATTTATTAAAGTTTTTTATTTTATTTTATTTCACTTAATAATCTTTTTATTTGATTTATTAATTATTTTAAATATTTATAATTTTTTATAATTATATATTAAATAATAAGTATTAAATAAATGAAAGAAAAAAAAGTCAATAGATCATCGCACCCTGGGGCTGCGATGAGCAACTGGGTCAGAAAAAAATCCTTCAAGTCGTCGCATCCTGGATCAGCGATGATGTATTGAGCCCAAAAAATATGATATTCTGGGAAATAGTTTTCAAACTATGAAATTTTGAGAATAAAAAAAAAGATATAATTATAAAAAATCCTCTTTTTTTTCGGCTAAAATTCAAATAAATTCAAAAAATCCAAGGTTTAATATAAATTTGGTAAAACTCATAAATTTCAACAAATAAAAGGGAATATGTTAGAAATAGTGTAATGTTACAAGAATCAATGAAAAATAAAATAATAAAATTTGAATAATGAAAAGTAAAATCAATACAATCTATATATTTACTATCTAAAAATATACTAACCCTGATTATCTCTAAATTATATCTGCATTAATTACAACTTTATTAGGGTTAAAAAAATTGGGTCATTTGATGTCTCAACATAGGCCCAAAGTCGGCCCGGTAATATTCAACCAAATCCATTCTCATTATTTTTGCTTTCAAAACTATCTTCTATTTTCTCTTCATTCATTTGGAAATGAGATGTTACAAATTGCGCTTATGCAAAGAGCTTATCTGAAGAAATTTTTGCGGGATTAAAATCGGTTTCAAAGAACTATTTATCGAGCTGAAAAAGGTTGATGTTAATTTATGATTCAATGAAAGCTCTAAGTATCTTTTTAAGACCATTTATAAAATAGAAAGAAACAAGTTGTATTAGTTGGATGATGATTTAATAAATGAATGCAAAGTTATGATCTTTTGCAATAGTTATGTTTAAGTGATTTCACTGGAAGCTACAATGTCAAATCAGTAAGATTATTGTTCTGGGTCGTATAACATAGTTCGGGAGATTTAATAGACAACTTTGGATAAGGATAATCTGTCCCGCAACGGAAAGAGAATTAGATTTCCAATCACAACGTTTAGTCTTTACCCTATACACAAAATCTATATCGTTTTTTTCCTTTCTACCAGTAATAACTAGAAAACAGTAATAATAGAAACCTCATATAAACGTGTCACATTATCTGCTTTCCAAATTTTTTGAGTTATGCTTCCATAAAAAAAATTGAATAGAAATTGAAACAAGACAACTTAATTTATCATTAATTTATCATGTGAATTAGTAAATTTTAGTCGGATTTAATAATTTCAATATTTTAAAAAAGCTTTTTTCGTTAAATGCAAAATTTGAATGAATAATTAATATTATTTTATAAGATGAAAATATTCTCAAATAGCGTGCTATAGAGCTCAAGTCTTTTATTAAATAAACAATTGTTTTATTTTTTATTTGAATATAACTTTAATTATATATTTTTTATATCTTAACTGCAGTCATGAGGGGTTCAGGAAATTATCACATTGGAATAAAAGCAACTACATGATTAGATTAGACACCACATTTGTATCAAAAACTTTAAGATAATGAGTTTATGAGTCATCTCACTTATATAGTGTTCAATATCTCACACAAAAGCTTTTTCATCCACTTGCACCGTCGTCGGTGGCACATCAACGAGACACGCCTCCTAAACACTGTTGGGTTATGAGTATGTGCTACGTGAAAAGCCATGATCTATAAGACTTTCAATGCAAGAAATCGATCACGTCAAACCATTAGTTCTGATACCACTATTAAGTTATGAAGAGTCTGGGGATCATCACGATGAGCAAAGAGCAACCACATAAGATGATTGGACTATAGATCTTCACTTAAAATCTTAAAGCAAGTGGTTTATGGTTCTCTCGCTTACATAGTACTTAATATATTCTTTTTTATCCAATATAAAATTTCTTTACTCACACGTTATATACGAGCATTTCATTTATTACCAGGGTTCTAGTTTTCTCAATTTAAGGGCCCACCTCTATAACTTACACTCCTTAATAGCACCACAACAACAAAAAAAAAAACACTTCTAAATTTTTACGGTGGTGCAGCACTTGACTAAAAGAAATGTAAATCAATAATGTATCAATCAAAATAGCTTCTTTGTTAACTTGTGTCATCAAATACAAGGAAATGTTGTGTTAAATGAATTTATAATCTTCCATGGGGATCAAACATCATGATCATAATCTTACACGAGAAGTTAAATACATTTATTTCATATATACAACCTCTAAGGACTATAACCTAGTTTAACAATAAATTCCATACAAAATTTATTTATTTGCTAGTGATGTGGCATTAACAATAGATCCACATGGAAGACTACACTGAAATATTACAATTTAAAAAAAAAATATTTGTTAGTTTGAAAAATTAAAGCACTACTTTAACTTATGCTCATAATTTTCATTTTGATGATCAATTTTAATATCATCTTTTTATCTCCTTTCTCAACTACTTCCAATATCCAAGATTCTCAACCCTAGTTATTGCATCACTGCCGTTGTGTTGTTGGTTTTGCCACATGGCTTCGTCAACCATCATCATTCCAGTTGTAGTGGGTTTGCTCGCCATCATCATCCATCTCTGTTCTCTCCTTCTTATCTTTCATTTTGAAAATCTGGAAATCGAAAGTTTGTGTGCTCATCTATCATGTGCCTTTTAATGATCTAGGATTCATCTTCTTATTTTGTTTACTCTAGATTTGGGTTCTATACTTTGATCAAAGTTGAGATTGTTGGCCCTTGTGAGTGCTAGTGCTAGACTTGGTATCATGTTTAATTATATTTTCTTTGGCTCACCTGAGTATGTGTATTTGTTGTGTTATGTTCTACTTCGTTGAGTAGATTATCATTTAATTTCACTTTTATATATATGTGTGTGTGACATATCAAATAAGAGTTTATTATTCCCCTCGTCTTACTTGTTCTCTTGGACTCTAGTTTTTCACATTTTTATTACACCCATCATCGTCCATGGAAACAATTATCAATAACAACTTATTTTGAATGCTAGTGTTAGAAGGAACATTCAGAAATATGATTTTTAGTAGATAATCGCACCACACTAAGCAAACTTTCCTTATCATATTTTTGTGAGTCTTCTAATATCTAAACTTCTCCATTTATCTCTCATCAAAATATTTATTCATATAAAAGTATTTAAACGATTCATTAAATCCAAAATTCAAGTAATAATTTTGCATCCCATAAACTCCTTTCTTTCTCTAATAAATAATTTTCATTGAAATTAATGATCACCCCAATTTTAAAATGGTTTTCTTTGTTTAATTTTATAAAGGGCAAATAAAAAATAATTCCTTTACAAAAATAGTCTCCGACCATCCTTCTTCAAAAATCATTGACCATCATTTCTAAACATCACCATTGTTGCATTCTCTTCAATCCTTATCGTTTGGGTCTAATTTCCTGGAAAAACATTTCATAGTCGCTAAAAAAACTAGATTGTTGAACAAACGAGAATCACCGGCCTATTGCTCCCATGGTTGTGACCTCCCTCTCCACAAAACCATTGGGTTGCCACTCCCATTGACCATGGTCAGGTTCCCTACATCTTTATTGATCCTCTGGAATTTCGCACGAGTTAAGATAAGGCAGACCAAGAGGCAGATGCGCGTATAAAAGAAAAAAGAATAGCAAGATCGGTTTTAAAAAACATGTTAATGTTAAGACAAAATCTCAATTAGTTGCTTTGATGTAAACAAACAAAGATTAATTAAAAGACTTTAATTATGATTCTAAATTATGTGTTATTTAACATGTGCTTCTGAGTGAGATAATCCAAGATAGCTACTAAACAAAAGCAAGCAAAATCATTTTAAAGAAAAAGCTAAAAATGAACTACTAGAAACCAAGAACGTTTTGGACATTTTTGTGGAAAACCAAGAACGTTATGGATATTTTTCTGGAAAACCAAGAACGTTCTCCACGTTTTTCAGCTTATCAATGAAGTTCAAGTCAGCTTTTAATACAAGAAAAGATCATGCAAATTTCGAATGAATTACCATTACATCTACAAGGAATATACAACTCTCATAATAGCAAAGGAAGTACTCCAAAAGATCAAAGAAGTAAAGATTTCAATCAAGACAAAATGACAGAATCAGTCAAGATCAATCATTCTTCAGGCTCAAGAACATTCTTCAGCTTCTGTGATACATCTCAAGAACATTCTCTAGCTTATGTGATACAGCTCAAGAACATTATCCAGCTTCTGTGATACAGACTAAGAACGTTCTTGAAACTGAAACTTCAGTGTGACTTTAATACATATATTCTCGTGATAAAGAGACTCTTAAGCACTATACAAATCAGATGGCAGAGAATACATAAGACCAGATAGTCTTGAAGTCAAAAAGGAGAAAACTTCAATCAAAAGTCTTACTTTGAATACTGATTATTTTAATCTAACCCTTGACCAAGGAAACCTCTCCAACGGTCATATTAAGTTATCATAGACCTCATCAAATGTCTATAAAAGGAACTCTAGAGCTTAATGAAAATCATGACATTCAAGTGCAAAGAAAAACCATTAATCACTCACATTTATACTTGAAAGTCTCACAAAATAAATCAATAACATTCACTCACAAATTGATTATTATTAGTTTACTGAAATCTCTTATAAAGAATCGAGTCATCAACCAAGTGTTGAGATTAATCAGATTCTGTCAAACACTTTAAATGATTATTGTGTAAACTCAAGACTATAAGAGTTATTTATAGCTTGAGTGGTTTGTCTAGAAAATCCTTTTAAGGTTAAAAGCTGAAGTGTAAAATCCTCTCAAGATTGATAGGTGACCTAAATTCCTTTCTGGGTGCAAAGGATTGTAGTTTGGAACAAATCAAAGTTAATCTGAGCGAGGTGGTGTAAAACCAAGAAAGTTCTTCGTTTTGAACACTTAGTGAAAATCTCACGATTGTGAGGAATAGACGTAGCCCGGGTTACGTAAACCAGGATATATCGTTGTGTGATATCTCTTCCCTATCTCTATTTACTTTAAGTTTTTTCATTTATTAAAGTTAAATAGACAAATCGATTTATGTTCTTAACTAACCAAGAACGTTCTCGATTTTCTGTTTTCACAACCAAGATCAATTTGTTTTTTAACTAAACAAGAACGTTCTCCGTTTTCTGTTTCCAGAACCAAGAATGTTCTCCGTTTTCTGTTTTTTCAACCAAGATTAGTCTAGAGTTACTTTCTTATGTTTTAACAAGAAATATTTAAATAGACAACTTTACAATTCAAACCTCCTTCTTTATAAAGTGACATTTCTACTTCAGTTAATTGATAATCGTTCATTTTCATCCAATGATTATTATTGACTTCTCTCATCTCTCACAATAAACACTGCTCTCATTGATGTATCCGTTATTTATATATATATATATATATATATATATATATATATATATATATATATATATATCATGATCAATTGACATCAAATGTAAAACTTAGCATACTTACACTTTAATAATTTTTTGTAAAAGGCGAATCAAATCAATCCAACCATTGAATTATCTTATATCATATCCACGACAATAAACAAAATTTCAAATAATTTAGACACATGGGTTGTATATATTCTAATAATAGATTATATATATATATATATATATATATATAATTAGCTGGTTTTTATAGAGATTAAACAAAAAGGTAGATTGCTTAAAAAACAAACAAAAAGGTGGATGATAAAGTAAGATGGATAGAAAAGTAGAATTAGAATATAACAACAACAAAATTAAAAGGAAATATGAATATTAATTAATTTCATAATTTGTACGATAAATACGTGTAAATCCAAGGTCAAGTTTCCACTTATATTGTCTAGCTCCATGTTTTTGGCCACACATAACCCCTAATCTAATGCGACACTTGAGACAACGACGCCACTAATCATCTGACCTAATTTAATTGATTTCACCACCTCCCACCTAAACCAATCCAACAATTAATACCTACCATACGGATGAGTGAATCCCGAAATATATTACATGGGGCTGGAAAAAAAATTAATAGTAAATACTACATACATTTCTGGTTTAGATACTGTGAGCGTTTTGTTTAATCCGTAATTTAGGTTCTTTAATTTTTTAAGTAATTTTGGTTTTTTAATTTTTAAAAATTATTAACATTCTAATTTTCTTTGGCTAAACTCTTATCAATATGTCCTTATTATTATTATTATTATTATTATTGGAATTAAATAAATTCACTAAATTCTTTTAAAATCGCATGTAATGATAATTTAGTGATAATATAACTTATTGAAAATTTGAATGGTAAATGTTTAACAAACTTTAATATTTTTTATGCTATTTAGGATCACTTTTATAGTCACTAGAATAATTATAATAATAAAAATAATTATTTATATGCCTCGTATGATTTTGGATAAGGTATAATTAATTTGCATGAATAAAAATTTGACTAAGTAGTAACTATTAAAATATTGCTGAGGCCTTAATAGGGGTGCAATCCACTTGGGAGGGATGTGTCTACCAATCTTCTAATAAATAAATTAAAAGAAAATAGAAATAGAAATAAAAGACTAGAAATTGTGTGGGAGGAGAGGAAACATTGTAAAATAGAAAGAAGAGAAGAAAGGGGAAAAAAAGGAGATACAGTGTGAAAGAAGAGGGAAAAGGAAGAAGAAAGAAAAGAAAGAAGAAAAAGAAGAAAGAAAACACCAACATCTTCTATTGCATGTTCTACCTTCCAAGCTTACCCACACCATCCCTTTATAATATATTTTTCTTACAACAATATTGAATACAAATGAAGAGAGGAAGATAGAAAGAAAGAAAGAGGATTAGGTTTCACTCTTGAAGAAACAAAATGAAGATCGAAGATGGAAGCCAAGCTAGGGTTATTATCAATGAATGGGATTAAAGCTCAACCTTAGAAAAAGACACAACTCTCCCAAATCTACAAGTTAAGGTAACATAGAAAATCATCTTAAAACCTCTTTTAGGTGTGCTTAGAGATCTTGGTTGCATGCTGCTAATATTTGTTCATGATTTGCATGTTTGAATATTGAGATAATCCTATTTGATTTAGTATCATTGATTATTAATAATGCATGTTAGGTGCATGTATTAATTACCATGAAGAGTTGTTGTTTTATTAATATTGTTGAGTGTTGTGGTTGAGTTAGTGATGAGATGATAATTATTTAGTATACTTAATTACCTTCGATATAGGCACTGGTTTCACTAATTTTCATTGAGAATTGATAGAGAAAATTGAGTTACAAGATGGAAAACAATTTGTTGTTCTATTTTTGTATTTGTATACCTCATTTAATTAAATTGTATTAATTGAACGTCTATTATACAGAATAAAAATTATATTTATAAACTAGATCTCTTAAGTTTTCCAAAATGTTATTGTTTTTTCAAATCAGATAACGTTTGATATTTTAACTAAATTGTCAAAGGGTATAGTTTTTTCTGCAAAAAAAGAAAAGATTATGCGTACCTAAGTTAAAATCAATATTACAAAACTAATAGGAATCGATTTTGAGTGAAATCAATTGGACTTGTAAGTTCATTCCTATTACTTTATTACTGTAAATTTTTATAAGTTTATATTAAATTTAAAATTTACGTGATTTTATTAAGTGTATTGTTCTGTTTTATAAGTTGTTCTTTATTAGTCATCTTAAAATATTTATATCTTGAGCTAAGAAATTTGTTTTTGAGTGAAACCGGTTGAATCTGAAAGATGACATATAGTAGTTTTATCATGTTAAAATTCATAGTTTACTAAACATATAAATGGGTTAGTAGTATTGTAAACACAATTATTTTGTCATACGATTATTAGGTAGTGTTGTTGACTTTAGAATACCATATATTTTCTTAAAGTTTGATGCTAATATATGGTGTGTGTGTGTGTACTCATATGATTTCTATATTAAGGGCATGTTCAATTGTGTGAATAGAGTAAATGATTACTCATATGCTATGTTTATATATATATATATATATATATATATATATATATATATATATATATATATATATATATATATATATATATATATTATTAAATTTATATATTAATATATATATATATATAGTTCATTCTAACTAGATAAATTCTCTGTTTACATACGAAATGAGCGAGGGTAAGTGGGACACCACTTACGAGCTTAATTATGTATTACCAAAAGAAATTATTCAAGTTGAGAGCATTGAGCGTAACCCAAGTCTTTATGACTTATTTGTTATGTTGAGTTTAAGTCATTAGATTACTCAAGTCTAGTAGCTTAAAGTGTTGAAAGATTTGAGGCTAGAGGTAGAAGAGGTATTTGTGTATAGCTTACAAAGAAATAGTATTTTATTAAATTGAGGTATAGTTTGTCAAGATAATTTTTCATGCTTAGCACACTGGTATGGCTGGTAACATCTATAATTGTTTATTAAATTATTGTTACTGAGTTTTATGTTCACTGTGTTGGAGGTGATGTTTTTCAGGTAACAAGTAAACGAAAATCCGAGTATCGGAATTGCTCACCAGTCTTTCAATATCACGAGTAGGAGTCGGATTAAAGTCTATATTAGAGTTATAGTTTAATTAAATCTCATTTAAAATTTGTTTTAAAGTTTATAAATATTTTAGCATTTTAAGTTATTTCAAAATAATTTTAAAAAAATTATATTTATTTGCAAACACTTAAATATTTTTGAATTGAAAATTTCAGTTTTATTTGCATTGTGCACAATTTTTTTTTTAAATTTATAATTAAATTTTAGGCATTACAAAATTTGAAACATTAATTTCCATTTGGCACTAGATTTAGATAATGTGACAATTAAATTGAGTGATTCGGAAGTCATGTTATATTTATAATTTTTTTATTATTTAAAACATTTTCAATAAATCTAAAATCATATTCTTGTTTTTATAAAATAAAATTGAAAACTTAAAATCAAAAGTATTAAAATCAAAAATAGAAATTGAAAATCGTAACCCATATATTAATTCCAAATCCAAATATAATGAAAACCCATAATTCCAAATAAATATACATCAGACATATACACCTCTTCGGAGTACGAGAATAGAAACACCTTTAACCCAAAAAATCCCATAAACCATATCTAAAATGGTAATTCCATAATATTCCACATACCTTTGAATCATGATTGGTTTCTTCATTCTCTTGGCATTAACGAATGCTCCTCCTCTTTTTTTCTTTCTAGATCTTAAAATTGTGTGCATTGACTCAAGGAAGGAGGAGTAATTCTAGTTGTATTTGCAGAAACACTTCCTTTTGGGATGATTGCAAGAATGAGTTTTCAAACAAATTTCTGGATTAAGATTTTCGATTTTCAATGCTTTTTATCTTATAAAAACTAAAATAACTTTTAGATTTATAGAAAATAATATAAATAATAAAAAATAAGTATAATTATGACACAAGTTTCAAATTGGGTGTCGAATGGAGGTTTGGATAAAATGTCTCACATTTCATAGATCGAAGAACCAAAATTGCCTACAAACTTAGAGGACCAAAATCACAAATTGAACAGATTAAGAAAAAAAAAACTTAGGTCTATTTCTGTGTGTTTTTCCTATGATTTTAAACTTAAAACACATCTTGTTGGAAATGATGATGATTAAAGCTAGTTAGTATGAATTAAAAAAATAAGGAAGTCCTACATAGGAAGGATGACAGACACTAACAATGTTTATCATATGGAGGTATCGCACTTGGGGTATGCCCAAAGGGGTATCCAATTTTGTGAAGAGGTGAAAACGCATGCAAATAGACCACCACACACGCACGGGCGCCGCCATCGCCGTCCAGCCGACTTGGCTGGCTAAGTGGTATATTATTTATTAGTATATGGAAAATTAATAAATTATCTATTTTAAACGAATGTTGTTGCGTTTTTATCTCATTGATACGTTGTACACATGTCTGCCCTACACCGAGTCAACATTCAACATCTGATCTGATCAGTTCCTTTCCCCCAATTTCGCGCATCAATTTGTTCGGTCAAACCCTAGCTATTTTCATGTTTTTTTTGGTGGACTCCCACATCAGTTCATTGCCCGGTCAAAAACCTAGAAAATTCAGAGTACACATTTCTATGGATCTAGATTGATGGATCGCATATTTTTCTCTCATCCAGTTGCAGATTTCCTCTATAAATAGAGGATTCTACTCAGTGGGAAAAGCACACAAAAAATTCACCTAAATCTGAGACTTTTCTTTGCTTCTTCCCTTTTTTCTTTCTTCTGTTGAGAAAAAATCTCTTTTAATGATAACAAAATTATCTTAAGATTATGATTACACTAATGCGTGCATTTAAGTTTTGTACTAAGAAAGGAACAGGATCCAAATATCGCAATCTCTTGTCCAGAAGAATGAATGCATGCAGGAAACAAAGCTGTTAAATCCATAAAGAAAATCTGAAGTTAAAACACCAGAAGCAGAACATCTGGAAAACACCAGAAGCAGAACATCTGGAAAACACCAGAAGCAGAACATCTGGAAAACACCAGAAGCAGAACATCTGGGAAACCAGAAGCAAAACATCTGGAATAGAAAACCAGAAGCTGAAGCAGAAAACCTGAGAGTTGAACACACCAGATAATGCATCCAGAAGATACCAGAGGATGCATCCTGAAATCACAAGAGGATATCTTTGTTGGCCCATATCAGAAGGAAAAAAAGTCAGAAAGAGACATGGACCATACCAGAAGGAAGCCTGCTAGAGGAAGACTGGATCCAGACAAGAAGATATCATAAGTCAGACTTATTCAACAAGTTCTTCTGACCAGAAGATGGCCTGACAGTGAAGTGAAAAAACAGTCATGGATTAATCAGAAGATAAGCTAAAAGGTCCAGACTGAAATATCCTTTGTCCAGAACTAATCCAGACCCAGTACAGTGTTGGCCAAGATCAGAAGATCAGACTATGGCCCAGTGTTGGTCGAAATCAGAAGGTCAAAATAAATGGCCAAGTGTTGGTCGAAACCAGAAGGACAGAATAAATGGTCCAGTGTTGGCCGAGATCAGAGGATCTCAGCAGACCAGTTTGCTAGTCCAGATTGGCCGATATCAGAAGATGAAAATCATAAATGAATATCAGAGGATATACATCTGAAGATGAATTTCAGAAGAAACTTATCAGAGGATAAAAAAATGAACATCAAAGAATAAAACTCAGAAGATGAACTTCACATGAAATACACCAGAAAATGAATACTAGAAATTCAGAAGACAAACTTCACATGATAATCATCAGAAGATGAATTCCAGAAAATACACACCAGAAGATAAATATCAGAAGATAAACTCTGGAAGGAAAAACATCAGAAGTCAGATTCCATAAGGTGAACTTCAGACACCAAAAGGAAATTATCAGAGGATAATTTCCAGCTGCTCATTTATCCTCCCACATTAAGAACAACTAACAGTTCCAGTGTATCAAAAGCTACATCATCCATGACCAGAGAAGGGTCATGACTTGGAACCAGAAAAGAGCACGACTAGTTGTTAAAAACATATGAAATGATCTATCCTCCTGGAAAGCCAAGTAAAGAAGTAACCTCCCATGTGCCAGACTGTAAAAGGACATAATGGCAAGGCTGTAAATTTGCAATAACAGTGAGGTCCATTACATCTTGAAAAAACGGTCAGAAAGGAAAATTTTCTTGAAGAGAAAGTTTCCTTCTCCCTATAAAAGGAAGGCTGCTCTTCTTCAGCAAAAACACACAACTACACAAGCAAAAACAGAAAAATATTAGAGGCTATCAAGAGCATTATCAATCTCCTTTTAAGCTTTCTATAATCTTACACTAGATCATTGTTTAATCTTTGTAGAAAGTAAATCCTATCAAACTACTTCATATCATCTTTAGAACTTCAAGTGTGTTATTACTCTCTCTCTCAACTTTCAGCTTCTCATAAATCATCCTCTGAAAGAGGACAGCAGATTAAAAACAGTAACTGAATTTTAAAAACCTTGAATATCTCTATTCAACCCTCCCCCCTTCTAGTGATATTCTAGCCACTTCAATTGGTATCAGAGCAAGGTTCTCTAAAACTACACCTAACAGTGTAAGAGAAAAAGATCCAAAAAGAAAATATGTCAAAAGCTAAGTATATCCCAGAAGGAGGATCATCCAGCAGACCTCCCTACTTTGATGGAACCGACTACTATCACTGGAAAGGCAAGATGAGATTGTTCCTCATATCTCAAGATAACAACATGTGGCCAGTGGTAGAAAAAGGAAATCATGTCATCAGAACCAACAGTGCAGATCCAACCTCTGACGAAAAACCTCAAACACAATGGATAACTGAAGAAAATGCCAAGGTACTTCTAAACTCTAAAGCTCATTTATTTCTAACGTGTGCTTTGAGCAGGGAAGAGTATGATAGAGTTGAAGAATGCCAAAGTGCTAAAGACCTATGGGACACCTTGAAGATCCATCATGAAGGTTCAAGTCATGTTAAAGAAGCTAGAATTGACATGGGAGTAAGAGAGTTTGAGTTATTTGAAATGAAGGAGGAAGAAACAATTGATGAAATGTTCTCAAGACTGACAATCATCCTCAACAACTTAAGGTCTCTGGGAAAAGAATACTCTGTCCAAGAGAGAATAAGAAAGATATTAAGGAGTTTACCAAAGGAATGGAGACCCATGGTGACTGCCATCACAAAAGTAAGAAATTTAGCCACCATGAGGTTAAAGATCTGGTTGGAACTCTTAGAGCTCATGAACCTCTATTACTTCCTGATAAACCAAGAAAAAAGGGAAAAATGATTGCATTGAAATCCAGTCAAACTGAAAGTCCATCCTCCAAAAACTCTGAAATTATCTCAAAAAGGGATAACTCATAATATCCTCTCTCTGAAGAGGAGGATGAACTGGCTCTAATCTCCAGAAGAATCCAAAGAATAATCAACAGAAGAGGACAAGACAAAAGATCCTCTCAGAAAGAAAAGATTGACAAAAGCCAGATAACTTTTTATGGATGCAATAAAATGGGACACTACAAAACTGAGTGTCCTCTAAACAAAAGGAACATAAAAAGATTTCACAACAAGAATAAATCCATGATGGCAACTTGGGATGACAGTGATGAATCATCCTCCGAGCAAGAAAAGGAATAAAAGCCAACCTTTGTCTCATGGCTAACTCAGAAGCAGATGAGGTAACCATCACTGACTTATGTCCTTCTTGTGAAAAGTTAGAAATAGAATTTGACAATCTCTTGAATGACTCAAACACTTTATCTCAAAAATGTGGTTTACTTAAAAACCAAAATTATGAAATAAAGAAACTGAATAAGGAACTTCAAGCTAAAAATGAAGAATTTCAAAAAATCATTTTTGACTTGCAGCAATCAAATAAAAAATTGTTTGAGCAACAAAACACTTTAAACAAAGAGAATGTCAAAATCCATCCTCCTGAAGAGGACACAGAAAAGAAGGACTTGAAACTCAAAGTTGAAGAACTAAAAAATGACATTACCAACTTTGTCAAATCCACAGAAACATTTAAAAAAATTATGGGATCTCAATCTGGTATATTTGACAAAGCTGGAATTGGTTTTAAAAGTTCTCAAAAACAAAAACTATATGAAAACTTCGTTTTACCTAAGAACCTAGAGGATAAACCTAAGTGCTCTTTCTGTAAAAAGCATGGACATACTATCAAAGTATGTCTTGCTAAGAAAAAAGTTGAAAGTAACAAAAGGAAATGTTCATTTTGTAATAAGCATGGACATCATGATTCCATTTGCTATCACAAAAAGAAAATCCTTACAAAAGGAAGGACTAACCACCAAGGACCCAATTCTATATGGGTATCTAAATCTCTTCTAAACTCTGACACAGGTACATCCTCTGATCAACAAAAGAAAGCCCTGGTTCTTGGACAGTGGCTGCTCAAGACATATGACAGGAGATAAGCATTGCTTTATCTCTTTGGAATCAAAAGATGGAGGATCAGTTACATTTGGCAACAATAATAAAGCTCAAATCAAAGGAACAAATATTATTGGTAAAAACAATTCTGCCAAAATTGAAAATGTTCAGTATGTTGATGGTTTAAAACATAACTTGCTAAGCATTAGCCAACTTTGTGATAGTGGATTTGAAGTAATTTTTAAACCCACTCTATGCGAGGTCAAGCATTCATCCTCGGGTAGAGTTTTATTCTCAAGCATAAGGAAAAAGAACTTATATGTCTTATATTTAGACGATTTACCTTCTGAATCTTGTTTTATGGCTATTGAAAAGGTTAAATGGATTTGGCACAAACGGGCTGGTCATACTAGCCTGAACACTATGTCTAAATTATCAAAATTAGAATTAGTTAAAGGTCTTCCAAAAATAAATTTTGGAAAAGGCAAAGTATGTGAGGCTTGTGCCAAAGGAAAACAAGTTAAAAGTAGCTTTCACTCCAAAAATATTGTTTCAACAAATCAACCTCTTGAACTCCTTCATACTGACCTCTTTGGTCCTATCAAAACTCCAAGTCTTAGTGGAAAAAGATATGGATTTGTTATTGTTGATGACTTTTCACGATTTACTTGGGTCTTGTTTTTAAAACACAAAAATGAAGCCTCTGAGGCTTTTCAATATTTTTGTAAGAAGATTCAAAATGAAAAGGGATCAAAGATTATCTCAGTTAGAAGTTATCCTGGGGGAGAATTTGAAAACGAGTCTTTTGAAACCTTTTTTGATGAAAATGGTATTTCTCATAATTTTTCTTGTCCAAGAACTCCTCAACAAAATGGAGTTGTTGAAAGGAAAAATAGAACTTTACAAAAAATGGCTAGAACTATTCTAAATGAAGCCAACATTGAAAAATATTTTTGGGCTGAAGCTATCAACACAGCTTGCTATGTTTCAAACCGAGTTTCAATTAGAAACATTTTAAACAAAACTCCATACGAACTTTGGAAAGGTAGAAAACCAAATATTTCTTATTTTCATATATTTGGATGTTATTGCTACATCCTAAATAATAAAGAAAATTTGGGAAAGTTTGATCCAAAATTTGATAAAGGTATATTTTTGGGATACTCCACATCTTCAAAAGGTTATAGAATCTATAATCTTAGAACTCAAACTGTGGAGGAATCCATGCATGTTATTTTTGATGAATTTGATGACTTGTGTTTAGAAAACATGGATAAAAATGAAGAAGATGAAAATACATCCTCTAAAGTTTACAACCCAAATGAGGAGGACATTTCTGATCCAACCTCTCAGCAGCCTCCAAGAGGATGGAAGACTATAACATATCATCCTCCAGATCTGATCATAGGTGATACTGCTGATGGAGTTAGAACAAGGCAATCATTGAGAGAAGATTCAATCAACATGGCCATGATATCTCAAGTTGAACCAAAGAACATTGATCAAGCCATAAGTGATCAATCATGGATGAATGCCATGATGGAGGAGCTGTCTCAGTTTGAAAGAAACAAACTGTGGAATCTTGTGCCCCATCCTCTGGAAAACTCCATCATTGGAACCAAATGGATCTTCAGAAACAAACTGAATGAGGATGGAGAGGTCATACGGAATAAAGCAAGATTAGTGGCACAAGGTTATAACCAACAAGAAGGAATTGATTATGATGAAACATTTGTACCTGTTGCAAGACTCGAAGCAATCAGAATCCTCTTAGCTTATGCCACACATAAAGGAATAAAACTGTATCAAATGGATGTCAAAAGTGCCTTCTTGAATGGATTCTTAAATGAAGAAGTGTATGTTCACCAACCTTCTGGATTCAAGGATGAACAGAAACCAGATCATGTGTACAAGCTCTCTAAAGCTCTTTATGGATTAAAGCAAGCTCCCAGAGCTTGGTATGAAAGGTTGAGTTGCTTTCTAAAAGAGAATGGCTTTTCAAGAGGTCAGATTGATACTACTTTGTTTAAAAAGATTCATAATGAGGATATGTTAATTGTTCAAATTTATGTGGATGACATAATCTTTGGATCCACAAATGAGAAAATGTGCAAAGAATTCTCCAACCTCATGCAAAGCGAGTTTGAAATGAGCATGATGGGAGAATTAAAATTCCTTCTTGGATTACAAATAAAACAATTAGAATCAGGAATCTTCATTTCTTAAGAAAAATATACCAAGGATCTCCTGAAAAAATACAACATGAATCTTGCAAAATCAATGAGCACTCCTATGCATCCATTCTCCTCACTACATCAAGATGATGAAGGAACCTCTATTTCTGAAAAGGAGTACAGAGGAATGATAGGATCCTTGCTGTACTTAACAGCCAGCAGACCTGACATTGTGTTCTCAGTAGGTTTCTGTTCAAGGTTTCAATCATCCCCAAAAGAATCACACCTCACTGCAGTAAAAAGGATATTCAGGTATCTAGTTGGAACCACATATCTGGGAATTTGGTACAAAAAGGATTCAAATCTTGATCTTCTGGCATATTGTGATGCTGATTATGCTGGTGACAAAATTGAGAGGAAAAGCACAAGTGGAGCATGTCAATTTCTGGGCTCATCTCTCATTAGTTGGGCATGTAAAAAACAAAATACCATAGCTCTCTCCACTACAGAAGCTGAATATGTTTCTGCTGCTCAACGTTGCTATCAAATTCTCTGGGTAAAAAATTAATTGGAAGACTACTCCTTAAGGTACACAAAAATTCCTATCCTTTGTGACAACACTAGTGCTATTAATCTTTCCAAAAACCCTATTCAACACTCTAGATCTAAACATATTGAAATTAAACATCATTTCTTAAGAGATCATGTTCAAAAAGGAGATGTTGAATTAATTTTTATTGAAACTGAAAATCAGCTTGCTGACATTTTCACCAAACCTCTCCAGGAGGATCATTTCAAAACTATTTTAGAAAAACTTTCCATCTTAAATCTTTCAAAAATTGTCCAATAATAGTTTTGCAAAACTTTAGATCATAATGTTATTTTATTTTTAAGAAATAAAAATCTGAGGATGGACAACTCAGATAAATCTCTATCCTCCTCCAAGATTTGAAAGTTGCAAAAGTCAGAGGCAGGCAAGTCACATCACTGCTGATTACACTCCTTTCTGCAAAAAGGTGCCTCGATTTCAATTTCTTACTCACTGCCCAATGGATAAGTGACCTGTGCTTCTCCCTAGCTTGTCATGATTAAAACCTATGCCTCCTTACTTCTTCCCTCCAAACGGTGCCAAACACCTTTTTGATCTCAAAGGCTCACCTCCAGAAACTACGCTTCCGTCTGACGCTCTGGACACATCTCAAAATCTACAAGAACCATTTTTCTTTCCTTATCCTCCTACTAGTCCTTCACAACCAGCTCAACTCTCGTGCACCATGGCTCAAATCTTCTCCTCTCCTTCAAAGTAGTTCACCATCTTCTGGGCTCCCACTGACTTTTTGCTGTTGACAAATTTGGGGGAGAAAGATTAAAATTAAAATTGTCAAGGATTAGGAATTTAGAAAAGATGTTTTTTGAAATTATCGTAATTCAATCCTCTATGTTTTGTTTTTCTTTTGAACCACTTTTTTATGATCTTCTTATAATCAATATAAAGTATTCGGATTGGTTCAAAAAATCGTCAAATTCTTTTATGCACTTTCTAAGGGCGAGCCCCTATTCCTTTCAGCTCATACTGAGGGGGAGCTTCATACTCAAAAAAAACACCTTTACAATTTTATTTTAAATAATCTAAAGAAATTTTGTCATCATCAAAAAGGGGGAGAATGTTGAGAAAAAATCTCTTTTAATGATAACAAAATTATCTTAATATTATGATTACACTAATGCGTGCATTTAAGTTTTGTACTAAGAAAGGAATAGGATCCAAAGATCGCCTTCTCCTGTCCAGAACAATGAATGCATGCAGGAAACAAAGCTGTTAAATCCATAAAGAAAATCTGAAGTTAAAACACCAGAAGCAAAACATCTGGAAAACACCAGAAGCAAAACATCTGGAAAACACCAGAAGCAAAACATCTGGAAAACACCAGAAGCAGAACATCTAGAAAACACCAAAAGCAGAACATCTGGAAAACACCAGAAGCAGAACATCTGGGAAACCAGAAGCAGAACATCTGGAAAACACCAGAAGCAGAACATCTGGGAAACCAGAAGCAAAACATCTGGAGCAGAAAACCAGAAGCTGAAGCAGAAAACCTGAGAGTTGAAAACACCAAATAATGCATCCAGAAGATACCAGAGGATGCATCCTGAAATCATTAGAGGATATCTTTGCTGGCCCATATCAGAAGGAAACAAAGTCAAAAGGAGACATGGAGCATACTAGAAGGAAGCCTACTAGAGGAAGACTGGATCCAGACCAGAAGATACCATAGGTCAGACTTATTCAACAAGTTCTTCTCACCAGAAGATGGCCTGACAGTGAAGTGAAAAAACAGTCTTGGATTAATTAGAAGATAAGCTAAAAGGTCCAGACTGAAATATCCTTTGTCCAGAACTAATCCAGACCCAGTACAGTGTTGGCCAAGATCAGAAGATCAGACTATGGCTCAGTGTTGGTCGAAATCAGAAGGTCAGAATAAATGGCCCAGTGTTGGTCAAAACCAGAAGGACAGAATAAATGGTCCAGTGTTGGCCGAGATCAGAGGATCTCTGCAGACCAGTTTGTTAGTCCAGATTGGCCGATATCAGAAAATGAAAATCATAAATGAATATTAGAGGATATACATCTGAAGATGAATTTCAGAAGAAACTTATCAGAGGATAAAAAGATGAACATCAAAGGATAAAACTCAAAAGATGAACTTCACATGAAATACACCAGAAAATGAATACCAGAAATTCAGAAGACAAACTTCACATGATAATCATCAGAAGATGAATTCCAGAAAATACACACCAGAAGATAAATATCAGAAGATAAACTCTGGAAGGAAAAACATCAGAAGTCAGATACCATAAGGTGAACTTCAGACACCAAAAGGAAATTACCAGAGGATAATTTCCAGCTGCTCATTTATCCTCCCACATTAAGAACAACTAACAGTTCCAGTGTATCAAAAGCTACATCATCCACGACCAGAGAAGGGTCATGACTTGGAACCAGAAAAGAGCACGACCAGTTGTTAAAAACATATGAAATGATCTATCCTCCTGGAAAGCCAAGTAAAGAAGTAACCTCCCATGTGCTAGACTGTAAAAGGACAGAATGGCAAGGCTGTAAATTTGCAACAACAGTGAGGTCCATTACATCTTGAAAAAATGGTCAGAAAGGAAAATTTTCTTGAAGAGAAAGTTTCCTTCTCCCTATAAAAGGAAGGCTGCACTTCTTCAGCAAAAACACACAACTACACAAGCAAAAACAGAAAAATATCAGAGGCTATCAAGAGCATTATCAATCTCCTTTTAAGCTTTCTATAATCTTACACTAGATCATTGTTTAATCTTTGTAGAAAGTAAATCCTATCAAACTACTTCATATCATCTTTAGAACTTCAAGTGAGAAACACTTGAAGAGAAATAAGAAGGAAAGAATTGTAAGCTTGGTGTAGCTAAAGAATACACAGTTTGTAATCAACCTCAGTGAGAGGCTGATAGCTTTTGATACTTAGTGAAAACTCACAAGAGTGTGAGGACTGGACGTAGCCATCTTTGGGTGAACCAGTATAAAACTTCGTGTGTCATTACTCTCTCTCTCAACTTTCAGCTTCTGATAAATCATCCTCTGAAAGAGGACAGCAGATTAAAAACAGTAACTGAATTTTAAAAACCTTGAATACCTCTATTCAACCCCCCCTTCTAGTGATATTCTAGCCACTTCATCTTCTTCTTCTTTCTTTCGAGTGGTCATAGTACCATATTACGAGTGGTAGCCATTTGACTGTCATATTGAAGGTGTAATTCTAGAACAGTTTTCTACGGTGCAGTGGAATCCGATACAGTGTATCTGGGTTGTTTTATACTAGGGACTTCGTGGTTGATAGTCTGCCTTGCACAATTTGGGCAGTGTCACAAAACTTCGTAAGGAAAGTGACCTAGTCCGCAACTCAACCCAGTAATATTTTCGATTGCATAAATTGATATTTAAACAGTTTTTCAAACTCAAAAATTACATTTTTGAGTAGTTTCCTTCTTCCATGTCTACCGACGAAATTACTGGGACAGGTTCTTCTGCTTCTGATTTCAACAAACTGTTTCATTTTGAGAAATGTCACTTCAAACAATGGCAACAAAAGATGTTATTTTTCTTAATCATGAAAAAAGTTGTCAACGTTCTAAAAGATGACATTGCTATTGTTCCAAAAATAGGTGAACAAACAAAAAAGGATGAGAAATCTGCCGAATTAACTTAATGGGAACAGAATGATTACTTATGTAAGAATTATATTCTAAATGGACTTGTTGATGATCTGTATGATTACTACAGTTCCAGCAATACTGCAAAACAGGTTTGGGATGCTCTAAAAAAGAAATATGATACTGAGGAAGATGGAGCCAAGAAGTGTGTTGTTAGTCGCTACCTCAAATATCATATGATATATTAGTGGAAACTTGGTACCTTGAAATCCAAAAAATAGCTCATGAGATCATCTCTAAAGGTATGACCCTAAATGAACAGTTTCAAATTGTTGTTATTATTGACAAACTTCCCCATGCTTGGAAAGATTTTAAATATTCTCTCAGGCATAAAACAAAAGAATTCTCTCTAGAAAGTCTGATAACTCACCCCAGAATTGAGGAAGAATCCCGTAAGTAAGACTAGAAAGATGAATTTCTTTTTGTTGCTAATAACAAGAAGAAGAAATTCACTAGAGCAGTTCTGAAACCAAACAGAAAACAACTTATGAATCAGAGTCGCATTATAAAGAACAACAACAAGAATGGGAACCCTCCAAATGTCTAAATTATAAAGCAGCAACCATCTTCTAGAAATGACTATTTTCTCTACTATAATTGTGGGAAAGAAGGTCATATGGCACGCAAGTGTAGGAACAAGCCAAGCCCTACTCAACAGGAAAACCTGATATAAGAGCAATTCATTGCTATGACAATTGAAATCAACATTGTTGGTGGATCAAATGGATGGTGGATAGACACTGGCGCCTCACGCCATGTCTGTTATGATTGTGTTATGTTTAAAACATACATTACTGCTGAAGATAACAAAGTGTTGTTGGGAGATTTCCACACCACTAACGTTGCTGGTATTGGAGATGTGCAATTAATATTCACCTCTAGAAAAGACCTTAGTTATGAAAGATCTCATGCATAATCTAGAAATAAGGAAGAATTTGGTTTCTGGTTTTCTTCTTAATAAGGAAACGTTTACTGAGTCTATAGGAGCATATCTGTACACCATTTCTAAAAATGGTATTTTTGTTGGGAAAGGGAACACCATTGATGGCATGTTTAAATTCAATGTTGAAATAAATAAAACGTCTCTTTCTGCTTATATGTTGTGTGATTTTAATATTTGGCATGCTAGACTCTGTCATGTGAACAAATGTGTGATTTCAAACTTAAGTAACTTAGGCTTAATTCCAAAGTTGTCTTCAAATGATTTTGAAAAATGTGATTTTTGCAGTCAAGCTAAAATAACTAAGAGTTCACATAAATCAGTAGTTAGAGAATTTGAGCCTTTAAATTTAATACACTCCGATATATGTGAACTTGATGGGACACTAACAAGAAATGGAAAACGTTATTTTATTACTTTTATTGACGATTGCTCTGACTACACTTTAGTAAAAAGATTAAGAGGTTTCGTAGTGATAGAGGAACGGAGTATGATTCTAGTTTATTTTAATGAGTTGTATAAAACGCAAGCAATTATACATGAAACCATTGCATCGTATTCACCTGAAATGAATGGTAAAACTGAAAGAAAGAATAGAACTCTTACTGAACTAGTTGTTGCTATTAGGCTTAACTCTAGTGATGCATCTCATTGTTGGCGGAAAATTATTTTGACTATTTGCTATGTTTTGAATAGAGTTCCTAAATCTAAAAATAAAACATCTTCTTATGAGATAGTGAAGAAAACCAAACTTGTGTTATCTTCGGACATGGGGTTGTCTGGCTTATGTCAGAACCCCAATCCCAAGCGAATTAAACTCGCTAGTAGAGCCTATGAATGTGTATTCATTGGGTATGTAGTAAATAGTAAGTGTATAGGTTTTATGACATATATACGAAAGTGATCATAGAGTCAAATGATCTTGACATCTATGAAAATAAATTCCCTTTCAAATTGAAAAATAGTGAGGGCAGGGAACCAAGTCACTTTCCTGTGACAAGAAGCATTGAAAGCAACAAACCAAGGCGAAACAGAAACTCGAAGAAGTAAGAGAGTCATAGTTGCTAAAGATTATGGACCCGAATATACGGCCTATAATTTAGAAGAGGATCCTGCAAATCTTAAAGAAACATTGTCATCATTTGATGTAGATTTATAGCAACAAGCTATAAACGATGAAATGGATTCTCTAGAGTCTAACAGGACCTGGAATTTGGTAGACTTGCCTCTTGGTTGCAAACCAATTAGTTGTAAATGGATTTTAAAAAAAAAACTAAAACCTGAAGGAACTGTTGATACATACAAGGCACGTCTTGTAGCCAAAGGTTTTAGGCAAAGAGAAAATATAGATTTCTTCGATACTTTTTCACCGGTCACTAGAATAACATCCATTAGGGTACTCATTTCTCTAGCAGCTATTCATAACTTGGTGATACACCAAATGGATGTTAAAAAACTTTTTTAAATGGTGATCTGGAAGAAGAAATCTATATGGAACAACCTGAAGGTTTTGTAATTCATGGACAAAAAGACAAGTTCTGTAAGTTAGATAAATCGTAGTATGGTCTTAAACATGCTCCTAAGCACTGGCATTAAAAATTTGGTAACATGTTTATATCGAAGGAGTTTAAAGTGAATGAAAGTGACAAATGTATTTATTACAAACCTGAAAATGGAATTTGCACTATAATATGTCTCTATGTAGACGACCTACTTATATTTGGTCCAAACATTCATGCTATAAAGATTGTGAAATCATTGTTGAGTAACAACTTTGTTGTAAAAGACCTCGGAGAAGCGAGTGTAATCCTATGAATCACGATTATTAAGTCAGAAAAAGGAATTTCTTTGGATCAATCTCACTACATTGAAAAGATCCTAAAGAAGTATAAATACTTTAACTGTAAACCTACTTGCACACCATATGATCCAAGTGTGAAACTTTTCAAGAGCACTGGTGAAGATGTTAGGCAAACAGAATATGCGAGCATCATTGGCAGCCTCAAGTATGCCACTGATTGTACTAGACCCGACATTGCCTACATCATGGGACTATTGTCCAGGTTTACCAGTAGACCTAATATGGAGCATTGGTATGCTATCGAAATATTGATGAGATACCTAAAAAGGATAATGAGTCTATGATTGCATTATCAAAGATTTTCTATAGTCCTTGAATGATACAGTTATGTTGATTGGAACAACTTATCAGATGACTCCAAAGCAACCATGGCTATATTTTTAGTATAGCTTGTGGTGGTGTATCTTGAAAATCGAAGAAACAGACGACACTCGCTCCGTCCACTATGGAGTCTAAAATGATAGCACTTGCTACTACTAGTGAAGAAGCGAGCTGGTTGAGATGTTTGCTAGCTGAGATCCCTTTATAGGAAAAACTTGTGCCAGTTGTGTTGATCCACTGCGACAGTACCGCAGCTATTGCAAAAATTGATAATCGTTATTACAACAGTAAGACACGACAAATACGTCGTAACCACATCACCGTTAGAGAGTTACTTTCTAAAGGAGTTGTTATGGTGTATCATGTACGCACTGATGACAATTTAGCGAATCCTTTGACGAAAGGAATGGCTAGAGAGAAAGTCATAAATACATCGAAAAGGATGGAACTATTGCCCTTAGATCAATGAGTCACTCATGGTGGTAACCCGACCTAAATAACAGAAGATCCCACGAATTAGGTTCAATGGGTAATAACAAGTCATATTGATATAAGATGAATATGCTATTATATCTGAGAGAAGCGTGATTCCTGAAGCGATGAAAGGTTGAGATAAAAGAAACTCCTAATGAGATCTATAGTTTATGTGGAGCTGAGTACCTAGCTACATGAGTACTTTTGATAGACTCACCTATGTGAATGTGGAAGTGGGGCTGCTTCCTATGGAATTTCGAGGCAAAATTCCTGGAGCGTTCACTATACTAGGATAGACGTCCAGGGCCATAAATGCACAAGCTTTTGAGAATACACCCAACGTAAAGGTTGTGTGTGGGTTTCATGTCAGAAATAGAGTTCAAGACTACGAGTCACTCTTGTTCAATCTGAATCTTACTTTCTATCCAAAGGTTCATGTCATGAGACACCTCTGTTTATGCAAGATCTTATGGAAGCATTTGACGTTATTTCATAACCTCTTTTTTAACTTCAAATGGCAAATTGTTGGAAATGATTATGGTTAGAATAATTGGTGTGAATTGAAAAAATAAGGAAGTCTCACATCGGAGGGATGACACACACTAGTAGTGTTTATAAGGTGGATGTGTTGCACTTGGGGTATGCCCCAAAGGGTACCCAATTTTGTGAATGGGTGAGAACGCATGCAAATATACCATCATACACGCGTACGCGCGCCTGTCTGGCTAGCACGGCTTGGCCAGGCTTGGGTTTGCGCTAAATGGTGTAATATTTTTTAATATATGGAAAATTCCTAAATTATTTATTTTAAATGAATGCTTGCGTTTTTATCTCATTGATACGTTGTATATGTGTATGCCCTCCACCGAGTCAATACTCAACATATGATCTAGTCAGTTCTTTTCCCTCAATTTTCATGCATCAGTTCGCTCGGTCAAACCCTAGCTATTTTCGCATCTTTTTGTGGACTTGATCATCAGTTTATTGCTCAGTGAAAAACCTAGAAAAATTCAGAGTGCACGTTTATGTGGATCTAGACTGATGGATAACACATTTTTCTCTCATCCAATTGCAGGTTTTCTCTATAAATAGAGGGTTCTACTCAGTTGGAAAAGCACACCAAAAGTTCTCCGAAATCTGAGACTTTTCTTTGCTCTCCCCTTTTTTCTTTCTTTCTTCTTCTTCCTTTTCTTTCGAGTGATTGTAGTACTATATTATGAGTGGCAACCATTTGACTGCCATATTGAGGGTGTAATTCTACAATGGTTTTCTACGGTGCAACAGAACTTCGTTACAGTGTATTTGAGCTGTTTTATCCTAAGAACTTCATGGTTGATAGTCTGTCTTGCACAATTTGGGCAGTGTTGCGAAACGTTTTAAAGAAAGCGACCTGGTCTGTGACTCAACCCAGTAATATTTTCGGTGGCATAAATTGATTTTTAAACATTTTTTTCAAACTCAAAAACAACACATGTTTTATGATTATAACAAACTTTGAGAATATTTTAAATTTGAAGAAATCATAATTAGTTAAGAACCATACACTTAAGTTTTGTCCTTGAAAGAAACAGGGAGATTATTTAAGGTTAGATTTATATATGAGTGATGAACTATGTGTAAATAAAAAGTATGAAATGTTTATGTGTTATGTTGAACTTGTGAATAACTAATGTATATTTGTAACGAGTAATATGTGTGAATAATGTGAGTGATCAATTACTATGATTAAGTAACAAAAACTCGTTATTTGAATTGTGTTTATGAAACAATGATGGAATAAGTTTTTTGTCTTTATAAAATTCAACAATTTGTTTAGTTCATATATAAAAATTCTTAATTTTCTAGTCTATAAAATAATTTCTCGTTTTAATTTTTTATCGTTGCTTTTAAGTCAAATGATGTGCATCCTTCTAATTTTTTAATGATTATTTACCTATATGTTTAGAACATTATAAGAATTTCTCACACGAAAATTTAGAATTGTTAATCAATATATTAATTAAAAAGTCACATTTAATTCTTTTTTTTTTAAATTCTAAATTTGTGTAAGGATAATGTTTATATTGTCCAACTGAAGACTAATCCAATCTAAATCGCATTTTATTAAATCATATCACATTAGATTTTTTAAAAGATTCATCCAAACTAAATAAAATTGCGTGTTATTTTAATATTTAGATAAGAAGAATTTTTGCTTCAAAATTGATTACATCACACCGCAATTTGTCCCAAGTACAAAATAATGTTTTTTTAAAAAAAAACCAAAAATATATTAAATTATGCACTAAGCTAGCACAAGATATGTCAACAAAGCCAAAACTAAATTACAATCTCAATAGGGGAGGGGAGAGATTTTAAGAGAGACGAGGGAAGGAAAATAGATATGTATTTGGTTCAAAGAGTAAAAAAGATAAATTTTAATAATTTTGTTTTTTGTTTAAGAGAAGGAAAAAAATTTTAAATAATTTTTTAGTTATATTTAATCTCTCGTCTCTCTTTTCTTCCAAATTTCCTTAAAAACAAAATAAATTTTAAGAGAGATTTTGACTTTGTACTCTCCCCTCCTAAAAATTGATGAGACATATTTCATTTAAAATATTTATTCTTCTCCCATTCTCTCCCTTCCATTGCTTTCATTCCAATCAATACAAGTTAAATCTACAAAAGACAAAGGAATCAAATCACCCCTCTCCTATCAAGTACCAACTATAAAACCAAGACATAAAGTTGAAATACCTTGTACTTTACTCTTTTTTTTCCGCATCTAATAGAAACAGAGAGAGACCTGAATCAGCAAGATAGAATTAGGTCACTCCACCTTTTTAGAAGTAAAACTTAGGTGGAAAAATAACAATTTTCTATGGGCGCATTATCTATCTATCTGTAATAAAAGGCAATTGATGGAGGGTGGGGACACGTTGTCTAAGCTCTAAGGACCCTCTTACTCATAAAAAGCGTTATGTACTGGCAACAATCACGGAAAGGTACACATTTATGATGGACCATGGTACCGCACCAACAATATTTAGTAAGCTTGAATGCCACAGTGAAATTAGGTCATGATAAGCCAATTTGGAGTATCCATTCCAAGATGACTATTAGTGGGTCATTTAATCAATCATCACATTTTTCAACTACTATTGTCTTAAATATTCGTGACCGTGTAAGTGGCCAACATCCATTCCCCACTTCCTTATTAAATATCCGTCCAATTTTTTTTAAGTACACTCAACCGCGCCTTTGAGATAGTAAGTGTGAGAAATAAAAGAGTGATATAATAGATATGATTGGATAGGATTGTGATAAAATAAAATAAAAAATAAAAAAAAGAAGTTAAATGATGTATAAATATATTTATTTTATTATATAAAAAATTAATTTATGACAAAAATTAAACTAAATACTATACTTTATATTTCAATTTTTTTTTAAAATAAGTTTTTTAGGCGATTGTTGTGTTATGTTTTAAGTGCTAGATATATATAATGTTATTGTTGAGTAAATCTCGTAGGCGAACAATTCTAAATTAAAAATATTTAGCCGTATTATTTAATTAAATTGTTTTATATATTTTTATATTTGTATGTGCGTTCACATAATTGTATTTAAATATTATGTCCAAATGAATATTTCTCGTCATTATATTAAGGGATAATATGATTTCCACAATAATTATAAAGGGACATTTTAGTTCATGTACCTCGTTCAAATGCATTTTTTTTTCTTACAGATACTTCAGTTCAAATACTTAAATTGTATTTTCTTCTTAAAAAATGTATAACATCCAACTCAAAATTGTTTAAGATTTTCCTTAAAAAAGATAACATTGTTTAAAGTGAATTACTTTGATAGGTGGTCCACCATAATGTTTAAAAATTACTTAAAATATTAACGACGATCGACAATACTTCTTATAAGTATAAGTTAATGATCTTTTTGTCTTTAATCATGAAATGACGACTTTGTTATTACTTTTTTTCACCGCAAGCATAATGCCCTTCATTTTGTTTGTATATTATTATCATTTAATATTTTAACGACTAAATCCAACTTTAGATTATATTGGTCTAATCCATTAAATCTTTCAAAACCTTGTATAAAGACAAGTATTATCTTTGAATTTGACTTTTCTAAAGTGAGAAGTTGATAAATCAATGGTTGATACTATATCCCTTTCATGATCGGACATACATGTATACATAATATCAACAATTTATTTAATCATCAATAATTAATATTATTCATTTTATTCTCTAAAGTGAATTGTTTACTTTAGAAGAGATAAATCTACAATTGTTTATAACATGTTACAAGTCTTATAATTTTTTAATAGGTTTCTTTTAATATGTTTTCTACACATAACACTATTGAATTTGATGACTGAATAATTTAATGGATAAGCCGAATAGATATGTGTTTATATCATATAAACTTTTTATATTGAATTTAACTTATACTTATAAAAATGGCCGCATGGTCTATAAATTATAAATTGAGAAGTGTCACTTTTTATTTAAAAAAAGGAAAATACTAACATGTGCTTTTAGAACACTTATGCATTCTATTTCTCAAAAAGTTAAAAATTGTTTTTTTCTAACATGATCTATCAGGTTACATGTTAGTATCACCTTACAAAAAGTCAAGTTTCATCCCTAATTGATGTACCACTAGAATTATTTTGATAAAAAAACATTAGAATAAATTACCATCTTAGTTTATAAAGTATATAGAACACTATCATTTTGATTATTGAGTCAGTAAAAAAACTCAAATTAATTCTGAGATCATCAAAATATCACTCATTTTAATTTATAATAACTATATATCATTTTGACAATATATTATATTTTTCAAAAATTCTTTTTAAAAAATAAATTATACATTTCAATAACTATTTTAATTATTCGAATAATAATTTAAAGAATTATTTATATTTTGAAAGACTAAAATATGAGTCATACTCTAAATATTATTATATATAGATTTTGTGCAAGTCGCGTTGTCTTGGTTGTTTTTTTTAACCAAATCTGTGGATTTTATCGATGTTTGATTATATGACTGACTAGTTACCACTACCTTTAATGAAAAATGATTTCAACACGACGGTGGCACATTCTAGTTGGGACTGGGAGATGTTGTTATCCAATCAACATATATATGATCATGTTGAGTGCACATTCTTATTCTTGATAGGACTGCATCCTAATTAACAAAAGATTCTTTCGTCCATTAATTACTTTATGAGATTTGGTTTTAACTATTTATAGTGAGATTTTTTTCTTCTTTGAATTAGGGGATGCAAATGAGTGCCCTTTTGATTTGATGCATATCAATTTTTTTTTAAGCTTAGGGTTGTTTATTAAGTAAATATTCAATTTCGTCTTTAATTTTGTTAACTTATATTAATTTAATTTATCATTTAATTATAATTTTAAAATAGTTACAAACTTCTTTCATTGTTAATTAAATTAATTTTTCTGTCAATTTTAATTAATTAACAGTGTTAAGAATTAATGATTAACTGCAACATAATCAAAACTTGAGAATTTATTTGATATTTTTTAGTAATGGAACGTTGTCATTATTGCCAAGTAATGTTTGGCACTATTTTGATATTTTTAAATTAATTATTTAAAGTTAGAAAAATCCTTCTTTTATAATACACCAAATCATAAATTCTTCTTCTTTCTCACATCTTATAAAGAAACCTTTTTGTATTTTTTCAAATCCACTTACTTGTTCACACGTCACAAAATAGTAAACATTATATCAATTACATTCATGTTTATAACAACTACATTCAAAATTATCAACAATAGTGTTTTTTCTTTATCACAATTTTTCTGACAAAAAAATACAAAAGGAAGTGAGTAGTTTTCATCAATATAAGATTCATCATACTCTAAATTACCAATTGTATTTTTTTCCTTTCATAGATGGAGTAAATTGAGAGCTACTACTCATTCTATTCATATCGTTTTCGCAAATATGATAGAATTTATAGAAAAGAAAAGAGGTGGAAGAAGACATTAATAGAAGAAGGAAAGAAAATTGGGGAAGAAGACTTATCAACAATGTGTTGGGGGAAGAATATAATTTGTTGCAATTTAGTCCTCAATATTATTGTCTATTAGTATACATGACAACTTTTCAAATTTAAACAATGTCAAATAAATCTCAAAGATTTGCTTACATGACAGTTAACGTGTCAACTTACCAAAGCTAACTTGATTAGTTAATTGGCATTGACGGAGGAACTAACTTGAGAAATAATACAAAAAATAAAAAATCAGTTACTATTTTATAATTATAACTAAGTGGGAGATTAAGTTAATACAAATTAACAAAGTGAGTGACAAAATTAAATATTTACTCTTACTCTAGTTTGCTACCATTGTTTACTATCTAGTAACTAGTAAATATGATGGTTAACTTTTTCTTATAATAGAAAAGGAACATTTCACTAATATTAAAATAAGATAACATTATAAAATAAGAAAATAAATGATTAAACTCACTCAAAATATATACCATATATTCAATCTTAAATTTCTTTTTATATATGGCCAAACACAAATAAGTCAATTGTTTAAGATTAAAATTTTACATTCTTTTTAATTTGTTCAAATTAAACATAAGTATTTTTAATTTGTTCAAATTGAACTTGAGTATATAATTTTCTATAAATGAAGAAAATACTAATAATTGTGACATTTATCTTTGGAAACTATTTTACAAAGACAAAGAAACAAAAAATATTACGTCAACAAGACGAACAATTCAAACAAAATTAAGTATAAATAAAAAAATTAAATTTATATAAAAATTATAATGACTTAAAGAAGTAATTCCGAAGAAGAAAAAAAACTCTAAATTATCTCTCTAATGAAAAAGAAATAAATGGCAACTAAGTCAAACTTTCATGCGCGTTCAGACACGAAAGGAAAATAAGCGAGTGGTGGCCACCTTGAGGCCTAACGTACAATTTATACGAGACTTAAATATTATATAAAAATTTATTTTGATATTAATCTTCTATTTTTTTTTTTTCACAATAATTTATCAAAGTGTTATAATCAAGCTACTGTAACATTACACTTTTTGGACAGACTCACCATTAGTTCATTGATGTGTGTAGTTGAAAAGTATAAATGTTAGTTTGTTATACTTACTTCTTTTTATGAGGTAAAATTAATGTTTCATATAATTTTTGTATAAAAAAGATTTGTGAATTTTAAAAGATTTTAAAGAATTTTATTAGTTTTAAGATTTTAAAAGACTATCAAGATTTAAAATATGAATTTTAATGAATTTGTATCATAATAATTTATAAGATTTAAAAAAATTTAAAAATTTATAAAATCTCAAACAACTTAATAAATTTTAAACAATTATCGAAGAGAAATAACTACAACACACTTTCAAACACAATACTTTCAATATATTTTCTCTCATTTGTTAAAATTCAAATTATTTTCACAAAATTTAATTTCACATATTTAAAATTATGTCAATTATCATTATTATTTCCATTTACTAACGCTTTTATATGAAATGAATGTTTTATTTAAACAAATATCTTAAAAGAAAGTGAATGTAATATTTTTTCAAATACAATTAGTGACCATGGTTTTCACTCCAATATCACCAATTATAATTTATTTGTAATCACACTCATAATTACAAAATCAGCAAGGAGCAGTTATCCTAACAACGACTACTGAAATTATTAGATAGAATATTATATTTTAAATACAAATTCAAAACAAGAAAAAAAAACTTGACAATTAAGAACATAAATTTGAGTAATTTGTCGCAATATTATGTAAAAAAAAAGTTTACAATGTAAACAAATGATGACGCTCTTATCAAATCTACTCCCTTCAAGTTGAAGCCAAGAAAAGGAAAAGAAAGACAAATTGGATTTTTGCTTCGAATCAGAAAAATATATAAACCATTTAGAGCTCTTTTATATTTACATATCAAAAAACACATCGAAAAACACATCGATTGAATTTAAATAAAATGAAATATTCTTCAAAATCTACTAATTCACCTCTAACTAACTATTCCTTTTTTTTTCATATTTTTTCTTCTCACAACCTTCTAATTCACATCACACGTTACCACCCTTTTTTACTCAAACAATTTCCCGGGTAGATAATTATCACACATTTTGATACAACAAATCAAAACAGTGACAATATGTGATGAGAGTTGTAACACAACACGACTAACTATTTACAGATAGTAAGGAATGGGTAGTTGCGGTGGCTTTAGCGGCGGTGGCTTCACGACAGTGACAACAATATTTTCCGGTCGCGACGGTTCACACGGACACGGCATCGCTATGAACTTGGGCACATCATCCCCTGGCATCAACACCGAATAGCTTTGTCCTCTGTTTTGCTTCAATTCCTAATAATCCACCGACAAAATAAAATTAAAAAATATTAGATCCTTCCATTCTAAAAAAAAATTTGTTTTAGTTGGATTCAATGACTCTACAGCATATTAGGCGATATTACAATTTGTGTAAAAAGAGTGAGTGATTAAAATGGTTATACTTACAGTGGATTGAATTTTAGATTTATTGGGTGAATCAATTTGAGGATCAGAATCGGAGAAAGATTGACGGAGGGAACGGAGTTTGTCCCAATGGTAGCAGCAAGAGAGGATGCCACTCAAGCTGAAAATTATGATTAAGAGAAGGGCAGTGCCCAAGGGGAAACCGAGGGACGGTCGAGATGCGTCCACGTGGGATGACGAAAGATGATCTTGGCTCTCCATTGTGTGTAGTTGTTGTTTATGTTTTGAATAGCTCTTCCTACACTCACATGAGTGTGAGGAACACAAAGAAGGAAGGGAAGAAAAGAATCACTTGAATTTGAATGTGAATGTGGATGTATAATGTGAGTGCTGGTGGTGAAGGTGGTGCTTATTTATATAGAGTATGAAAATGGAATTTCGGAGATAGAATAGAAATGGGATTGGGAGGTTACGTGTAAAGACGAATTTTAAGTTGTTCACTCACTTATGTCATGTGGAGTCCTGCCCATAGTACGGAAAAATATTGTAGGGTCCACTTTGTGTGTCTGGTTTTCAATTTTGTTTCGGTGAGTATTACAATTAGGACTTTGAGTGTTGACACCAATTACGTGCTCCATAAATTTATATTCAAAATAATTTATTTTATGTATCAACAATATATATTTAATTTATTTTTTATATTTATCAGTGATAAATATTTATCTCATGAGTTTTTATATTTATCATTAAAAAAAATTTGTCACGTGTTTTTTATACATCAGTTATAAATATTTATTTCTTATTTTTTAATATTATTAATGATAAATATTTATCTTGTATTCTTATGCATTAGTTATCAATATGTATATTGAGTTTTTTTATATTTATTAATGACAAATATTTTTCTTGTGTATATGTATGTATTAGTGAAAAATATATGTCTCGTTTTATAAAATTTATCAATGATAAAAATTTATCTTCTGTTTTTTTTTAATATTTATTAATGAAAAATATTTATTCCATGATTTTTAATATTTATCATTGAAAAATAATTGTTATGTGTTTTTTATATACCAATTATAAATATTTATCACATATTTTTTTAATATTTATTAATGACAAATATTTATCTTGTACTTTTAATGCATTAACTATTAAATACAGGAA